>JAVSCE010002861.1:0-100315 GCA_032199065.1 Smutsia gigantea
ATTTATAATGGTTATATCTTCTTATTGGATTGACCCCTTTATCATTATGTAATGTCCTTCTTTTTCTATTGTGACTTTCTTTGTTTTGAAGTCTATTTTATCTGATACAAGTAAGGTAACTCCTGCTTTTTTCTCCCTATTAGTTGCATTAAGTATCTTTTTCCATCCCTTCACTTCTAGTCTGTGTATGTTTTGGGGTTTAAAGTGAGTCTCTTGTAGGCAGCATATAGATGGGTCTCGCTTTTTTATCCATTCAGTGACTCTATGTCTTTTGATTGGTGCATTCTGACCATTTACATTTAGGGTGATTATCGATATGTATGTACTTACTGCCATTGCACGCTTTAGATTCGTGGTTACCAAAGGTTCAAGGTTAACTTCCTTACTGTCTAACAGTCTAACTTAACTCAATATGCTATTACAAACACAGTCTAAAGGTTCTTTTTTTCTCCTCCTTTTTCTTTCTCCTCCATTCTGTATATATATTAGGTATCATATTCTGTACTCTTTATCTATTCCTTGATTGACTTTGCGGATAGTTGATTTAATTTTGCATTTGCTTAATACTCAACTGTTCTAGCTTCTTTACTGTGTTTTCATGACCTCTGGTGACAGCTATTAAACCTTAGGAACACTTCCATGTATGGCAGTCCCTCCAAAATACACTGTAGAGACGATTTGTGGGATGTAAATTTTCTCAGCTTTTGCTTATCTGGAAATTGTTTAATCCCTCCTTCAAATTTAAATGATAACCTTGCCGGATAAAGTATTCTTGGTTCAAGGTCCTTCTGCTTCATTGCATTAAATATATCATGCCACTCCCTTCTGGTCTGTAAGGTTTCTGCTGAGAAGTCTGATGATAGCCTGATGGGCTTTTCTTTGTATGTGATCTTATTTCTCTCTCTGGCTGCTTTTAATAGTCTGTCCTTAACCTTGATCTTTGCCATTTTAATTACTCTATGTCTTGATGTTGTCTTCCTTGGGTCCCTTGTGTTGGGAGATCTGTGCACCTCCATGGCCTGAGAGACTATCTCCTCCCCCAGATTCGGGAAGTTTTCAGCAATTACCTCCTCAAAGACACTTTCTATCCCTTTTTCTCTCTTTCTCTCTCTTCTTCTTCTGTTACCCCTATCAATGCGAATATTGTTCTGTTTGGATTGGTCACACAGTTCTCTCAATATTCTTTCATTCTTAGAGATTCTTTTTTCTCTCTGTGTCTCAGCTTCTTTGTATTCTTCTTCTCTAGTTTCTACTTCATTTATTGTCTCCTTCCCCTGTCTAATCTGCTTTTAAAACTTTCCATTGTATGTTTCATTTCTGATATTGTGTTCCATAATAATTGGATCTCTGTCCGGAATTCATCCCTGAGTTCTTGAATATTTTTCTGTACCTCCATGAGCATGTTAATGATTTTTATTTTGAAATCCCTTTCAGAAATATTCATGAGGTTGATTTCATTTGAATTTTTCTCATTGGTTTTATTCATAATTTTACTTTGTACCAGGTTCCTTTGGCATTTCATATTTGTATATGTCGCCCTCTACTTCCCAGAAACTCTCGGCTCTGGAGCCGCTCAGTCCCTGAAGCAATGTCAGGGGTCATAGGGGAGTGGTATTTGTGCCTGGGGGGAAGAAAGAGCTGTTTCCTTCTTCCCCACTTCTATGCCTGCCTCCACTGCCAGAACCAGTGGGATGAGCACACAGGCATAAGCTTCTGTGCTTTGCATTTGTAGTTGCTGTAGATTGGGCTTCCCTCCAGCTGGCCTAACCCCAGGGTAGGGTTTGCTGGTTTGCGAGCCAGGTGGGGCTGGCCGGGAGAAATGCTCAGTAGGCTGCATATCACAAAGGGGGTTCTTGTAGCTCTGTAGCCAGCCAAGGGAGCTGGAGCTGCTGAAGATCGTGAAAGTTCCCACCTGCTGGACAGAGTACACTCGGACAATTTTGTCTTCCTGTCCTTTCTCCTGAGCAGTAAACTCTGTGTAATCCTTGCCCCTTTAGCTACCCTCTTGCTGTTAGGAAGTCTCTCAGACTTCCCACCTTTATTTTGACCCAGAGGATTGGGATGTGGATCCCTGCTTTCCACAAGTGACTGAAATTTCAGTCTCTCCAGGTATTCTGCCTGTGTTAGCTTTCCAATCGCTAATCATGAGGGTACCATGAAACACCATGAAATGTAGATTTGTGCTCCCAGATCAGATCTCCGGAGTTAGGTATTCAGCAGTCCCAGGCCTCCATTTGCTCCCCACTCTGTTTCTCTTTGTCCCACTGGTGAGCTGGGGTGGGGGAAGGGGTTAGGTCCCGCTGGGCCACAGCTTTGGTACGTTACCCTGTTCCGTGAGGTTTACTCTTTTCTCCAGGTGTATGGAGTTTGGCGCAGTACTCTTTCCTGTTGCTCTTTCAGGGTTAGTTCTATTAATTATATTTTTGTATTATATGCGGTCTTAAGAGGAAGCCTCTGTCTTACCTCTCATGCCGCCATCTTTAATCCCTCTGAGTCCATTTACATTTAGGGTGATTATCCATAGATATGAATTTACTGCCATTGCAGGCTTTGGATTCGTGCATACCAAAGATTCAAGGGCAGCCTCTTTACTGTGTAACCATCTAAGTTAACTCACTTACTACGCTATTATAAACACAGTCTGATGATTCTTTATTTTTTCCCTTCTTTTTCTTCCTCCTCCACTCTTTATATGTTAAGTGTTTTATTCTGTACTCTTTGTGTTACCCTTGAATGATTTTGTGGATAGCTGATTTTATTTTGTATTTAGTTAGTATTTGGTTGGTCTAATTTCTTTGATGTGGTTTTATTTTCTCTGGTGAGAGCTATTTAGCCTTAGGCATACTTCCATCTAGAGCAGTCTCTTTAAAATGCATTGTAGAGATGTTTCGTGGGAGGTAAATTCCCTCAACTTTTGCTTCTCTGGGAATTGTCTAATCCATCCTTCAAATTTAAATGATAATCTTGCTGGATACAGTATTCTTGGTTCGAGGCCCTTCTGTTTCATTTCATTGAACATATCATGCCATTCTCTTCTGGCCTGTAAGGTTACAGCTAAGAAGTCTGATGAGAGCCTGATGGGTTTTCCTTTGTAGGTGATTTTTTTCTCTCCTGGCTGCTTTTAATACCCTGTCATTGTCTTTTAACTTTGCCATTTTAATTATTTTTTTATTTTGCTATTATTAATGTACAATTACATAAACAACATTATGGTTACTACACTCCCCATATTATAAAGTCCTCACCACATAGCCCATTACAGTCACTGTCCATCAGCACAGTAAGAAGGTATAGAATCACTACTTGTCTTTGCTGTATTATACTTCCTTTCTCGTATCCAACCCCCCTGCTACATTATGTGTGCTATTTGTAATAGCCCTTTTTTCCCCTTTATCCGTCCCTATCCACCCATCTTCCCCAGTCTCTTTCCCTTTGGTAACTGAGTCCATTCTTGGGTTCTGTGAGTCTGCTGCTGTTTTGTTCCTTCAGTTTTTGCTTTGTTCTTATGCTCCACAGATGAGTGAAGTCATTTGATACTTGTCTTTCTCCGCCTGGCTTATTTCACTGAGCATAACACCGTCTAGCTCCATCCATGTTGTTGCAAATGGTAGGATTTTTTATTCTTATGGCTGAATAATATTCCATTGTGTATATGTACCACATCTTCTTTATCCATTCATCTGCTGATGGACACTTAGGTTGCTTCCATTTCTTGGCTATTGTAAATAGTGCTGCAATAAACATAGGGGTGCATATGTCTTTTTCACACTGGGCTGCTACATTCTTAGGGTAAATTCCTAGGAGTGGAATTCCTGGGTCAAATGGTATTTCTATTTTGAGTTTTTTGAGGAACCTCCATACTGCTTTCCACAATGGCTGAACTAATTTGCATTCCCACCAGCCGTGTAGGAGGGTTCCCCTTTCTCCACACCCTCGCCAACATTTGTTGTTGTTTGTCTTTTGGATGGTGGCCATCCTCACTGTTATGAGGTGATATCTCATTGTGGTTTAAATTTGCATTTCTCTGATGATTAGCGATGTGGAGTACTTTTCATGTGCCTGCTGGCCATCTGAATTTCTTCTTTGGAGAAGTGTCTGTTCAGCTCCTCTGCCCATTTTTTAATTGGATTATTTGCTTTTAGTTTGTTGAGGTGTGTGAGCTCTTCATATAAATTGGATATCAACCCCTTATCAGATATGTCATTTATGAATATATTCTCCCTTTTTGTTCAATTGATGGTGTCCTTTGCTGTACAGAAGCTTTTCAGTTTGATATAGGCCCACTTATTCGTTTTGTTTTTCTTGCCCTGGGAGATATGTTCACAAAGAAGTTGCTCATGTTTATGTCCAAGAGATTTTTGCCTATGTTTTTTTCTAAGAATTTTATGGTTTCATTACTTATATTCAGGTCTTTGGTCCATTTTGTGTTTTCTTTTCTGTATGAGGTTAGACAAAAATCCAGTTTCATTCTCTTACATGTAGCTGTCCAGTTTTGGCAACACCAGCTGTTGAAGAGGCTGTCATTGCCCCATTGTATGTCCATGGCTCCTTTATTGTATATTAATTTACCGTATATGCTTAGGTTTATATCTGGGCTCTCTAGTCTGTTCCATTCGTCTGTGGGTCTGTTCTTGTACCAGTACCAAATTGTCTTGATAACTGTCGCTTTGTAGTAGAGCTTGAAGTCAGGGAGCATAATTCCCCCTGCTTTATTCTTCCTTCTCAGGATTGCTTTGGATATTTAGGGTCTTTTGTGGTTCCATATGAATTTTAGAAATATTTGCTGTAGTTCATTAAAGAATGCTATTGGTATTTTCATAGGGATTGCATTGAATCTGTAGATTGCTTTAGGCAGGATGGCCATTTTGACAGTACTAATTCTTCTATCCATGGGCATGGGATGTGTTTCCATTTATTGGTTTCTTCTTTAATTTCTCTCATGAGTATCTTGTAGTTTTCAGAGTATTAGTCTTTCACTTCTTTGGTTAGGTTTATTCTTAGGTATTTTTTTGTTTTTAATGCAATTGTGAATGGAATTATTTTCCTGATTTCTCTTTCTGCTAGTTCACCATTAGTGTATAGAAATGCAACAGATTTCTGTGTATTAATTTTGTATCCTGCAAGTTCACTGAATTCAGATATTAGATCTAGTAGTTTTGGAGTGGATTCTTTAGGGTTTTTTATGTACAATATCATGTCATCTGCAAACAGGGACATTTTGACTTCTTCCTTGCCAATCTGGATGCCTTTTATTTCTTTGTGTTGTCTGGTTGCTGTGGCTAGTCCAGTACTATGTTGAATAGAAGTGGGGAGAGTGGGCATCCTTGTCTTGTTCCCGATCTTAAAGAAAAAGCTTTCAGCTTCTCACTGTTAAGTATAATGTTGGCTGTGGGTTTGTCATATATGGCCTTTATTATGTTGAGGTGCTTGCCCTCTATACCCATTTTGTTGAGAGTTTTTATAATGAATGAATGTTGAATTTTGTCGAATGCTTTTCAGCATCTATGGGGATGATCATGTGGTTTTTGTCCTTCTTTTTGTTGATGTGATGGATGATGTTGATGGATTTTCTAATGTTGTACCATGCTTGCATCCCTGGGATGAATCCCACTTGATCATGGTGTATGATCCTCTTGATGTATTTTTGAATTCGGTTTGCTAATATTTTGTTGAGTATTTTTGCATCTATATTCATGAGGGATATTGGTCTGTAATTTTCTTTTTTTGTGGTGTCTTTGCCTGGTTTTGGTATTAGAGTGATGTTGGTCTCGTAGAATGAGTTTGGGAGTATTCCCTCCCTTCTACTTTTTGGAAATCTTTAAGGAGGATGGGTATTAGGTCTTCACTAAATGTTTGATAAAATTCAGCAGTGAAACCATCTGTCCAAGGAATTTTGTTCTTAGGTAGTTTTTTGATTACCACTTCAATTTCGTTGCTGGTAATTGGTTTATTCTGATTTTCTGTTTCTTCCTGTGTCAGTCTTGGTTGTATGTTTGTAGATAGTTGTCCATTTGTTCTAGGTTATCCAGTTCATTAGCATATAATTTTTCATAGTATTCTCTAATGATTCTTTGTATTTCTGTGGTGTCCATAGTGATTTTTCATTTCTCATTTCTGGTTCTGTTTATGTGTGTAGACTCTTTTTTTCTTGATAAGTGTGGCTAGGGGTTTATGTATTTTGTTTATTTTCTTGAAGAACCGGCTCCTGCTTTCATTGATTCTTTCTATTGTTTTATTCTTCTCAATTTTATTTATTTATACTTTAATCTTTATTATGTCCCTCCTTCTACTGACTTTGGGCCTCATTTGTTTTTTCTTTTCTAGTTTCATTAATTCTAGACTGTTTATTTGGGACTGTTCTTCTTTCCTGAGGTAGGCCTGTATTGCAATATATTTCCCTCTTAGCATGGCCTTCACTGCATCCCACAGATTTTGCGGTGTTTCATTATTGCTGTCATTTTTCTCCATATCTTGCTTGATCTCTGTTTTTATTTGGTCACTTATCCATTGATTATTTAGTAGCATGTTATTAAGCCTTCATGTGTTTTTGGGCTTTTTCATTTTCTTTGAGTAATTTATTTCTAGTTTCACACCTTTGTGATCTGAAAAGCTGCTTGGTACAATTTCAATCATTTTGAATTTTTTGAGGTTCTGTTTTTGGCTTAGTATATGATCTATTCCTGAGAAAGTTCCATGTGCACTTGAAAAGAATGTATGCTGCTGCTTTTGGATGGAGTGTTGTGTAGATGTCCATTAGGTCCATCTGTTGTAATACGTTGTTCAGTGCCTCTGTCTCTTTATTATTTTCTGTCTGGTTGATCTGTCCTTTGGAGTGAGTGCTTTGTTGAAGTCTTCCAAAATGAATTCATTGCATTCTATTTCCCCCTTTAATTCTGTTAGTATTTGTTTCACATATGTAGGTGATCCTGTGTTGGGTGCGTAGATGTTTATAATAGTTACATCCTCTTGTTGGACTGACCCATTTATTATTATGTAATGTCCTTCTTTGTCTGTTGTGAATTTCTTTGTTTTGGAGTCTATTTTGTCTGAAACAAGTAGTGCAACTCCTGGTTTTTTCTCCCTATTAGTTGCATGATATATATTTTTCCATCCCTTTACTTTCAGTCTGTGTATATTTTTGGGTTTGACGTGAATCTCTTGTAGGCAGCATATAGATGGGTCTTGTTTTTTTATCCATTCAGTGACTCTACGTCTTTTGATTGGTGCATTCAGACTCTTTACATTTAGGGTGATTATCCATAGGTATGTACTTATTGCCATTGCAGGCTTTAGATTCGTGGTTACCAAAGGTTCAAGGGTAATCCCTTACTATCTAACAGTCAAATTTCACTCACTTCATATGCTGTTACCAACAGAACCTAAACATTCTTTTTTTTTCCTCCTTTTTCTTCCTTCTCCATTCTTTGTCTGTTATGAATCATATACTTTACTTTTTGTCTATCCCTTGGATGACATCTATTTAGTCTTAGGAATACTTCCAACAATAGGAGTCCCTCCAAAATGCACGGTACAGGTGGTTTGTGAGAGGTAAATTCTCTCAGCTTTTGTTTATCTGAAAATTATTTAATCCCTCCTTCAACTTTAAATTATAACTTTTCCAGGTAAGTATTCTTGGTTCAAGGCCCTTCTGCTCCATTGGATTAAATATATCATGGCACTCCCTTCTGGCCTGTAAGGTTTCTCTTGAGAAATCTGATGATAGCCTGATGGGTTTTCCTTTGTATGTGATCTTTTTTCTCTCTTTAATTGCTTTTAAAAGTCTGTATTTATCCTTGATCTTTGCCATTTTGATTATTATATGTCTTGATGTTGTCTTCCTTGGGTCGCTTGTGTTGGGAGATCTGTGCACTTTGATGGCTTGAGAAGCTATGTCCTTCCCCGGACTGGGGATGTTTTCAGCAATTACCTCCTTAATGAAACTTTCTGTCCCTTTTTCTTTCTCTTCTTCTTCTGGTACCCCTATTATGGAAATATTTTTCCGTCTGGATTGGTCACACAGTTCTCAATATTCTTTCATTCTTAGAGATTCTTTTTTCTCTCTGTGCCTCAGCATCTTTGTATTCCTCTTCTCTAATTTCTTTTCCATTTACTATCTCTTCTACTACATCTAATCTGCTTTTAAATCCTTCCATTGTATGTTTCATTTCAGATATGAAATTTCCTAATTATTGAATCTCCAACTTAAATTTGTTCCTGAGTTCTTGAATATTTTTCTGTACCTTCATAATATGTTTATGATTTTTATTCTGAACTCTCTTTCAGGAAGATTGGTGAGTTCAGTTTCATTTGGCCCTTTTTTTGGAGTTTGTGAAATTTTGGCCTGTACCATATTCTTTGGATGTTTCTTATTTCTATGTGGTGCCCTCTGGTGCCCAGAAGCTCCAGTCTCTGGAGCTGCTCAGCCCCTAGAGTGATGTTGGGGGTCGGTGGGGAGTGGAGCTGATACCTGGAGGGAGGAAAGATCTGTTTCCTGACTCCCATCTGCCCTGCCTGTCTCCAGTATCACAGCCACTGGGCTGAGCCCACAGGTGTAAGCCTCTGTGCTTGGCGTCTCTTTCTGTTGTGGGTGAGGCCTCTCTCTGGCTGGCCTGATGCCAGAGCACTGACTGCCGCTTTGCGAGCCAGTGCTGTCACACCACGAGGAAGTCTCAGCAGAGTGTGTATCACAGTGGGGGGCCTCAGAGCTGAGTAGCCAGCCAGGGAGATGGAGCACCTGAAGCTCCCCAAAGTTTCCAGTATGCTGGGCAGAGCACGCCCAGACAACCTTGTCCCCCTATCCCTTCTCCCACGCAGCAAGCTCCATGCAAACCCTGCACCTTCAGCAGCCCTCTCGCTGCTAAGAAGCCTCTCACACCACCTGCCTTTCCCTTGTCTCAGAGCAGCCAGGTGTGGATCCTGTCCTCCACAAATGGCCAGAATCTGTCTCTGAATCACTCTGCCTGTCCCAGCTCCCCATCCTACAGAGCACCACACAATGTAGATTTCTGCTCACAAAGCATATCTCCAGGGCTAGGTGTTCAGCAGTCCCAGGCTTTCACCCTTTCCCCACTCCATTTCTCTTCCTCCTACCATAGAGCTGGGGTGGGGGAAAGGCTCGGGTCCCGCCAGATCAAAGCTTTCGTACATTACCCTATTTCGTGAGGTCTGCTGTGTTTGTGAGGTTTATGCAGTCTGATGCAGCCTTCTTTCCTGTTGATGTTCTAGGGCTAGTTGCATTAACTATATTTTCACACTGTCTGTGGTTTGGAGAGGAGTTCTCTGTCTCACCTCTCATGCTGCCATCTTGATTCTCCCATTTTATTTTTTTTAATATAATTTATTTTATTATCATTAATCTACAATTACATGTGTGCAATATTATGTTTATTAAACTACCCCTTCATCAGTTCCCCCCCCACCAACCCCATTACAGTCACTGTCCATCAGCGTAGTGAAATGCTATAGAATCACTACTTGTCTTCTCTGAGTTGTACTGCCCTCCCCGTGCCCCCCCAACATTACATCTGCTAATCGTAATGCCCCTTTTTCCCTCTTATCCCTCCTTTCCCGCCCATTTTCCCCAGTCCCTTTCCCTTTGGTAACTATTAGTCCGTTCTTGGGTTCTGTGAGTCTGCTGCTGTTTTGTTCCTTCAGTATTTTTTCTTTGTTCTTATACTCCACATATGAGTGAAATCATTTGATACTTGTCTTTTTCGGCTTGGCTTATTTCACTGAGCATAATACCCTCTAGCTCCATCCATGTTGTTGCAAATGGTAGGATTTGTTTTCTTCTTATGGCTGAATAATATTCCATTGTGTATATGTACCACCTCTTCTTTATCCATTCATCTACTGATGGACACTTAGGTTGCTTCCATTTCTTGGCTATTGTAAATAGTGCTGCAATAAACATAGGGGTGCATCTGTCTTTTTCAAATTGGGCTGCTGCATTCTTAGGGTAAATTCCTAGGAGTGGAATTCCTGGGTCAAATGGTATTTCTATTTTGAGTTTTTTGAGGAACCTCCATACTGCTTTCCACAATGGTTGAACTAATTTGCAGTCCCACCAGCAGTGTAGGAGGGTTCCCTTTTCTCCACATCCTCGCCAACATTTGTTGTTGTTTGTGTTTTGGATGTTGGCCATCCTCACTGGTGTGAGGTGATATCTCATTGTGGTTTTAATCTGCATTTCTCTGATGATTAGCGATGTGGAGCATCTTTTCATGTGCCTGTTGGCCATCTGAATTTCTTCTTTAGAGAAATGTCTATTCATGTCCTCTGCCCATTTCTTAACTGGATTATTTGCTTTCTGTTTGTTAAGGTGCATGAGTTCTTTATATATTTTGGATGTCAACCCTTTATCAGATACGTTTTTTATGAATATATTCTCCCATACTGTAGGATGTCTTTTTGTTCTACTGATGGTCTCCTTTGCTGTACAGAAGCTTTGCAGCTTGATATAGTCCCACTTGTTCATTTTTGCTTTTGTTTCCCTTGCCCGGGGAGATATGTTCATGAAGAAGTTGCTCATGTGTATGTCCAAGAGATTTTTGCCTATGCTTTTTTCTAAGAGTTTTATGGTTTCATGACTTACATTCAAGTCTTTGATCCACCTTGAGTTTACCTTTGTGTATGGGGCTAGGCAGTAGTCCAGTTTCATTCTCTTACATGTAGCTGTCCAGTTTTTCCAATGCCAGCTGCTGAAGAGGCTGTCATCTCCCCATTGTATATCCAAGGCACTTTTATCAAATATTAATTGACTGTATATGTTTGGGTTAATGTTTGGATTTTCTATTCTGTTCCACTGGTCTGTGGGTCTGTTTTTGTGCAAATACCAAATTGTCTTGATTACTGTGGCTTTGTAGTAGAGCTTGAAGTCAGGGAGTGTAATTCCCCCTGTTTTATTCCTCCTTCTCAGGATTGCTTTGGCTATTCGGGGTCTTTTGTGGTTCCATATGAATTTTAGAATTATTTGTTCCAGTTCATTGAAGAAAGCTGTTGGTAGTTTGATAGGGATTGCATTGAATCTGTAGATTGCTTTAGGTAGTATAGCCATTTTGACAATATTGATTCTTCCTAGCCAAGAGCATGGGATGCATTTCCATTTGTTAGTGTCCTCTTTAATTTCTCTTAGGAGTGTCTTGTAGTTTTCAGAGTACAGGTCTTTCACTTCCTTCGTTAGGTTTATTCCTAGGTATTTTATTCTTTTTGATGCAATTGTGAATGGAATTGTTTTTCTGATTTCTCTTTCTGTTAGTTCATCATTAGTGTATAGGAAAGCAACAGATTTCTGTGTGTTAATTTTGTATCCTGCAACTTTGCTGAATTCAGATATTAGTTCTAGTAGTTTTGGAATGGAATCTTTAGGGTTTTTTATGTACAGTATCATGTCATCTGCAAATAGTGACAATTTGACTTCTTCTTTACCAATCTGGATGCCTTGTATGTCTTTGTTTTGTCTGATTGCTGTGGCTAGGACCTCCAGTACTATGTTGAATAACAGTGGAGAGAGGGGGCATCCCTGTCTTGTTCCCGATCTTAGATGAAAAGCTTTCAGCGTCTCACCGTTAAGTATGATGTTAGCTGTGGGCTTGTCATATATAGCCTTTATGATGTTGAGGTACTTGCTGTCTATACCCATTTTATTGAGAGTTTTAATCAGGAATGGATGCTGAATTTTGTCAAATGCTTTTTCAGCATCTATGGAGATGATCGTGTGGTTTTTGTTCTTCTTTTTGTTGATGTGGTGGATGATGTTGATGGATTTTCGAATGTTGTACCATCCTTGCATCCCTGGGATGAATCCCACTTGATCATGGTGTATGATCCTCTTGATGTATTTTTGAATTCGGTTTGCTAATATTTTGTTGAGTATTTTTGCATCTACGTTCATCAGGGATATTGGTCTGTAATTTTCTTTTTTGGTGAGGTCTTTGCCCTGTTTTGGTATTAGAGTGATGCTGGCTTCATAGAATGAGTTTGGAAGTATTCCCTCCTCTTCTATTTTTTGGAAAACTTTAAGGAAAATCGGTGTTATTTCTTCTCTATATGTCTGGTAGAATTCAGAGGTGAATCCATCAGGCCCGGGGTTTTGTTCTTGGGTAGTTTTTTGATTACCAATTCGATTTCGTCGGTGGTGATTGGTCTGTTTAGTTTTTCTGTTTCTTGCTTGGTCAGTCTTGGAAGGTTGTATTTTTCTAAGAAGTTGTCCATTTCTTCTATGTTTTCCAGCTTGTTAGCATATAGATTCTCATAATATTCTCTTATGATTCTTTGTATTTCTGTGGGGTCCGTCGTGATTTTTCCTTTCTCATTTCTGATTGTGTTTATGTGTGTATATTCTCTTTTTCTCTTAATGAGTCTGGCTAGGGGTTTATCTATTTTGTTTATTTTTTCAAAGAACCAGCTCTTGGTTTTATTGATTTTTTCTATTGTTTTATTCTTCTCAATTTTATTTATTTCTTCTCTAATCTTTATTATGTCCCTCCTTCTGGTGACTTTGGGCCTCATTTGTTCTTCTTTTTCCAGTTTCAGTAATTGTGTCTTTAGACTATTCATTTGGGAATGTTCTTCCTTCTTTAAATAGGCCTGGATTGCAATATACTTTCCTCTAAGAACTGCCTTTGCTGCGTCCCACAGAAGTTGTGGTTTTGTGCTGTTGTTGTCATTAGTCTCCATATATTCTTTGATTTCTGTTTTGATTTGGTCGTTAACCCATTGATTAATTAGGAGAGTGTTGTTAAGTCTCCATGTATTTGTCAGCATTTTTGATTTCTTTCTAAAATTTATTTCTAGTTTTATACCTTGGTGATCTGAGAAGTTGGTTGGTAGGATTTCAATATGTTTGAATTTACTGAGGTTCTTTTTGTGGCCTAGTATGTGGTCTATTCTGGAAAATGTTCCATGTGCACTTGAGAAGAATGTGTATCCTGTTGCTTTTGTGTGTAGAGTTCTGTAGATGTCTGTTAGGTGCATCTGTTCTAGTGTGCTGTTCAGTGCCTCTGTCTTTACTTATTTTCTGTCTGGTTGATCTGTCCTCTGGAGTGAGTGGTGTGTTGAAGTCTCCTAAGATGAATGCATTGCTGTCTATTTCCTCCTTTAATTCTGTTAGTATTTGTCTCACATATGCTGGCGCTCCTGTGTTGGGTGCATATATATTTATAATGGTTATATCTTCTTGTTGGACTGACCCCTTTATCATTATGTAATGTCCTTCTTTATCTTTTGCTACTTTCTTCGTTTTGAAGTCTATTTTGTCTGATACAAGTACTGCAACACCTGCTTTTTTCTCTTTGTTGTTTGCATGAAATATCTTTTTCCATCCCTTCACTTTTAGTCTGTGTATATTTTGGATTTGAGGTGAGTTTCTTGTAGGCAGCATATAGATGGGTCTTGCTTTTTTATCCATTCTGTTACTCTGTGTCTTTTGATTGGGGCATTCAGTCCATTTACATTTAGGGTGATTATTGATAGGTATGTACTTATTGCCATTGCTGGCTTTAGATTCGTATTTACCAAGGGTTCAAGGGTTGCTTCTTTACTATCTAACAATCTAACTTAACTTTCTTGTTAAGTTATTGTAAACACAGTCTGATGTTTCTTTATTTCTCTCCCTTCTTATTCCTCCTCCTCCATTCTTTCTATACTATGTGTTTTATTCTTTTCCTTTAGTTAGTATTTGGATGGTCTGCTTTCTTTGCTATGATTTTATTTTCTCTGGTGACAACTTTTTAGCCTTAGTTGTGCTTCCGTCTAGAGCAGTCCATTTAAGATATCCTGTAGTGGTGGTTTATGAGAGGCAAACTCTCTCAACTTTTGTTTGTCTGGAAATTGTTTAATCCCTCCATCATATTTAAATGATAATCGTGTTGGATACAATATTCTTGGTTCGAGGCCCTTCTGTTTCATAATGTTGAATATATCATGCCATTCTCTTCTGGCCTGTAAGGTTTCTGTTGAGAAGTCTGATGATAGTCTGATGGGTTTTCCTTTGTAGGTGATCTTTTTTCTCTCTCTAGCTGCCTTTAATACCCTGTCTTTATCTTTGATCTTTGCCATCTTAATTATTATGTGTCTTGGTGTTGTCTTCCTTGGGTCCCTTGTGTTGGGAGATCTATGAGCTTCGGTGGACTGCGAGACTACTTCCTTTCCCAGCGAGGGAAAGTTTTCAACAATTATTTCTTCAAAGACACTTTCTATTCCTTTTTCTCTCTCTTCTTCATCTGGTACTCGTATAATGCGAATATTGTTCCGTTTGGATTGGTCACACAGTTCTCTTAATATTCTTTCATTCCTAGAAATCCTTTTATCTCTCTCTGCCTCAGCTGCTCTGTACTCCTGTTCTCTGTTTTCTATTCCATTAACAGTCTCTTGCATCTCATCCATTCTGCTGTTAAGCCCGTTGATCGCTTGTCTGATTTCTGCATTGTCTTTCCTCAGTTCCCTCACTTCCTCCCTCAGCTCTTGCACATTTCTCTGAAGGTCCATCAGCATGGTTATGACTTTTATTCTGAATTCTTTTTCAGGAACACTGTGCATTTCCATCCCTTCAGACTCCCTCTCTGGGGTTGTCTGGTTGATTTTGGTCTGAACCATATTCCTCTGTCTTTTCATGGCTATAGAATTGGTCACTGATAGTTGCCACGTATGTCAGCTGGCCTCTTTAAGACTTTAAAAAGAGAAAAAAAAAGAAAAAAAAGAAGAAAGAAAAAAAGGAAAAAGAAAGAAAAGAAAAAACAAAAACAAAACAAAACAAAAAAAATGCCCACCGGACATAGATTCTGTGGGAATGCTGTAGGTGGCGCTATTGCCCCACTATTCCACAGCTGTGACTGCGCTGCTCCGCAGGGTCTTTATCGCCCTGGCAGGGGTTGAAACGAATAGGAGGCTGTTGATCTCAGTGAGAAGTGTAAGTATGGCTTCGCTTCCTCAGTCGCCAGCTAAGGCGTCTGAAACTCCCCAGGACTCCCAGCCTGCTGGGCTGAGTGTGCTGGGGTGATCCGGCTCCTCCGCTGGGCTCCTGTCTCTTTAAGACCGCTGAAGAAAGCACGTGCTTTTCTTTTTTCCTTCCCAGGAGCCGTCTGCAAGCACCCTGGCGCGTTCCCTGCTCAGATCCTGCTGCTCTGTCTCTCCAATCTCCACTGCACTGCGCAATGTGGGTCAGCGCTCCCCGCACAGATCACCAGGGCTGGCTACTTCGCGGGGTGTACTTCCACTCCCTCCCGGCTCTGAATCCTCTCCTCCCGCCGGTGCGCTGGGGTGGGGGAGTGCTCGGGTCCCGCCGGGTTGCGGCTCCGTATCTTACCCACCTCTTGGGGTGCTGAGTGATCTCGGGTGTAGCTGCACGCTGTGCGCTTTCCTGTGTATTCTCGTCTCTCTTTTAGGAATAGATGTATTTGCTGTGTTTTCGTAGTTAAATATAGTGTTGGGAGGAGATTTCTGCTGCCCTGCTCACACCGCCATCTTCCCGGAAGTCGATTCTCCCATTTTAATTGTTATTTGTCTTGGTGTTGTCCTCCTTGGATCCCTTGTGTTGGGAGATCTGTGGACTTCTATCATCTGAGAGACTTTCCTTCTCCAGATTGGGGAAATTTTCAGCAATTATTTCTTCAGAGACACTTTCTATCCCTTTTTCTCTGTCTTTTCTTCTGGTACCCCTATAATGCAATATTGTTCTGTTTGGATTGGTCACACAGTTTTCTTAGTGTTCTTTCATTCCTAGAGATCCTTTTGTCTTTCTCTGCCTCAGGTTCTGTGTATTCCTGTTCTCTGATTTCTATTCCATTAACAGTCTCTTCCACCTCATCCAGTCTGCTCTTAAATCCTTCCATTGTTTGTTTCATTTCTGTTATCTCCCTCCTGAATTCATCCCTTAGCTCTTGCATATTTCTCTGTAACTCCATCAGCATGCTTATGACTTTATTTTGAATTCTTTTTCAGGAAGACTGGTGATTTCAGTCTCACCAAGCCCTCTCCCTGGTGCTTGAGGGATTTTGAACTGAACACGGTTCTTCTGCCTTTTCATGGCAATGGGAGTGTTTGCTGGCCAGTGGCCCATGTGTCAGCTGGGAGAACAAAGTCCCTTCCTGCTTGTCGGTTGCCTTGCCTGTCTCCACTGTCTGTGCTGGTCCACCGCGCACAGGGAACAGCCTCTGGGTTAATTCCTTGAGCTGCCATGGGTGGGGCGGCCTTGGGATGGCCTAGGGCACTGGCGGGGGTTGCAGGTGAGCAGAGCATGTTCTGCTGTGAGAACAAAGCCCCTTTGTGCTTTCCAGACTCTGTACTGGTCTCCGCTGTCTGTGCCGGTCAACCGCGCACAGGGAGCAGCCTCTGGGTCTGGACCAGTTATCCCCACACATGGAGAAGCCTCTGTTCTAAGCTGTGTGGTTGCTGTAGGCAGGGCTGCTCCCTGGCTGTTCCACAGCCGTGGCAGGTCAGCCAGTTTGCTTGCAGTGCTGGCCGGGAGGAAGGAACAACAGGTTGCCTGTTGCCTTGAGGGGGCTTGGAGCTGCGTTGCCACCCAGAGGGTTAGGGTGCCTGAAGTTTCTTAAAGTTCGCAGCCTGCTGGGCTGAGTGTGCTGGGATGATTTTGTCCACCTGTTAAACCCTTGTTCCTTTAAGACTTTTAAAGCGCCCTCTTTTCTTTTGTCCCAGGGCAACCAGCTGTGGGAACCTGTCCGCAGGCTCAATCTCGGATCTTGCTTTTCTGCTCCTCCAATATCCAGTGTACCATGAAATGTCTGTCTCTGCTCCCGGGGCAGACCACCAAGGCTGGTTATTTAGCAGTCCTATGCTTCCACTCCCTCCCCACTCTGATTCCTTCCTCCTGCCAGTGAGCTGGGTTGGGGGGAGTGCTCGGGTCCCGCCGGGGCATGGCTTTGTATCCTACCCTTTTCCGTGAGATGTTGGACTCTCGCAGATGTAGCCTGGCTCATGTACTGTATCTTCTGGTCACTCTTTTAGGAATAGTTGTATTTGCTGTATTTTCAAAAAGTGTATGGTTTTGGGAGGAGATTTCCACCACCCTACTCACGCTGCCATCTTGAGAAAATCAACTTATATCTTTTATTTCTACTTTGGCAGGTGAAATTTCTCCTGGCAGTTTTCTTCACAGATGACTTCAGAAATAGCACTATATAGCAGAATGGGCAGAAGGCTAGTAAACAGAGAGAGAAGTAGAAAAAGAGAAATTGAAGAAGCAAGAAGATTTAGTGTTAACGTATATGCTGTCTCAGAGAGACCTGTCTGCTAAAGGAAACTCGTAGTTACTGATATTAAGGGTGGTTAAGTAGCAAACATATCCTGGTCTACTTTTTAAAACTGTAACATCACGTTCTTCCTTTTCTCTAATGTTAATTGTAAATGACAAAGGCTACAAAGGCCTTTGAGGCAGCCAGTGAAGATGAATTATAAAGGAATACTATGGTGCCTATGGATCTGAAGTTGAGTGATTTAAGACTTCTGAAAATCAGACTTGTTCTATGATACTCATGTTGGATACAATGTAAAAACATGAGTTTTCAACTCTTTCCTCCTTAGGTCAGCTTTCTTTCTTCTAGTGTAGCCACTTTTCTCCTTGCTTCCACTGGGAGGAAAAAAAGACTATAAATTCCTTCTTCAGACCTTAGGCACTGTTCAGAGATAGCTCCTAGGCTCACTACATTATTAGGCAAACTGCCTGCTCACAGCCAAAAGTGAAGTCCAAGAATCCCATATAGGTGCTCTGCAAAAGCAGCATAGATCAGCTTTGTTGTAATCTCAAGTTACCTGGAAGAATAAGAAAAACTTGCCTGTCCACAGAACAAAAGAACAAGATACAGATTTCCAGCAGGATGGCCAGAATCTGGCTGTTGAATAATTAATTCTTGTTGAAAGTTTAAACAGTGGTATCTTTCATATCCAGTGATTATATGCTGACTTCAGCAGCTGTCTTCATTCTGCATTCAATTTGGTATGAACTACAGCCATCTTCAGTTCCTTAATGACTTAAGGATGTTGAATCAAAGTTATGTTTCCAAATGCCTCAACCATTTTACATTAAAAATTGGCGGGTGTGTTGAACAAAATGTTTTATCCAAAACATGTCCAAGTGTCTTCTTTCCCAAGTGTTTCCCTCCTATTGTAGCTTCCTCTCTCCCAGACATACATACACACGTATTTTCTCTCTGTCCTGCCTAGTTTTGTCCCACAAAAGCTGAGGCCCGGCGGAGTGCTGCAAAGATTGCACTAATGAACTCTGTGTTTAATGAACATCCATCCCGAAGAATCACTGATGAGTTCATTGAGAAGAGTGTCTCTGAGGCTCTGGCATCTTTCAATGTAAGTTACTTGGAGTTGGAAGAAAGGAGAGTGGGGAATGGGAAAACTGGCTGGTTGGGAAACAGCAAGAATTCTTGCCTTCCTTCTAATCTACACCTCTATTCTTTCTGTTTATTCTCTGTCAATCTTTTGTATCACATGCTCCATGTGTCTTAGTCTTTAATTCTATGTATGTGTGTTTATGTTTTTGTTAGTATTTTGTCTCTTTCACTGTGTCCCTTTGGTATCTAGAAACATTTAATTCAAGAATCATGGAATTTTATAGATACTCCAAAATAAAAATTGAGCTTGCATTTTGCTTTTCCCAATTTTGGCTGAAGACCTTAGTCCTTTCTTCCTTCACTGTTCTTTTTTTTATATGATTTTTTTATTGTCACTTGTTTCCTGCCTCCATTACTTCATCTTATTAATAAAAAACACTATAATACTGTGTCTTGTCTTTTTTCCTTTCTGTGAATGGGAAGGATAGTTTATTTACTTTTTAAAAAATAACATCTGTTCTTTCAAGTGACGATGATGATGATAATAAACATAGCTAATCCTAATTATTTACTTTGTGCCAGGGATTATTCTAGGGAATTTATATGTATTCTATATCATTTGATCTTCACAGCAATGCTATGAGGTATAAATACCATTATTACCCCTATTTTTACAGATGAGGACAGTAAAACCCAGAAATGAAGTTTTGTCTAAAGTGATATAGCTGGCTAGCAAGTGGCAGAGCCAAGACTGGAACCCAAGCTGATTTGTATACTTTTCTAGCTTAGAAGTATATCTTAGAAATTAACACTGCCTTCTTCCTTCCCCCCACAAGTTCATTGATAGGGTGATAAAGTCAGATCAATTTTGTTTCTTTTCTCTTTGCATTTAAGATGTGATTATATGCATTAAACTGCTTCAGTTATCTGTTTTGTGGATTAGTGTTGAACATTTCAGTCATAAATTGGCTTCCCTCAGTCATCTAGGATGTATCTGCTTTTCTCCCATTACTCTTTGCCTCAGTCAGCAGTATCTGCAGGGAATAAAAACATTTTTATGTGAATCAAAGCCAGTTAAAATTAAGAAAGTACATTTGTCGCTCTTAATTCATCTAATGTACTATAAAACAAAACTTTAGTTTGGATTGTAGAAGGTGGTGGTTATGAGTATGAACTTGGAATTAGTTGTTTTGAAATTATGGTTCTACTAAGCTATGTGACTTGGAGCAAGTTACTTAATCTAAGTCAGTTTTCTCATCTATAAAACAGGATAACAACTGTACCCATCATATAGGATTATTGGATTAAAATATATTCAAGCACTTAGCACATGTTATCTGTTTAGATGCCTTTGAATGCAAGTAATAGAAAATCTCATTTCAAACTGATTTAAAGGAATAAATAAAGGAAGGAAATTTATTATCTAATGTAACAGGGAGCCCAAAAATAGGGAAAAATTCAGGACTGGTTGATTTCATGGATCCAAAATATCTACTGGACCAAATTCTTTCCATCTCTCCACTTATCCATCCTTTAGATTCTAGGTTTGTCCTTGAGCTAGCGCCTCTCAGAGTGCAAGAATTCCAGATATTAAATACAGACATAACTATATTCAGAGACAGAGGAAATCATCTTTTCTAGTGTCTCTTTAGTAGTAAGGAATCTTTCCCCAGAAGCCCTCCAGCAGACTTCATTCCTACCTCTGAATGGCCAGAATTGCTGTCTTAAAACCAATTATAGGTGAAAGGGATTAGGCTTTACCCACTGGAATTAGAATAAAATTACTCTTTCCTGAGACACACAGGAGATGAGTACATACTAGAAAAAGATTAATGTTCTATAGTAAGGAAGAATGAAGTAGATATTGGGTGGGTCACCAGCAGTGTCTACTACAAAGTGTTTAAGAAATGTAGACTATTATTATTCTCATGCCACTATTCCTCTCTGATTAAACCTCAAAGTTAAGCATTTAATAGATTCCTCATTAATTTCCCAATGAAATCCTTGTCCTCCAGAATAACAGTTTTCATTTGGTCATAGCCATGGGTAAAGAGTAATGTCAACATTCTTTGCTTTTAGCTTTTGTTCTTTAAAAGTCCTGAATTGGACACTATATTATACTATATCTTTGAAAAATCACTTAGCCTCTGTGAGTCTGAGTTCCTCACTTGTAAAGAAGTAGGCTGAATTAAATTAACTCTAATTCCAATTATATTCTATTGTTTCTACCATTTATCAAAGTATTCTGTGATTAAATGCTTATTGAATAAATGGAGTTTGTTTATAACCATGTTTGGTGTAGAAGTGTCATGTGAGGTAGAAGGCACCAGCTGGTCGGTCAGGCCACTCTGGTGTACTCCCCATAGGTTACAGATATGCTAGGATATTAGTCCCCTCAGCTCTCAGAGGACTGAGCAAGGCCTGGGGCAGATGGATGCCTCTGCCCAACAGCCTCTGCTCACAGGCCGCTCTGTTAGCAGCCTCCTCTGTATATCCCACTTGGCTATAGAGATATGATCACTATTTTCTATGTGCCGTATTATAGAAAAGTTTGGAGGTACTGAATAAGGTATTGTATTGAACAAGTATAGTAAAAAATGAAAACAATTGCTTGCTTCAGAGCTCTAAATCCTAATTACCTTTTTCCTTCCTCCCTCTAGCTTTTCACCTTTAAATCCAAACTTTGTGATCTTTGCACCGCAAAGATTAACTACATGTGGCATTGTTTTTTATGAGCCACAAAACAATATGGGTTGATCTTGAGTAATTCTGACTTTTTATTGATTCTAGCAAGCACACTGAAAACAAATAATAATTGTTGTGTAGTACACCCACATTTTATATGACTGGACTTTTTAGATCACATTTACCCATTTTTAAATTTAAAAAAATCTTTATTTTTCATTTCCAAAACAATCTTATATGGTAGATCTATGATTATTTCCATTTTACCAATGAGGAGACTGAAGAACAGAGAGGTTAAATGATTTCACCAAGGCCACAAGACTAGTAGGAGCTCCAGTCCATGCTCTTAACTTCTATACTATATTGATTTTTGCACAAACTAGGCTTGCAGGTCATCAGTGTATCTCAGTTTTACCCCTTCAGCATCATGTCACCTGTAAAAGACATATGAGGCAAATGTCCAGGAGGCCAAATTGCTATCCAGACTTAGCCGTGCTGTCTCCCTTTAAAACACATTTGCTCAACTGTCCTCTAGACCAGTCCAATCCTGTATGCTGAACTCACTCTGTTATTTTGGCTAAACCAGGGCTCTTCTCTGTGTTTCAGTATTCCCCCTTTGTAGATAGGGAAAGTCAGATTGACCTCTATCACCCATGTTAAAATGTGTGATGACTTTGGAATTCTCTATGTCTGTGCTGACCAGAAGAATAGCCACTAGTCACATACAGTTATTGAGCACTTGAATTGTGTGGCTAGTATGAACTGAGATGTGCTGTAAGCAAAGGTGAAACACCAGATTTTGAAAACTTTGTATAAGAAACAGAATGTAAAATATTTCACTAATAATTTGTGTACTGATTACAGTTGAAAAAATATTTTGATTAGGTTAAATAAAATATGCTATTAAATTTAATTTTACCTGTTTATTTTTACTTGAATGGGGCAGCTAGGAAATTTTTAATATATGGCTTGCATTGTATTTCTACTAGACGGTGCTGCTTGAGGTGATAATCCTAATTGAAAATCGATTTGTCTTTTCCTTTCCTCTGTTACCAGGGCAACAGGGAGGAAGCTGACAACCCAAATACAGGGATTGGTGCTTTCCGATTCATGTTGGAATCCAACAAGGGCAAGTCAATGTTGGAATTCCAGGTACTATTCCATCCCTGGCTCTAATAATATGGGTCAGCCTGCATATAAATATATGCGCCCTACTAATATATATATTTATACATGACTCCTACTAATCCCTCATTGATACTCATTTGGAAAAGAAGAGAAGGTTCTTAGGACCTTCCTTCCCCCAAGGACATTATCAGAGTTGATATAAGAGATGCTTCCATCAATATATTTTCTAAGAGGTTCCCCGTGTAATTCTGATGCAACCTCCCAGTATAAAATCACTGTCCTGCTACTTCATATCTTCTTCTCCCAGGAGCTAATGACAGTTTTTCAACTGCTTCACTGGAATGGCAGTCTTAAGGCCATGAGGGAAAGACAGTGCTCTCGGCAGGTAAGAGATCCTATGGGTAGTAGAGGTCTGGCAGAGGTTCTATGGGTGAAGTGTCTGTTTTTTAGAAATAAGCAGGCTATGGTTTGTAAGTTGTGAATATTGAAAGCTTTAAAGTACCCTCTTCACTTCTATAATTTTTCCTATTTAAATCTTAACTGTGGTTGTTTTGCCTGCCTTGCTTCCCTCAGCAGGAAGTTTCCCTTAAGAATCTCCTTAGAGAACTTAAGTGCTGGCTTCAGTTAGGGCTCCAAGGCTGGGTTCCTAGTCCCAGTTGAGTCAATATGGTATGAACCTCCACTTTGTCAGTGACCTTCACATTCTTTTGCCCTTCCAGGAAGTACTGGCTCATTATTCACACCGAGCCCTGGATGATGATATTCGCCACCAAATGGCGTTGGACTGGGTGAGCCGGGAGCAGAGTGTACCAGGGGCACTGTCTAGAGAGCTGGCCTCTACTGAGCGGGAGCTGGATGAAGCCCGGCTGGCAGGCAAGGAGCTACGCTTCCACAAAGAGAAGAAAGATATTCTCATGCTGGCTGCTGGGCAGTTGGGCAATATGCATTCTTCCAACTGCTAGGCATCCACCTACCTGCTCCTCATTCTCTCTGGGTCCTTTTTTATATATCCTTTCTAAGACTTAGTATGATTTCTGTACATACTTTCTCAATTTTATACTTAAAAAAATATATATATGTATAAATTCTACCCCTGGATTCCTATTTGCTAAAACTTTTCTTACTTCTAGTTTTTGGATGTAGTTTCATTTGAAACATCTCCACTCCACTTTACAAGAAGAGGAGGTTGTCTTTGAAGCTTTGTTGGTTCTTATACTGCCAATAACTGTGTAGTCATTTCAGTAGCACAAAGTAATTGGCAAAGTGCTCATATCTCTTTCCTTTGAAATAACAGGGAGTTTGAATAGGGATGGTGCACCCCACCGCAACTTCCCCCAACTCCCACCACGCACATACACATCCATTCACCCTCATTCTTGCTTTCTCCTGGACTCAAAGAGGGCCTGAGTATGAAGCCTTTGGCTCTGGTTTACCTTGAGCTGGGCCTGTTGGTACTGAGTCACTCCTCTGGTGACGAGTATTTCCCAGCCTACACTAGCTCCTATACCACTACCTTCCTCCTGGTCCGCCTCCAAATGGTACTTCGTTTTGAGGCTTCCCTGCATTATTATTTCAAAGGAAGTGAAGGTCTGGTTTCTTATTTTTAAAAGCATTCCTGAAAAACTGCCTCATTTGAAAGAACAAGAGAGGAATTATAAATATAATTCATAGGGGCTTATCACCTGAGTTGCTTCTGGGGCATAGATGACATACCATACTAGTAGTCCAAGATTTCCAAATGTACTGTACACTACAGAAGGGGTCAGGGTTGAAGATGCGTATCTTTCAATATTTCCTTTTCATTCTGCTTACTCAGCTTAGTTAAGCCCTGTATTTAGACCTTCCTGCCTACAGACATTGGCAGAAAGTAAAACATTTCCCTCTACTCTCCCCTCCCATCATTTTGCTCTTTGGTGACATTATCTATACTATTTGGTGACGGCCATGTTCCTCTCACTCCCACAAAGTTGCTGCTGTTTACTACCTTAGTTACACTTACCTTAGATTCACATTTATTTTCTCCCTTTTCTTTCCTCTTCTTCCACATTGATTATCAGAGCGTGAGTTGATCAGGAAAATTAGATAAGACTTTGGCATTATGGCACTTCTTAACCTTCAGGAGACTGTAGGAGGGAAAAGAGAGTTGATAATCAGCTCTTTGTGTTTTTAATGCTGTTCTCTTCCCCCACCTCCCTCCTGGGTGAACTAGGAGAGAAGTAATTTGGAGTACAACTAAAGCATTCCCTTTGGGAGATATATATTTTCCCCTTGTTTCTGTAATCTCCTTTGTACCATATTATAGCTCAGCACACTTTCTAAACTGAGGCTGGGAAGTTTAATGTTTCTGCAATTGGACTTTCCATTTAATGATTGTACAGTTTGCTTTTAGAAATGCTAGGAAACAGGCCACAATTTGCTCTTTTGGATCTGACAGGAACAAGATGAAAGTCAGCTATTTTCCTTTTCAAATCCTCTTGGTGACCAGTACATATGGGATCAGAGGTAAGGAATCTAGCAACAGTTGTATTAGTGCTTGAAAAGGACCTCCTTGAGTTCTCCAAGCCCCATGTCTGTTTTTCATGAAGCACATGCAGAGTTAGAGGTGCCTACATTAAATAATAGGTGTGTCTATTTAGTTTTGAATTGATATTTATAATCCAGAGATCATAATTCCTTGTTTCTTCTATGCTCCTTTTTCTGGGAAGTGTTAAGGAGTATGAATTGTGGGAAGAACTTGTCCTTGCATCTCCTGGATTTATTATCTTTCTCAAATACCAACCAGTAAGATCCCAAAGAGCTTGAGAAAAATGATTCCCTGATCTGTCCACTTTTGGTATTAAAGATTTTACCTATCATTTTAGTACTATGTATTTTACATATGTAATTTTATACAATTAAAAATAGATTTTTGTCAAGTGAGCCAGATTGTTTCTTGAGATCTATGTATCAGAGGAGCTCTAAAATGACCCTTTCTCATATATATATATGAAGAATTTTTATTAGTATCTTTTAGGTAGTAGAAGTAAGATTGTATTGTTTGCGGGGGAAGGCATTCTGCTTCCCCTTTCTCCAGATATTTGAGGAGCCTGGATTTTGTATTTGGCCCTTTCTCCCAAGCTCTACCCATTTCCACTGGCAATATCACCATTAGAGTAGCTTAAATTCTGTCATACACACAATTCTCAATCTATTTCTTCTATCCCAACCAGTTCTGTGCTTTTACATCTACATTTCCATATATTGGACATCACCACTTGACTATGACACAAGCTCTTTGAACTCACATATCCAAGATAAAACCCATTTCTCCATACAGGCTCCCCTTTGACTCTCTAGATTTGTTATTGGAATTATTATCTACCCAGTTATCTAAATTAGAACCTTCAGATCCATCCTTAACTCTTCCCTACCATCACTTCACCTACTTACTGTTGAATTTAGCTTCCATATAAACTTCTCTGTTTTGTTCACATCTACTACTGCCTTAGTTAAATCCTTTATCACCTCTGGGCTGGACCTCTGCAATAGCTTTCTAATTAGTCTCTGCATTCATTCTTAACTTTTCTACACTACTGTCACACTGCCTCTTAAAATACCTAAAACTGTACGACTCCCTTGCTTAAACCATTACATAGCTATCTTTACCTTTAGCAGCATTTCCCAAACTTTTATATATGAACCCTTGGGTGTTACCTGCGATGATGTTAGGTGTTAGATGGGCAAACATTTCTCCTTTTTTTACTAGTTATGTTTTTATCTATATTTGTAGTAGAAAAATACAGGTTTTCCATTTATGGCAGTGGTATTTAGTGTAAACTTGTTTAAAAAGTCAGTCTATTTAAGGAAAAATAAGAATAAAAATAGTATGGGGATTATTTGCAAATGTTAAAAATCATGAATACTCAAATACTTAAAGAAGATAAATTTCTTGCCTATAGGATAAGTTTCAAATTCTTTAGCATGGCATATAATTTGGCCCTAAACTGCATTTCCATCTTTATTTCCTAGTCACACAGCATTAGGCATACAGAATTTCTTGCCATTCTGATATTTATTCATTCAGTATTTACCAGTGTTTACTCTGAGCCAGGCACTGGTCTAAACTCTGGGGATATAGTTGACATAGAAAGTTTACATTCTAGTGGGAAAAGCAGACAATAAGCAAGGTAGTTAAAGATTCAGATCTAAATGCTGTGAAGGAAATAGAGTGAAGGATAGCAGGGTAGAGAAGAACACTCCGGGTGAGATAGCATTTTAGGGAGATCAAAAGGATGAGGTCGAAGTAGCCATGTGAAGGGCTGGAGGAAGAGTATCAGAATAGAAAATTACAAAAGTCCTGAGAACGTAGGATACAACATCATTGAGGAAAAGTGTAAGGAGACCTTGACGGGTGAGAGGAAAAAATGGTGGTGGAAGACGTTGGGAAACATAGGCAGAGAAGGCCATGTGAGTTTGAATTTTATTCTAAGTGCAAAAATCAGTCAAGGAACAGTTTTTAGTAGGGATATTGACTAACTTATTTTTTAAAAGATCACACTAAGTACTGTGGAGAATGGACTTGAATCTCCTGGTGTCCCCACAACTGCTTTGCCTGTAAAAGTGTTCAGCCTTAAAAGCCCAGTTAAAATGGAAGCCCTCCTTTACATAGACTCTCCTTGTTCCCAGTCCTATTGGAAATTTTCTTTGTACTCTCATAGCACTCTGTGATATTATCATTTTCATAATGTAATTATAAAGTGATTGTTGAAAATTCAACTTTTTTTGCTTGTATTGCCAGCACCTCCTCACACATATAAGCATTATAACTGTTTGATTAAAAAATTAACAAATAAGTGAATCTGCAGTCCACTATTATTGATGGCCTACATCGGGATTCCAGACTTTGGCAGCATGGAGTTTTGCCTCAACTCCTAGATTTTTAAATGTGAAATACCTGCACACCATTCTCAAAGAGGCTAAAGCAGGTTTTGTTTAAAACCATGTATGGGTAAAATTGTTATATTTCCAGAATATCTCACCTGGCTTTAGTACATCTGCATATCAACAGGCGCCGGTGAAGAGAAGTATGGCTTCAGGGCGCTTGCATCTTTTCTCAGGGGTGGAGAGAAGTTCGTCTTCATGTCAAAAGGTTAACTACCTGGGCAACTGAGGGTGTGTCTGAACCTGAGAGGTTACAGGGAGGGGCTGGCTTGCTTGCTGGCTCCTTCAGGAGCAAAGGAGAGAGACAGCTCCGGACTGCAGTTTGTAAGCAATAAACAGGTTTAAAATTTTATTTCTCCCTTTGACTGATTTCGGTTTTTAGAGGTATTTTGCCCCGGGATTTCCTTTCCTAGGACTTATATCTGGTGTAGTTGACAGGATTCCTCTGAACCCAAAATCTGTCATAATGGGTGTGACCTTTGGGGGTCACCCCTAGAAATGATGGGGAGAAGTGGCTCTCACGCCAAGGAAAGTGTGTCTACACTCATGTGGTCATGGGGGCACCACCACTGCTGCTGGCCACGCCAACTCTGGCCCATGGCCAAAGCCTAAGGCTACTTCTGCCACTGCTGCTGCTCCTGCTGCCGGCCGGAGCCTGGTCACAACTATGGAAAGGAGCAGAGGTCCGGGTCACCTTGACAGAGAAGCAACTGGCTGTTGTGTACCACACCTTGCTGACTACAGAGCCCATCGCCGGAACAGCTCCAACCAAGGTAATAACCACCTATCCCATCGCGGGGTGGGTGAGCGACTGGACCCAAAGACCACAGAGTGGTGTGGCACAGACACCTACTGTATATCATGTAACTGGCCATTTGCCTTTGGCATCCCCAGGGAATAATGAAACAGACACATTGGCCCAGGTGCGCTGGCTAGAAGGAAAGTCTGCCTCTCATGTGGCCCAGTGGCTACATCAGCGTTTGTTGCATGTGGCACAAAAGATAATGTGGGCCCGTCGGTGGGGCTTGCCATTGACCTTTGAAGAAGTCAGCTGAGCCTGGAAGGAATGCCCTGCACGTTGTGCAGATCAGCAAACCACCAACAGGGGCCTAGAATGTCTTTGCAGCCTATGGCCAGTGGCTGGTGATTGAGAGCGTTCAAGGCACCCACTTTATTGGACATGTGTTGCAAGGATGGGTGCAGCAATTAGGAATAAAATGGACGTGGCCCTGGACATTTTGACACGTGGACTGGCGATGGCTGGCTCTTCTGGCACCTTGGGGAAAAGGCCTGGAAGCTGGCCTCCTGTGTATTCCTGTAGCAACAGCAAAGTGGCCCCCCCCAAATCACGGTTATTTGCTTCTACAGTCCTTGTGTCCTGGATGCGCCCCTACCTGCAGCTGCTGCTTGATGTCTGGAATGGATGAGCTTTGGACTTCATCTGCATGGGACTTTGAACCTAGCTGAATCCTCTGGCTTGAGAATTACCATGATTGTGTGGCTGTTGTCAAGAAAAAAAGCACTTAAAGAGAGGCCTTTGTCTAATGTTTGATAAAAGTTTTGTGAGCAATCTAGCATTGTTGCTAGGAATGAGTAAACAAGTATAGAAACATATTTTGTGCTTAGTGAGAGATTGTGCTGTAAAGTACATTTACTTAATCTGCATAGGCTGAATACTCTGGTTTGAGGATTATCATGATTTTATTGTTGTTGCTATTGTATGTGACTAGACTGGTCGGAAGAGGGGGAAACGAGTAAATTGTAAGGCGAGATTTCTGGAGGGGTGGCCTGTGGGTAAAACTAATATTTCCAGAATATCTTGCCTGGCTTCAGTACATCTGCATATCAACATGTACTCAAGGGTGGAGAGAAGTATGGCTTTAGGTCATTTGCATCATTTCTCAGGGGTGGAGAAAAGTTCTTCTGCATATCAATGGGCGTCTCTGAACCTGAGAGGTTAAGGGGAGGGGGCCGGCTTGCTGCTTCAGGAGCAGAGACGAGCGACGTCCGGGACTGCGGTTTGTAAGCAATAAACGGATTTAAAATTTTATTTGTCCCTTTGACTGATTTTGGTTTTTAGAGGTATTTTTCCTCAGGAGTTCCTTTCCCTAGACTTACACCATGACTTTTTTTTTTTTTTAATTGCCGGAGGTGGTGGGAAACGCTTGGGAGTTTACCTTAAAGCAAAGAAAATAAGTTGGTATGTGTCTCTCAAATCGTATTTCACAGACAATCAGGTCTGTTAGTTCCTTAAAAATTCGGTGCTGCGGTACCTTCTAGAAGCAGTTTTTTTAGCCAGCATTGCTGACTGAACTATTTTTAAAAAGTGCTTCCATCACAGATCCGGCAGCTCCTCAGAACAGGGTACAGGCCTGTAAGTTGCGAGAGGAAAAACTTTCCCCAACTTCCATTTCCCAATAAGAAGTGGAACCGGACGGAAAGCAACCCTCTAACAAAGAAATTAGGTTGAGCTTTGCTGTCAGTATTTGTCGTCGACTGCCCTAGTGAAGTGAAGCCAGTGACTCCGCCTACCCACTAGCTTGTCCATCCGAGCGTGGCCGCTTTCAGCTCCCGACCTGCCCAAGATGGCTACGGAACACTTCCGGCGCCTTCCCAATGTCGGCCCCCTTCCACCTGCGTATATTCACCGCGACAAGGGCGGGACTTAGAGTGAGCTTCTGACTGGTCAATTTAACTGGCGACCTTTCCCCTCCGCGACAGTTTCTCGAAGTGCCTAGTGCCTTAGCAGCACGGACGAGAGTTAGAAAGAAGGCAAGATGGCGGACGTGCTGGATCTTCATGAGGCTGGGGGCGAGGATTTCGCCATGGATGAGGATGGGGACGGTGAGGATAGTGGAGGCGGCTGCGGGAACCGGGGAAGGTGCGAGGGAAGGAAAACATAATCTTCCTCCTGCTTGGGAACCTGGAGCCGCTGAACCGGGTTTTGGATTAGAAACCTCCCACTTCGGGAAGAATGAGGGTGGGACCAGGAAGGGAATGGGACTGGAGGGGTGGGGTCCACTTTCAGATTTGTCTTGCCAAAGAGACTATTGCTTCTGAACAATTGTTATCTTTATTCCTTGTTCTTTATCTTCTGGGGCTCCAGAGAGCATCCACAAACTGAAAGAAAAGGCGAAGAAACGGAAGGGCCGCGGCTTTGGCTCCGGTGGGTGTTTGTGGGGAAAATGGGGTCTAGAATGGTGTGACAGCTGCGATTTTGAATTCCCCATTCAGAGTTATGGGGAACAGTGGGAGAAGGCGGCTTTCCGGTGATCTCGTGTATGTTCTTTATAGAAGAGGGTTCTCGAGCTCGGATGCGTGAGGATTATGACAGCGTAGAGCAGGATGGCGATGAACCCGGACCACAGCGCTGTAAGTAAGGTGGGGCCTGGTAGGGATCTGTATCAATAGAGCATTAGGAACCAATAAAGTGAAACCCAGTAGGAATGGGGTCAGAGATAGCTTAACGGATCACTGGAGTCCACACTCACTCTACTCTAGTCATCTTCCTGTTTATCTCTCATGTGCTTAACCTCCATCCTTTCCCCAACAGCTGTTGAAGGCTGGATTCTCTTTGTCACTGGAGTCCATGAGGAAGCCACTGAAGAAGACATTCATGATAAATTTGCAGAGTATGGGGAAATAAAAAACATCCATCTCAACCTGGATAGGCGTACAGGATACCTGAAGGTATCCTAAGCGACACTCCATTGCCTCTCTTCCGCTATGGACAGCATTGGTAGTTTGCTCATGTTTGCTGTGGTTGGCCAGGAGCAAAGTTGGAAGTAAAATGACATTGGAAATTGATTTTGAAGACAGAGCAGAGACAGACACAGACATTTTGTATATATGATAGGGATCTATAATGTACATTGATTGAATTTTAATGTCTGTAGATTCTTCTGATTAAGTTTAGATTTGAGGAAGGTGATACTCAGTGATGCTTGATGGAATAGGAGGGTTTTGATACCCATCTTTTGACTTGTCTCAGGGGTATACTCTAGTTGAGTATGAAACATACAAGGAGGCCCAGGCTGCTATGGAAGGACTCAATGGCCAGGATTTGATGGGACAGCCGATCAGTGTGGACTGGTGTTTTGTTCGGGGTCCACCCAAGGGCAAGAGGAGGTAAAGTGAAGAAGGCAAACACTACAATATCTTGGTGAAGGGACTATAAGCAAAACAGAATAAGGACATTGTATTATATCTCTCTGATGGACCCCCCCCTCTCTTTTCCCTAGAGGTGGCCGAAGACGCAGCAGGAGTCCAGACCGGAGGCGGCGTTGACAGTCCATTTGTTGTCCAGGTGTTCTCTCCAGAGATTCCATTAAACCATGCAGCCTTGGAGAAACAGGGCTGAGGTGGAACTCACTTTGTTTATATTTAATTTCTAAACCTACCTGGTTTATGTTTCTTTTGAGTTATGAATAAATGTCCCATTTTGTTTTCTACATTTAAAGTTACTTTCCTGTTCTAACATTGGAAGCTCTGATGCACTATTTAAAAGTAAGCCAGTGAAATATACTTCTCTCACAGACTGACTTCTGTGTGAGTTTCTGCATTAGTCATAGTCTCAAGTCTCAGCTAGGGTCAAAGTAGAGACACTGCTCAGTATTTTTTTTCTTGGAAGCTAACAGAGCAGGGGTAGAAGTGAGGTGTTCTCGTGATAGTAAAAAATAATTGCTTTGTATATACTCTGTCCTGGGCAAATGGATGTTACAGGAATGTTTCTCTTGTTTTTCCAGCCCTTCTTGCTGTAACATTTGTTTGTACTTCCAGCTGTCTGAGGGCTTGAATCTTTTGTTGGGGTGTTCTCCCAGAACCTCCTTTGCTGGAGAAGTCCATATTAAGCTCTTGGTACCTGAGGTTGAAGGTTCCCATAGAGATGATCCAGAGGAGCATTGAGGAAGCCAAAGAGGAAGAGCCTGTGGCTGAGGCTGGGAGAGACTTCAGTTAGCATGGTGGGAGAAAACCAGTACCACAGACCCAGCAGGTAATCATGGTATCCAGCAGAGGATGAAGGTCAGCAGGACAAGCAGGACCAGTCACCTGGCTCACAGATGAACACGGGGGCAATTGTCTAAGAAGCAGCAGAGGTTACCTTTATTTAGAAAATATACTCAAATTCATAACCTCTCAGCTTCTGCACTGAGTATAGTATGAATTGATGGGTGGGCAGAGATAATGAGGATTCCTACAGGGAAGAGAAGCTGCAAACAAGGTAATGCTGCAAGCCCTCTCCACCATTCCCAGTCTAGGATGGACTGTATGTTCCCCTCCCTCGGGATTATGACAGACATGCTGGGTAAAAGGTTTTGATTGAGGTACTCTGTTATATGAAGCCACTAAGTCTAGTTAAAGACTCATGTCTGAGAATAAAGAAGAATACTGCTAACCTGTCTCCTTAGTCCTTGCCCCAGCTAACTCAACTTCAGAGAATGGCTAGAGCTGGCTGGAATTGAAGGCATTCAATAAAATTATGTGCCACATCAGGTCCTAGGAATATGGTTAGGATCTCACTTTTGGTTTGACAGATAGCTGTCAGATAAATGAGGCTAGAAGCAATAGTTTAGAGTATGGATTAGGGCCTGGGGATTGGAGTCTTCACTGTGGTTTCCCCTTCCTGGTCCAGGGACTTAGACACATTGAGGACAATGCGGCTAGAGAAGATGGTCATGGCAGTCAATGGCAGCAGAAAGTGAAGAGGTTATAGGTGGTCTTATGCCATTGAGCCTTGAAGCTGCCTTAGGTGACACACTGAGTAAAGGGTACTGGGCCAGCTCTGCAGACAGTATGGCACAGGAACAGCTGGAGTGGAGTTGAGGACTATTAGAATGGGTGTCCTCCCAACTTACCCACTGTTGTCACACTATATCCTCCCAATCCTTTCTTAATTCTCTGAAAAACAGTACTGTACTTACTGAACAGTGGTTCATCCATGGTGTGGCAAATGAAAGGCTAGAAACATCTTGAAAGTCTCTATCTTCCCCTTAGGCTATGAAGCTAATCATTAAGTTTTTTAAATCCTTGGGTTTAAGGAACCTTGCCTTCTCAAGTACTAGTCTAACATCACATTTTTTAAAGGACATCTCTACCACCTTATCAACATTTTTTGCTGAAATAATTTTCTGGTGTGTCTGGTTAATTCTTTGGGGAAAAGATCTTGTACAAAATGGGTGCTGCTAAAACTTAAGTCCATTTTGAAGCCACTGTGAGGTGACCATTAAAGGCTAATCTTGTGTACAATAACTAAAATGGTAAAATAATGTTTAATAAAGTTTAACATTTTCCAAATACTGTTGGCTGCCCCTCCCCCTTTTGATAAATTGCTGTGTTTCAGTTTGAATCAGTAAAGATTTCAGTTTAAGAGCTTCAGGGTTAGTTCCTTGATTCAGATAAGGTAGATTGAGTCACCAGTTGTTTGGTAAAAAACCTAAGTAGGTATCAGATTACTAGATTTAAGGCATTTGGGAAAATGATTTCAGCAGGTATAAAAACCTCTTGGGAAGTCCACATCAGCCATAGACATAACTTAAGAATTGCTTGGAGTTATGATCAGGCCAGTGAGCTAGTTGGAGAGTGGTCTGTCCTTTGTCCCTATATTGAGTCCATAGATGTCTGGGGGCTTTTTGTGTGTGTGTGTGTGTTGTGCCTAGAAATAATTGACAAATTGTGAGAAGGGGTTTAAAAATAGGCAAGTCTCCTTAGACTTACAGTTTGGCCTATAGCCTGACTTCTCTGCCTCCCCTTTACCCTATTTATATGCAATTTGTTACCTACTATAGAAATCTTCCTTTCAACTACTGATAACTTAGAAATGTAAACCTATAAAAATAATTTTTAACTAGCCCGCTACTTCCTCACCATACTAATACCACACTTAAAAAAAATTAATTGATATATTAGTCCTTTGAAGGCAGGACTAATATTTTAAGTAAGATATAGGGGCAATGCAGAATTTATACAAGAGCATAACTTATTTGGAATAAAAGATAATCACCTTTTGCACTGTAGCATAATGTTACCAGCAGTTTGCCACTGAAGAAAATGAATATTGCAATTGTGAGCTTGTCAGGTTATAAGAAAGGACAAATTCATCTGTTTTATCATCTTGTGGCCCATGGGTTCCAAGTGATTTAGCCAGTCATATAACTAGTTAGTGGTAGAGCCTGGACTCAGAAAAAAATAAATAAAAACAAGCAAACTGCAACACAAGTTTCTAACTCCTGTTCCATATCTAAAATTTGGTTCATATAAACAATTCCAATTCCAGTTCCTTTTGTACTGAGGCAACAGGCTGCTTTTGAAAGTTTTGGGTGGCAGAGGTACTGTTTGCAGCATATTGTTGGAAGCAGTATTTTTTGTCCTAGAGCTAAGTTATGGTGGTTATATTTCTAGTATTTGAGGACTTAAGGATCAAATCTTAAATTTGATTCTATTGTGTTATCATTCCAGAGACAAATTCTAGCCCCTTTCTTGACAATCCTAATCCTAATCTCAGAGGTACTCCTCTTTTCCTTCCCCTCAGATGGTGGTAGTGGTTTTGGTTCTTGTTTTGAAGGAATTGCTTCATATTTAGTGTCTTTCCTAGGTTTCTAGTTCGTGTTCATTGTTGATATTTGACTAACTGGTCAAGTTCACATGCTCCCTTTTCTGCTGGTTTTGACACCCATTCCACAATGAAATTAGAGTAAAAAATACGAATCTGGTTATGTCACTCTCCACCTTTTCTTTTAGTGTCTTTCCACTGCCCTCAGGATAAAAACAAGCTTAATACTTGGGATATGACTCTTCCCTTCCAGGCTTATTACTTACCTTTTTCTAGACCTCAGCTTTAGTTGCAACCACCTTGGTATGTTCTGCCTCCCATCCTGCCCAGCATTCCTGCTTTAACTTTTCAGTCAAATTTTAACATCTCTGAGAAGCTTTTCCTGACTGTCCCAGAGTGGGTCAGACACTCCTCATTGTTATTCAGCTCTTATGCTTTTGGCCTAATACTGGACTGTATACTGTATTGTAATTGCATACTAATTGTCTTCTGCACAAACCTATAAATTTATTGAACATAGGACTTTGTTGCTCCATCCTTGATAGAACATTTGAATGTACTTGGGGATGATACACATTATTTTCTGAACCAATGAAAGAATGTACCACAAAGTTTTACCCAAAGCTCCTGGCTTCAGTTTTCTTATAGACCCCCATATATGTTTTCTCCCTGCCCTAGAGTTTCTCTGCAACAATCTTGAAAAACGTGGACCGGGAAGATCCACAAACTGAAGGAAGAGGCAGAGGTAGGCACTTAACACATACAAATTAACATGCAGTGATCTTAATTTGCAAAAGAGCAGAGGCTCCCCCCAGAGGATTACTGGCTGACTCCCTTTAAGCACAACCCCTGACCCCTTGCCTCCAAAGGCTCACGTTGTGTGCCCAAGTTCTTGTCCAGTCTAGCCCTGAGTCCTAGTGTGACTCTGGGGGGTGGGAAATATGTTCCCAGCCTGGGGCAAATAACCTTTGAAGGCAAAATCAGTCAACGGGAGAAACCCATTTATTGCTTACAAGTGGTAGTCTACTGCTCTCCCTTGTCTCTTGCCACCGGCTGCAAAAAGAAGCCCACCGAATCTCTCTGGTCCGGAAGTGCCCTCACTGACCCTCTGGTAATCAGGTTTTGATGTGGAGATAGACTACTCTCCATCCCTTGGAAACACCTATTGATACGGAGATGTACTAAAGGCCAGGGGAGAGATTCTGGAAATACTGCAGTTTTACCCACACCCAGTAAGTCACTCACCTGGGGTAAGCCAAGCAGGAAACTTAAGTCCCTAAGCTGCCCCCATAAGTTTCGTTCCAGCTGAACAGGGGCCAAGCGAGTTAAGTATTGCTGCCTGGCAGTAAAGCCCAATGACCAGAGGCAGGAAAGGTGAGGCATACATGGCCATTAGTTTCAGAAAGTGTCCGACATGCGATATCCCCAGCCAGCCACTGAACAGTGATATTCCAGATGGCATCTAGTGGCATAACCACAGAAGTGACCTGGAAGTCAGCAGCTCTAGGTGAGCAGAGTCGAGGTACTGGCGAGGGCCAGAGCTGGTTGGGTTGTGGCCTTGTCACTGACCACAGCACTGTGGTCACTCCCACCCATACCTTGGCTGCAGCCGAGAAGGTGGGCAGCTCTGAGCCCTCCACCTCTACTCTTGATCCTGCCCAGGCAGGCCTCTTCCCTGTGGCTGACCCCCAAGGGGTGCCATTGCCTGCAGACATGGTGTCCTGGAAGGGGAAGGGGTGGGGGGATGAAGGGTGGGTATGAGGAGGTTAGCTCCGGCCACGGATTCTTCATTCCCCTTTTCAGGATTTGGAGCTGGATATCACGAATTTCGTCCAGTGAAGCCTCTGTGGAGGCACTCCATCTGTATTTTCCCAGGATAGTCAGGGTCCTGCCGGAAACGGATCTGGGGCTGGCTTCTGCTTCCACAGATTTCTTTAGCCCCTTACAGCCCTGGGAAAAGGGAGGAAAGCAGTGTGTGCGCGCGCGCGTTCACGTTCTTGTTCGAGGTGTTCTGCAGGAAGAACGCCAAGGGAAGCCCTATGCCAGCGACCGCGGCAAGGTGCCTGCGGCGCCTTCTCGCCCCACACCACCCCACTCCTGCAAGTCCCGCCTTTAGTCCAGAATATTCAAAAAAGAATATACGGCTGGAGGCGTGCTTACGAAATAGTGATCATTTGATAGAAGAAGCTCTGATAGAGACACACACAAAAACATTTAGGTGTAGATCCGGAGACCAGCGCTTTTCCTTTTAGAATTCCGCTTTAGGGGTCGACTCCACTCGCTTTCTTTTCTGAAGACGTCTGTCCCTCGTGAGGCACCGTTGGGTTGTCCAGGAGGCGTGACTAGGGGCGGGAAGTGGGGCGGGAGCCGGGCTGCGGAGCCGCGGCCGCCGCTGTCATGGACGCCTGGGTCCGCTTCAGTGCTCAAAGTCAGGCCCGGGAGCGACTGTGTAGGTGCGGCCCGAACAGGAATCGGGGGAGGGCGGGCAAATGAAGTCGTCGTGAGGCTAGGTCAGATCGCACTACGGGGGTCAAAAAGGGGCAACTGGAGCTACGGGGGCCCGGATGGAAGGCGAGGCGCCGATTTGAGCGAGCCGTGAGGAGATGATTCATTTCTGCTCTCGGAAGAGATGGGGAAACTGAGGCATGAGTGGGCTAGGAGCGGGGTGCCGTGTCCACCTAAGACCCAAGACCAACACTTTCCTCACTGGGCGGTGATGGAATGAGGGGCGTTCGTCCCGCGGTGGATAGCGACCTGGACTCTGTCCCCGGAGATGAGGAGGCGCTCCGAGTTTGCTTGTCCTTTCACCCTGCTGTCATCCGGGACCTCCTCTGCCTCCTTCCTGTGTTCTAGTCTCCCTGATATCCTTAATTCACCTGTTCTGAAGACTCATGTGCCTTCATACCCTCACGTATCGGATACAAGCTCACGCTGATGTGCTTGTGATGGATCCACTGCTGCCTTCACTGTTCCTTTCAGGCCTTCTCATTGTCTAATCTCTTATTTTCTCAACTCTTAAGTAGTGTTCCCCACCCACTTCTATGCTCCTTTTTATGTCTTTCCCTTCCCCTGATCTGGAGGAGAAACAGTGAGATAGGAACAAGAATCGTCTCAAACTGGTTAAAGGGAATGTCCGTACTTGCTTTTCGGAGGGTATCTTTGCTGGGGAGGTTAAAGAGGTCTCCACATTACCTTGCCCATCCTCTCCTCCAGGGCTGCCCAGTATGCTTGCTCCCTTCTTGGCCATGCCCTGCAGAAACATGGGGCCAGTCCTGAGTTACAGAAACAGATTCAACAACTGGAGGGGCATCTGAGCCTAGGAAGAAAGCGTAAGTAACGGTGCCTTCCCTTCTATTACTCCAACACTCCCTCCATTCCCAGCTGTTCCCTTTTAGTCCCTCCTTCCTGTTTCTGACCTTCTCTGCCTGTTCTCCTTCATTTGGATCTGCACTTATGCTCTGTGTGCCTCCTGACTGAGATAAGAGAGCAGGGGTAAGAGAATAGGGCAAGTTTGAGAAAACTAAACTGGGTCACAAATGAAGATTTGAAGTAAAAAAGAATGAACTATTTCTGCTTTTTAAAACAATTGTTTATCATTTTTTATATCACTTGCTCGACCTTCACCCTCTTGCTTTCTCCCTTTCTCTGTGTCTTGCCCTCTGTTTGCTTCTCTACTTCCAAATCCTTGCTTTTCCTTGCTAATTCCCCCCCAAGTTCTGCGCTTGGGTAACTCAGCAGATGCCCTTGAGTCAGCCAAGCGAGCTGTGCACCTATCAGACGTTGTCCTGAGATTCTGCATCACTGTTGGTCACCTCAATCGAGCCTTGTACTTCGCCTGTGACAATGTCCTGTGGGCGGGAAAGTCTGGACTGGCTCCCCGTGTGGATCAGGAGAAGTGGGCCCAGCGTTCATTCAGGTTTGTATCCTTGTATCCTGTAAGAACTTTCGTATTCTCCATACTTCATAGCTTACAGTTTTATGAAAGAAAGATCTCTCAGGAGCTTCCTAGAATATACACATCTTATATTGCTTTAATTTTGCTTCTCTCTGTACCACAGGTTATGCACCTCACTGCCTGGTCATTTATTCATTCTAAAAATATTTAGTACATGTTTACTCTGGGGCAGGGACTAAAGCAAAGAGCCAAAGTAGATATGGTTCCTGCTCTTATGAGGCTTCTAGTCTTGCCACATATTGAAACAAGTAACCTCCAAACCAAATATTTGTGGAAAAGTACAGGGTGTTATGAGATATATAAGAAGGGGAACTAATTTAGATTGAAAAGTCAGAGTACTCTTTGAGTAAGTAATACTTTAGTTTAGACCTGACATCTCAGTAGAAGTTAGACAAAGCAGACAGGAGCAGAGAAGACCTTTCCAAACAGAAAGCACATTCTAAGGCCTTGAACAAGAAAGAGTTCATGGAATTAGAGAAATAGAAAGAAAGCCAGTGTGATGGACAGTATTGAGTAAAGAGCATAAGGTCAAACTGGAGAGGTAGACAGGTGCCAGATAATTCATGCAAGACTTTTTAGGCAATGGTAGAATTTTTTGTTTAGTTTTGTTTAAATTCTATGCTAAGTAGAATGAGTTCTGAGCAGGATGTGACATGACTCAAATTGTGTTTAAAGATCTCTCTTGCTACAGTGTGGAAAATAGATTGCTGTAGGGCAAAAGAGGAAGCCCTAATATGGCCAAGAGATGAATGTTGGCTTGGACTAAGGAGCTGGCTGGTAATGAAGGTGGAGAGAAAGATGATTTGGGAATAAAATTATCTGTGTACTTGACATCTGCATTTTTTTTTGTTTCACTATGATTCTCTTTGTTCTTTTACATTATAGTAGCATCTTCCCATCTCCATTTATGTCTTGCTTTCCTCTTATCTTCCTCAGTGATTTACAGCTATAACACGTTTTATGGTATATGAAAGGTGGGGGTGGAGGCATGGCAGCAGTGGTGTGGAAAACTCTCTAGAAGAGTTTATATGCCATGTTTATTCATTTCATTCAACAGGTATTTATTGAGCATTTAGATCATGCACTGGTCTAGACATAGGGATGTAGTGATTAAGACAAACAAGATCCCTGTACTTACGGAACTTATAATGGGAAGAGACAAACATAAAGAATAAGAAAAATTTTGCTTCTATCTATACTACAGGTTATGCCCATCACTGCCTAATCATTCATTCATTCTGAAAATATTTAGTAGTAGTAAGTGCTATACAAAAAAATTAAAATAGCGTCATGGTAGTGAGCAAATGGCTCACTTCTTTAGAGTGGGGGTCACAGAAGGCCCCTCTGGAGAGGTGACATTTAAGCTCAGCACTGAAGAGCAAGAAAAAGCCAGCCATGTGAAGATTGTGGAGGGAGAATATTCCAGATAGAAGGACTAGATACTATAAAGGGCCTACAGCAGGAACAAGCTTGATGTGATCAAGATACAGAAAGAAACTAATGTGGTTGGAGCATAGTGGTTGAGGGAAAGCGGCACATGACAGAGAGGCAGGATCAGATGGATGCTGAGTTCTTCTAAGCCTGTTTAAATTATCCAGATTTTATTCTAGCTGTGATAGGAAGGAAACTGGAGTGTTTTAAGAAGGAGAGTAAATGTGATTTATGTTTATGCCAGCTACTATATGAAGTTAGATTGTTGGGGTTGGGGTGCAAGAGTGGCCCTGGAGAGACCATGTAAAAGACTAAAGCAGTAGTTCAAGCAAATGATGCTGGTGGCTTAGACTGGTGGCGGAATGTAAGAGAGTGTAGTTGGATTCAAGATGTGTTTAGAGGTAGGACAGTTATACGGGGTACGTGCCACTGTTGTCAGAGTGGAATACAAATAAAAAACATGGACTGTTCTTAAGAAATTCATAATCTAACACATTTGGCAAGCTGCTTAACACATCTGGGCATTTTATTTTTAACCAAAGGATAGGGATTTAAATGATCTATAATGTGCCCGAGTCTGAAAAACAACTGAAGCTTGTTCTTTCAAAACAAATGTGTTATTATAGTTTAAATTGATTGTGCTAATGGGTTGCTAAGTGGAAAAGTGAAATTTGAGGTTGATCTTGGAAGATTGATGATGCTCGTGATCTTAAGGTACACATAAACACCTATTAGTTACAGAGAGGCGGGAGGACATTTCTAATAGCAGCTAAGTGGGTGTACCTGCCTTCACTGACTCTTTTGTCCGGCGCCCTCTCCTAGGTACTACCTCTTTTCGCTCATCATGAATTTGAGCCGTGATGCCTATGAGGTTCGCCTACTGATGGAACAAGAATCTTCAGCTTGTAGCCGGCGACTGAAAGGTTCTGGAAGTGGAGTCCCAGGAGGAATTGAAACTGGGGGACCTGGGGGTCCAGGGACTCCAGGAGGAGGCCTTCCCGAACTGGCTCTGAAACTTCAGCTCCGAGTCTTGCTCCTGGCTCGGGTCCTTCGAAGTCACCCACCCCTTCTACTGGATGTGGTCAGAAACGCCTGTGATCTTTCCATTCCACTGGACAAACTAGGTCTGTGGCGCTGTGGCCCTGGGATTGTGGGGCTTTGTGGCCTTGTGTCCTCCATCCTGTCTATTCTCACCCTAATCTGCCCTTGGCTACGACTCAAGCCCTGATATTGTGGTACAGAATCGGAGGGGACTTGAATTGGTAAGATGGAATCTTAGATTGTCCCTAATGTACCACCCTTATTCTAACTCTACTCCTTGGCTAAAGTTAAAATTCAGAGATTTAGGAGTAGAGAGAGGAGCTTTGGGGAAAATGAGGTGAAAAAAGATGACTTGTGAAGTCAAGGATGATTCTAATGTTCAGATACGCTGAGCTTTTGTTCTTTTCCTTCTTCATTGCATTGTCTGAGTCTCTCGACTCTTTTTACTTTGTTTCACTTAAGTCTATTTAAGATTTTGTCTCTACGTCTCTTTTTTTACCTTCTTAGTCCTCCTGTCCTAGGAATTTAATTAGTAGCAGAATTAGTTTTTGGTAGGGGAGGTAAAAAAAGTGTGGTCTGTAAAATTCTGCCTTCTTTTTCCTCACAAAGGTGGCTTGTGGCAGATTTTACCTCCTTCAAACTCTAAATCATAATTTTAAAGACATTATGTCCCAGGGTACTCTTCACAGCCCAGAGGTGTTTTGATGCTTCTCTTCCTCCCTCATGTCTACCTCACCAGCCTCCCTCATGACATCGCCCTCGCCCTTCCCTCTACTCATACCTGCAAATTTCTGCTTACACTCTGATTTCAGAGCTCTGTTCCCTAGTCTGTCTTACCCTTTCTTTGCCTAGCCAGAATGATGCTGTGTCTAGCATCTTGCTGTAAATATTGTACAATGATTCTGTATAAATAGCCGTGGTCCGCGCCCACAAAGGAGAGCAAGCTTTCCAGGTCAGCAGATTAAAGATCAGTTTGCTCATTAATATTTGGCCTGGTGCTGTTTGTTCTGGTCTTCTGAGGCCCCTATTCCTGTCACTGTTGTTTGGGTTTTACATGGGATTAGCCACTGGTATCATCACCCACAGACTTATATTAAGCACCTACACTATACAGGGCATAACATTGGGTGGTAGAGATGACAAAAAACTAAGAAACTCCATGGTCCCAACTTCAGAAGTTTATAGCCAAATTGAGAAGACAGGGGTCTAATGATAAAGTATTTATACTGGTTCCACAAAGCACACCCCATACCAGTTCATAGTTTTTAGTCCCTCCAAAAACCGTAATGTCACAAGGCAGCAGAACTGAGACTAAGTGGGGTGGGGCTGGTAAGGCTTGGTTTATGGACTGGCTTTGTCTTCACATGCTGTGACTCCCCTGGGTGGGTGGGGAGGTGATAACACTGTTATTATCTCATTCATTTTCCATATCCCAGGTTGAGATTAATAAGAGTAGGAAGTGAAAAGCATTTATATCCTATTCGTACTTTCTATTCCAAACCTGAGGAAAGCATTGTCCAGCAACAACTAAGAAGAGAAAAAGAAAAAAAAAGGCAAGAGTAGTCAAGAATTGTGCTTGCCTTAGGATGTTGAGATGACGCCTCCAGGGGGCAGCACGAAGGCAGAGAAATAGACTAAGATGCCCAGTTCTTTCCTTGGTCTGGGACTCCCCAGAGTTCCCCACCATCACTCCTCCCATTCCTTCCAACTTTATTTTTAGCTGCCAGTGGGAGGGGGCAGGATGAGAGGGAGAGTAAAGAAAACAGAAGAGGAGAGGGACACAGGCACAGAGGACTTCTCCCATGGACAGAGAACAAGCAGGCATGGAGCTCCTCACCCCTCACCTGTTCTTACCCCTGATTTTCCTGACAGGTGAGGGAGGTTAACTTCTTGGTTTCTAGTGAGAATGGGAGACGTATGGCTTGTTTGGCATTGGGACCTTTAGGGTTAAAATTCTCTGGGACCTACGGTGAAAGGTTAAACTGTGTGTGTGTGTGGGGGGGGGTGTCTTTGCGTGTTTCCATTTTTATGCCCACACATATGACTGCTTCATTATTGAGGCGGGCAAGGCTTTACACCCAGTGTCGGATTTGTGTCCAGTTACCTAAAACATTCGTTCTAAGCCCTAGAGGAATGAGTGGATCAAAAAGAAACATGACGTGCGGCAGGGGACATGGGAAAGGCAGTATTTATAGAGAGGACAGGTAGTGATTCTGTGGCATCTTGCTGCGCTGATGGATGGTGACTGTAGTGGGGTATGTGGGGGGGACTTGATAATGGGGGGTCTAGTAACCATAATGTTGTTCAAGTGATTGTACATTAACGATACCAAAATAAAAGAAAAAGAAACATGATGTGACCTGCCACGTGGCTAGTCTGATTCCTATGATTCCCTTCCCTACTTCTTCCTACCCTGGTGGTCTCTGAGACCTGAGGCATAACTGACTAACTGTGTGGTCAGAACTCTGGGTTTATCTAACCAATGTGCTACAGTTTCTGGTCGTAGAATCCTGGATGCAAAAAGGCTCACGTACAAAACACCTTTCTGAAAATGAGCACAGTTTGAGACAGAGCTTATAGCCTTGGTGGTAGTGGTGGTGGGGTAGCCTGAGAGGGGATTGCTTTAAAGGAAGATGCAAGACACAGGGAAAGAACCAGGGGAGGGACAAGAGGCCTGGAATTTTTCCTCACCAGTGCCCTGTAATCTTTGCTTCCCCAAATACCAGTTCTGATTTTAAAGGGATTGGGGTTGGGAGGGAAGACTCAGCCAGGATATGATTAGGGAGTTATTAAAGTGAGCCAAGAATTAAGGAAGAAAATGCAGGTAGGCGGAGAGTGGATGAGTTAGAAAGCAAGCAGGTTTTGGGGAACTTTGGGGTGATGGGACCCTTGGTAAGAATGAATAGCAAACCATTTGTGTGGGCAGGCGAGTGACCCCACCCAGTTAATTACCCACTGAGGTTGCCGAGGCTGGAATCAAGCAGAGACCTAGACACTGGAGAAAGAGAGTAAGTGTAACAATGACACTGAAGTCCAAAAGAGACAGACAAGAGACCCGGACATGCAGAGCTCGCTAGCTTCCTCTTGTTCTCCCTAGGGCCTGGGTTTGGGGAGAATTTGGAAGTAGTTCTGGGCCCACAGAAAGGCCCTCCCCCTCTTGACCCTCACAGTTTGGGGAGGACAATGTGTAGGAGGAGGAATGCCATAGAAAAGAGGAACTTGACCCTTCCACACATGTCTGTAAATGAGATTTCAGGTGTAGGAATGGAAATACAGCTGTGCACCAGCATGGCAGAGGGCCACAAGTTAGGCAGCTGCATTCAGACTCAGGAAGGAGATCATCCTTGCTTGGAGGTCTGAGTACATGTCATCGACAGAGGCCAGGACAGCTGTGAGTAAGAAACAAGGGTATAGACCGGGTTCAAAACATTCCCTTCCTGATTTCTCTCTGATGGTACCTGTCTGTGTGTTCATTAGCCTCTCTGGCTGCTTCCTGCTAACCTATGACCCTGGCCCCCAGGTCTCTGCTCCGCCTTTAACCTGGATGTGCATCGCCCACGCTTATTCCCAGGGCCGCCGGAGGCTGAATTTGGATACAGCGTCTTACAATATGTTGGGGGTGGACGACGATGGTGAGGAGGAAGCTAGAGGGCCATGGATTGGGGCTGTAATCGAGCTGTTAAAGGAGAGGCAAAGTGGGTGGGAATCTAAATGAATCTGATCTCTTGCAAGTGGCTGGGGCTCTAGACTTCCCACCCCCATGTGCTTTTCCTCTGGCCTACCTCAAGGGTCTTGTTCACACTATGCTTATATTAATGTCCTCCTCCCAGGATGCTGGTGGGCGCCCCCTGGGATGGGCCTTCAGGTGACCGAAGGGGGGATGTTTATCGCTGTCCTGTAGGGGGACTCCACAATGCCCCATGCGTCAAGGGCCACTTGGGTAAGAAGACATCTCACTCTTCCCCTCTTAATCCCTCCCCAACCTTGCAATCCTAGTAGCTTTGACCCCTTATACCTGACCTTCTTCACCTGCATATCCTGGATCCTTGCTCTCCCTAACTTGATCCTGAGCTCTTCTCATCCTTTTCCAAAAGCACCCTTAATTTAGGCATCCCATCCATGACTCCAGGGTCTCATTCTCTTCTAACCCCCTCCAACCAGGTGACTATCCACTGGGAAATTCATCTCACCCTGCTGTGAATATGCACCTGGGGATGTCTCTGCTAGAGACAGATGGTGATGGGGGATTCCTGGTGAGTCAAGGAAAGGGTGGTGGTAGGGTCTCTGAAGGTCCATGGTGGAAAGGGCAGTATGGTAAAGGAAACAGGTCTATGTGGAGAGATCAAGGAGTTGAAAACTTTAGAAAGCTCGGAAGGGACTCTCGGGGAGTGGTCTCAGTGCCTCCTTCCACTAAGAACATGTTCTGAGGGTGTCCTGCCAAGTCTGGGAAGTAACCTTTCCCCCTCCTCATCCCCAGGCTTGTGCCCCTCTCTGGTCTCGCGCTTGTGGTTCCTCTGTCTTCAGTTCTGGGATATGTACCCGTGTAGGTGCTTCATTCCGGCCTCAAGGAAGCCTGGCACCCACCGCACAACGTGAGTCAGAAGAAGGGCCTGACGACTCAGTCTCCAGAATGGGGTGCAGGGTGGGAAAAGATGGTGCAACAGGGCGCGATGCTTAACAGGAGGCCTGCATGGCTTTCCTCACTGCGATCTTACAAAAGCCTCATGTTTCCTAGCAGGTTAGAATTCACATTCTTTGCCGGGGCATCAAAACTTTATGAACTGATCTAACCAATTTCAAAAATTCCCTCCACACCCTTGGCCACAGCATGTACCTCAGCCTTCACGGTGTGTCATCTATTTTTATACCTCCATCTCCTTTGGTCTGAAATGTTCTCCATACAAATACCTTTCCTTACCCTCCCCTCTCCTCAAACATCTTCAGTCTTCAATATCTTCTCAGTTTCTGCCTCCTTTGATTTTTCATTATCAGAACTGACCCTCTTCTGTTCTCCCACAGCACAGAGCAGTATTGTGTTTCTACCTAGCACTTAATTTCTTCATTGTTTCATTTTTTAGAAAATTACATGGATGTCCATTTCCTCTTTTTCTCATGTCTATATTTACCCAGGGTAGGGCACACTACTTTCCTTGCATGTCAGAAGTGCCTAATAAATGTTCCTGCTGTGACCTCTTGCGTTGTTGCCCCATGCCCAATATCCTTCTACCCCTCTGCTCCCCGTCACCATTCCCCTCCTCCTAGGCTGCCCCACGTACATGGATGTTGTCATTGTCTTGGACGGCTCCAACAGCATCTACCCCTGGTCTGAAGTTCAGACTTTCCTACGAAGACTAGTAGGAAGGCTGTTTATTGACCCAGAGCAGATACAGGTAAAAGAAGGGAATATGGGTGGGCTTGGAGTGGGAGAGGCAGGGAGATGTTGGTGGGGCCTTCAGTAGTACCCAAGAACTCTGCAACCCTCCCTCACATACTTTCCTTCTCTTTCCTTGCCCCATACACACGCTGCATTTGAATGCACTCTTTATTCTCAGGTGGGACTGGTGCAGTATGGGGAGAGCCCTGTCCATGAGTGGTCCCTGGGAGATTTCCGAACCAAGGAAGAAGTGATGAGGGCAGCAAGGAACCTGAGTCGGCAGGAGGGACGTGAAACAAGGACTGCCCAAGCAATCATGGTGGCCTGGTGAGGCACTGGGGAGGCGAATGTGGGAGGCCAGAGCGAGGAGGGCCTAGAAGGCTCAGGAGAGGGTTTGCAGTGTGGCGTGTACATTCCAGGATGTCTTGCATGTTTGTCTTTGTGTGCACACTAATGGTGGGTTGGGGGAGGCTACGTTGGCTGGCATCGCACTCCCTCTCATTGCATTTCCACAGTGTCTATGGCTATGTCTCTCTGTGTTTCTGCTTTATCTCTGCAAACAGAACTCTTTCATTCTAGCCCTGCTCTCCCCTTTTTCTTGGCCCTCAGGTTCTCCACCAGTCATGAGTGATGATTCAAAACTCATCTCTGGGAAGCCTCCCTGATCTGACCATTCTCCTTTATTCTACATTCCCTTAATACTTGTCCTCCCAAATGCAATATTGGCTGAATGAATCTATGAATGAATGGATCTTATACTCATTTGTATTGGTGATTTGCTGTTCTGTCTGTTCTGTGGCATCAAACATTTGTGTTCGTACTGTGTGCTGGTCTCCATGTGAGACGCTGTCAGGGATATGGACTAAAAAGCAAGATGTCTGACCTTGGTGAACTGCTGACAATGTCAAGTTGTGTGTGTGTGTGTGTGTGTGTGTGTGTGTGTGTGTGTGTGTGTGCATCTGGTCACACTTCACTTGGTTCTATCCTCAGCACAGAAGGATTTAGTCAATCCCATGGAGGCCGGCCAGAGGCTGCCAGGCTACTGGTGGTTGTCACTGATGGAGAATCACATGATGGAGAGGAGCTTCCCACAGCACTAAAGGCCTGTGAAGCTGGAAAAGTGACACGCTATGGGATTGCAGTGAGAATCTACTCTGGATCCGGAGGGATTGAGGAGGGGTGGGGACAGTGACATTGAGGACTGGGAACTTTAGAAAATGGGCATTAACCACTTCCCAGACGTCAACCATATCCCCTTCCGTCACTCTAGTTGGCTGTATTCTGTGCCAGCTGTAACATCTCACGCCTAACAACACAGCTAACAGACCCCACCTTGATCTCCTAACCTCAGGTCCTTGGTCACTATCTCCGGCGGCAGCGAGACCCTAGCTCTTTCCTGCGGGAAATCAGAGCTATTGCTAGTGATCCAGATGAGAGATTCTTCTTCAATGTCACAGATGAAGCTGCATTGACTGATATTGTGGACGCACTAGGAGACAGGATTTTTGGCCTCGAGGGTAATGATTACTTTGGAGAAATGGAGGACAGGGTAGGGGCTATTCTGGAGTGTAGGTGAGCTTCTGGAATGAGTTCAGTAGGTCAAAGAGGGAGCTGTCTTCCCTGATACTGCCTTGATATTTTCTCATGCTCAAGGATCCCATGGAGAAAATGAGAGCTCCTTTGGACTGGAAATGTCTCAGATTGGTTTTTCTACTCATCAACTAAAGGTTGGACAGACTGACCCTTCTATGAGCCTCTCAACAGCTGACTCCTTCCAAGCTCTGCCTCAGACAACTTCAAGCCCTGGCCTCTTCTAGATTCCTCCTTTAAGTAATGTTCATTCTGACCTTCCCATGCCTTTCCAGCTGACCCCAGCATACTCTTAGTGACCCTCTCACACATGGGAAGTACTTTCTCCTTATTCCCTGCTGTCCTTTCAGTGACCCCATGTGCTTCTACTCTGCAGGATGGGATTCTCTTTGGGATGGTGGGGGCTTACGACTGGAGTGGCTCAGTGTTATGGCTTGAAAAAGGTCACCGCCTCTTCCCCCAACGGACGGCCCTGGAAGATGAGTTCCCCCCTGCACTGCAGAACCATGCAGCCTACCTGGGTGAGTTGCATTAAGTTGCAGAGGATTAGGAGTGGGGAGGAAATGCTTCCTCAGTGGGGACTAGGAGGTACTCCCTCTTAACTCAGGAAGTTTCTCACTGATCTCCTGCTGCTTTCCTGGGACCCTTCCTGTGCCTTTAGGGAGCCCTCCCACTCCGACCCCATCTCCTTTCCCTTTCACCCCCGATTCCTTGTCAACTTGTAGGTTACTCGGTTTCCTCCATGCTTTTGCGGGGTGGACGCCGCCTCTTTCTCTCAGGGGCTCCTCGGTTTAGACATCGAGGAAAGGTCATCGCCTTCCAGCTTAAGGAAGATGGAGCTGTGAGGGTCGCCCAGAGCCTCCAGGGGGAGCAGGTAGGGCATCCAAGGGAGGGTGGGACCCTCGGAGCCTGACGGACCTCCGGGCTGGGGGAGGAGAGTGAAGGGGCAAGAGAGGGGCCTGGACAGCCTGTGCTGAACTCAGGTTGGGGCAATCTGTTAAGAGTGTCTTCCCACTTGTCCACGATCACCTTCCCATTTCTCTGGGGTCACAACTACCCACCACTCCCCAGATTGGCTCATACTTCGGCAGTGAACTTTGCCCATTGGATACGGATGGGGATGGAGCAACTGATGTCTTACTTGTGGCTGCCCCCATGTTCCTGGGACCCCAGAACAAGGAAACAGGACGTGTTTATGTGTATTTGGTGAGCCAGGTGAGACTTGCTGGGATCCCTTAAAACTTGTTTGTGGGGGGTGGGAGGAGGGAGGAAGGGAAGGCACATGCCTTTGAGGACTGCCTGAAGGGCTGGGACTGTCAGTTCAGCATCTCTCCATCTTCTCACTTCCAGCAGCAGTCCTTGCTGACACTCCAGGGGACACTTCAGCCAGACCCCCCCCAGGATGCTCGGTTTGGCTTTGCCATGGGTGCCCTTCCTGATCTGAACCAAGACGGTTTTGCTGATGTGGCTGTGGGGGCACCCCTGGAGGATGTGCACCGTGGAGCGTTGTACCTATATCATGGGACCCAGAGTGGAGTCAAGCCCCATCCTGCCCAGGTCGGATGTGTGCAGAGAAAGCAGGGCATGCTGGGAGGAAGGGAAAGGGGAGGTGTGCTCTTTGCTCATCAGTGCTCTTCTGGGTTTTTTTTTATCAGTAGTCAGAAAGGTGAGGTGGTAGGGTAGGATAGGGATTGCTTCACCAAGGGACTCCTGAACACAGGCAAGTTTCTCCTATTTCTTCCCATGCCTGATGGGAGAATTAGGAAGGGCCAGGTGGGCAGAGTAGGAAATCAGGCATAGGAGAACCGGCTCAGTCTCCCCTTTCTCCCTTTCAGCGGATTGCTGCGGTTTCCATGCCCCAGGCCCTCAGCTACTTTGGCCGAAGTGTGGATGGCCGGCTCGATCTGGATGGAGATGACCTGGTGGATGTGGCTGTGGGTGCCCAGGGGGCGGCCATCCTGCTCAGGTGAGTGGCCGCGACTCTGGCAGCAGTGGACAGAGAGCACGGCTGTTACCAGCAAGGGCTTGGGAGTCACAGACTAAGGTTTGGATTTCTTGATCCACTTATTCTGTGCCTCCATTTCCTAGTTTATAAAATGGGAATAATTAATAACAGTACCAGGTTTATAGGTTTGTTGTGAGGAATTAATGTAATGATCCATGTGAAGATCTTAACAGTGCCTAGTACATGGGAAGTGCTTATTGAACGTTAGCAATTATCCCACTTCTGTCAGAAGGTTCAGGGGAGCATGGCTCATGTGCACCTCAGCCCTCATTCTTCCCTGTGACCTCAGGGAGACAGATCCTGGAGATGGCCTTGCTCACAGAACACTTTGCCCCTACTGCTAGAATTTCTTCTCTACCCTGTTGCCAGCTCCCGGCCCATTGTCCACCTGGCCCCTTCACTGCATGTGACCCCTCCGGCCATCAGTGTGGTTCAGAGCAACTGCAGGCGGCGAGGCCAGGAGGCAGCCTGCCTGTCTGCAGCCCTTTGCTTCCAAGTGACCTCCCGCACTCCTGGCCGCTGGGATCGCAGATTCTGTGAGTGATTGGAGGCCATCCCAGCAGCTCTCAACCCCTTGGTCTCTGGGCCCCTCTCCACCCTTGCTCTTCTCCGCCCTATTCAGATATGTGGTTCACAGCATCGCTGGATGAGTGGACAGCTGGGGCACGTGCAGCATTTGATGGCTCGGGCCAGAGGCTGTCCCCTCGGAGGCTCCGGCTTAGTGTGGGGAATGTCACTTGTGAGCAGCTGCACTTCCATGTGCTGGTGAGGAGGGGGCAGGAACTGCTTTGCATCAGGGCTGGGGGTGAGGAGAAGGCTGGATCAGAGGAAGAATTCCCACTGGATGGGCAAGAGGAAGCCAGGAAGTGAGAGAGTTTGGACTTTGGAGTCGGGCTGATGTGGGTTCGGATCCTAGCTCTGCCATTCATCACCAGTGAACTCTGGCAAGTCACATGACTTGTGAACCTCAGTTTCCTTGCCTGAAAAGGGGGGATAATAATCAAAACTACATGATAGGAGTTGTATTAGAATTAAATATAATGATATTGGTAAACCTTAGGACAGTGCCCGACACACAGAAAGCGCTCCGCAAATGATCACTATTAAGTATCACATTCTGCCGCAGGCCTGGGTTGTACCCCATGATCCTTGACTCTGGTTTCCATCAGGACATGTCAGATCACCTCCGGCCAGTGGCCTTGACTGTGACCTTTGCGTTGGACAACACCACAAAGCCAGGGCCTGTGCTGGATGAGAGCTCACCCACCTCCACACGGAAGCTGGTCAGCGGTGCCAAGCCCTGCCCTGTCCCTGGGCCCTGACACTGCCCTTCTCAGTGAACTCAAGAGAAAGGGAGGGAGGAGACATGAGGTTCTGGTGAAATTTGACCTGGGCCCCCTTTCTTCTTTCTTCATTTTTCCCTGAATTTCATTCCTTTCCACTGCCTTCCTCTCAGACCTCAGCTTCTCTCTTCTCTAGGTCCCCTTCTCAAAAGACTGTGGCCCTGACAATGAATGTATCACAGACCTGGTGCTTCAAGCTAACATGGACATCAGAGGCTCCAGGTGGGATGGACATGAGCTGGCCAAAGCAGGGAGATCCGAGACTCATTGGAAGGGACTTGGAGGGAGCAGAAGGGCTGTTTCTTGCCCAGGAAAAAGAAGTGAGGCTTTCTGTACACCTTCAGCTCCTGGACTCTTCCTTATTCACCACTCCTAGGAAGCACCCATTCACGGTTCAACGCGGTCGGCGCAAAGTGTTGGTGTCAGCAACTCTGGAGAACAGGAAAGAAAATGCCTACAACACCAGCCTGAGTCTCAGCTTCTCTAGAAACCTCCACCTGGCCAGTTTCACTCCTCAGGTGCCCTTGGGGAGAGGGTTTAGGAGGAGCTGGGGAGGGAGGAAGAAGATTGAGGTGTTGGTTGGGGCTGTGAGGGGCTCTAGGGAAAAGCTCAGGGATCAGAGGCTGTGGGCAGGAGGGCAGGGGCAGCCCCAGCTCCAGACCCCCACCTCCCTTCTTCTGCTCCCAGAGGGACAGCCCAGTGAAGGTGGAATGTGCAGCCCCTTCCCCTCATGCCCGGCTTTGCAGTGTGGGGCACCCCGTCTTTCAGACTGGAGCCAAGGTGAGCTGGAGCCCAGCAGGAGAAAGGGGCTCTGAGAGGGCAGGGGCTGGAATCTGCGGGCCTGGGAGTTCAGGGGAGGAGGGACACAGGGCTCCTGCTCCTCTGAAGTTGCCCCATGAAGAGGGATCCCCCATGACCCCATGCTCCCTGCTCCCAGGTGACCTTTCTGCTGGAGTTTGAGTTTAGCTGCTCCCCTCTCCTGAGCCAGGTCCTTGTGAGGCTGACCGCCACCAGGTGAGGACACAGGGAGCCCCCGCCCAGCCCTTTCCTGTTGGTTTTCATAGAGGTGGGCGGGGCGGGCCAGAGTGCAAACAGCACCGACTCCCCCACTCCAGAGAGGGGTGTCTGAGATGAAGCTGGAATGTGAGCCTCTCCCTCTGACCCTACAGCAATAGTCTGGAGAGAAATGGGACCCTTCAAGATAACACAGTCCAGACCTCAGCCTTCATCCAATATGAACCTCACCTCCTGTTCTCTAGGTATGGGTCAGCTCCCTGCTGGGACCCTGTTCTGACCCCAAACTCGTACTCTTTATGTTATGTCTCCTCCTTCTCCCTTCATGTGATTCAGTGTTCCCCAAAACCCAAACCCTTGGGGCTGCTTCATCTCTTTGCCCTCAGGACCACTCATACTGAACCTTCTCTTTTAAGCATCTTCCTTTCCTAGGTATAGGTATACCTATACATCCTAGGCATAGGGCTTTGCTGGGCCATGGGGATTGAAGCCAGGGTGAAGAGATATGGGATATGATCATAGTTTGTACCAAGTTTGTGTCATGTAGTATTTCTATCTTCTCTATGTATTCTCTCTCTTTATCCATGTACTGGCCCTGCCTTCCCTGAATCCATGTCTGTGTGCTGACCATGTGCCCCTGTGTCTGTGGCGTGGCTGTAACCATGTACTTCCTGACTTGGTGTCCACGCAGTGAGTCCACTTTGCATCGCTATGAGGTTTACCCGTATGGGACTCTTCCAGTGGGCCCTGAATTCAAAACCACTCTTAGGGTGAGAAGCTGGAAGGGCCTTCACTGGCATGAATTGGGGGTGGGGTGGAATGGGGAGAATCCTGAGCAAAGGATGGGAAGAGTTTCTGAAATTTCAAAGGTATCTAGGGTAAAGTGGAAGAGGTGAGGAAAGAGTCTCCTGTCTTCCACCTCTTCCCATTTCCAATCCTTCTCTTAGGTTCAGAACCTAGGCTGCTATGTGGTCAGTGGCCTCACCATCTTAGCTCTCCTTCCAGCTGTGGCCCATGGGGGCAACTACTTCCTGTCACTGTCTCAAGTCATCACTAATAATGTGAGTCTGGGCTAGGGGTATGTGGAACCCTGCCACCTTGATCTGGTGGACTCACCCAGCTCCCTGTCTGCCAGGTCACTTCTCTCAGGGCTCCTTCCCCTGGGGACCTTTCTTTTACATATGTGGCTTCTTTGGGACGAAGGAAAGGGGTCACCCAGGGAAGAGCTGTAAGAGTGTGGGTAGCATGTGGCTGCTCGCCTGAAGTGGGCGGCCTCCCACCTCAAGCCGGATCTTCCTCCAGGCAAGCTGCATGGTACAGAACCTGACTGAGCCCCTGGGACCCGCTGTGCATCCAGAGGAGCTTCAGCACATAAGCAGACTGGTATGAGTTACGAGAAGGTGAAGAAAGCGTCCAGAGTGGGAATGCAGTGGGGAGCAGTGGACTTTCGAGGTTTGAGATGAAGCAAGGGGAGTAGGGGACACTTTGGACACACTGTCTCTTTTCTGGTAGAATGGGAGCAATACTTGGTGTCAGGTGGTGAGGTGCCACCTTGAACGGCTGGCAAAGGGGACTGAGGTCTCTGTTGGACTACTGAGGCTGGTTCACAATGAATTTTTCCGGAGGGTAAGTCTTTCCTCTTCTATTAATCTTCCCTTCTGCTCCTATCTGGAACTTTAGCATCTGCTTTGGAGGTAGATAGACCCAAGTTCAAGTTCCAGCTTGTCTCCCATTAGCTGTTGGACCTTGAACAAGTTACTTCATTTCTCTAAGCTACTTTCTCCTCATTGCTAAGTGGGGTGGATAATACCAACTTCATATTGTAAAGAACAAACAATAATGCAATGGGCTCATTAAAAACTAGTTATTATCCGTGTATTTTCCTTCATTTACCATCCCTTAGTGCTATATCAATAATTAATCAACATTTATAAGATACCTAAATTCAGTCAACTAATAATCCTTCAGATGCCTACTATAAAGAGGCCATGTATTAGGCAGACAATGAGGAGAATATCCCCCATATTTAGCACCATGCCTAACTCACTGTAGTGACTTAATACATTTTTGTTAAATAAATGAATAAATAGTTGGTATTACATGCGGGCTATGTCTTGGAGGGTAGTGGGATGTAAGATTGTATAGTTGAAAGGAATCTAGATTATGAAAATTCTCTAAAGCTGGGGACATTGAAATTGAACTGAATGTGGTAGACAGTGAAGAGTTAGTGTGAGTTCCTGAGCAGGGAAATGACTTCCTAATTATAACAGCTACGCAGTACTAGGGTTTATATTGTGCTTTCCCATATACCCTACTTTGAATAACACAAGATCCCTGGGATATAGGCAAATGTTTTAGGGAAGTTAGTCTGACAGACCGTCTCTTTCTAAGTCTGGTTCTCTCTCTCTTTGGTATCCTTTTTTCCTGCCTTTATTTATTCTTTCAACAAAGAGTTATTGAGAAACTGCTACGTACTTGGCACTGTGCTAGGCACTAGGACACAAATTAGTAAGATATAGCTCTTGATCTCAAGGATCTTAGAGTTAAGTGGTAAAAGACAGAGAAGTAAATAGAATATTATAACTTAATCCAGGGCAGTGGAGTTTAGGAGGAACCATTTCCCTAATTCCCGGGGGAGATGACATCTAAACTCCGACTTAAAGGAGGTTAGCCGAAGAAAGGGGAGCTGAATGCATTACAGGTAGAGCAAACAGCATATATGAAGGGCCAGAGGCTTTCCCCCTATTACCCTTCCTCTCTTTCCCCATTGGTCTCCAACCTTGTCTTCTGCGATTAGGCAGAACATGAGCCATCAACCACTGTGAGCTATCATCAGGTGGTTCAGCTGTACCGCCTGATGGTGGCTCACATGAAATGTCTTCTCGTCTACTTGCTCTGCAGGCCAAATTCAAGACTTTAACAGTGGTCAGCACCTTTGAGCTGGGAACCGAGGAGGGCAGTGTCCTACAGCTGACTGAACCCTTTCGTTGGAGTGAGGTGGGGCTGGAGACTGAGTTTGAGAGCTGTGGAAATAGTGAGGGTGGGGATGGGCTGGGGTACTGGCCCTTGGGGGCTTTTTCAAATAGAAACCTCTTCATTAGGCATCAGTTGGAAAGTCAGAGTGATAAATCAGGATGCTGGGGTCCTACTGCCTCCATTCCTGTCTCAGTTTCTTTCCTCTATCTTTCTATTTTGAGGTTGGCTTTGCTACAATGGGAGGTGAGGCTAGCTGAGCAAAAGGGCACAAGTGATAAACAACTCTCCTTCCTCTACAGAGCCTCTTGGAGGTGATTCAGACCCACCGTGTCCTCATTTCCCTGTGGATCCTCATTGGCAGTGTCCTGGGAGGGCTGCTCCTGCTTGCTCTCCTTGTCTTCTGTCTTTGGAAGGTAAGCACTGCTTTCGTGGGGAGATGGGGCATGGTGCCCATGAGTTGAGAGATCCTTGATTATAGCAGGGAGAGCTACATTTGTGTTAAGCAGCTGAGCAGACTGTGGGTGTCATGCCTGAATCTCCTTCACTGTACTCTACAACTGTTGGTTGAATTAAACTAAATAAAATAAATTTGAATCTCATTTTTGGAAGCAGAACAAAAGTGAAGACTTCAGATATGTCTGAGAGCTGTTGGCAGGGTCCCCAGGCAGGACATTTGGTCATGACTCTTATCTCTTCCTCTCCAGCTTGGCTTCTTTGTCCGCAAGAAAATCCCTGAGGAAGAAAAAAGAGAAGAAAAATTGGAGCAATGAATATAGAATAAAGCCCAGAAAGTCCTCCCTGGAAGCTTCTCCAAAAGACTTGCATAAGAGTGGAGGTTTGGGGGCTCAGGTGGGATAAGAAGAAGCCTCTGGACTATTTCCCCAGACCTGCAACCTGACTTGACTTTTGAGTCATGAGGATGCTGCTAGTGGGATATGAGGCCTTACCTCGGACAAGAAGGCCTGGCACCGAGACCAGGAACAGTCCCACCCTGGGCGCTTCCCTCCTCATAATTCTGGTTCCATAGCCAACATTAGGGCCTTGGTTTGGGGCCTTTTTTCCCTATCTCCCAGGAATCGAAAATTTTTTGCCTAGGCCTCTGACTCCTTTCAGATTCCCCGTACATCCTCCTTCACAATTTGGAAAGGATGAGGGTTATCTTCCTCCATTTGCCGCCTCTCACCTTCCTGCCTGCTCCCTCGCTCCGTAGAAGGGAGCTGACGTTGGCTCAAAAGGAGTAAAGTCAACATCTGCTGCTTTCCTGTGGAGTCTGGTGATTCAGAGAGCAGGATGGGGAGGGTCAACAGGAAAAAAGGAGGGAGGAGGAAAAGCCACAAGAGACATTCTGTACAATTCCAAGGAACAGAGAAGCCTTTAGACAGGCAACTGCCATCCCACTGAAACCTGAGATTTCGTGGTGCACTCACCCGCCCTCAGGTGCTGGTGAAACAGAGCCACCCTAGGCCTGCTGGGCTAGGATTTCCCAGCTCCCAGCCTTCCCTGGGAGCAGAGCCAGGGCCTAGTGCGTGATTCTCTGGAGCCAGGGGCCCTCACGTGGCTAGAGCTGGAATAGCAGAGAACACGGGATACCCCAGGCAGTGTTTTCTCCCCAGGGCTCACACACTCTTGAGCCCTCCTTACAAGAAAACTAGATAGAAGGGAGGGGATTGCTGCTTGACCCTGGGAAACCCTTTCACCTTACCAGCTTTGGGAAGCAGCAGCCCCACAGGGCCTGAATGAGTGGGGTCTGCATTAGGGAAGAAGCTAAGTGGGTGGCAGGAGGTCTCTGGGAGCAAGCCGTTACTTGCTCAGCACTGACTTTGAAGCACAAATAGCTTCTAAGAAAATGTTTCTGGGGCAAATGCAATCATACCTTGTAGGGGGTCTTTGGTGGAATCAGTTTGCCAGCCTAATTTTTTGGACATTTTTTACCCGATGTTTACTGGACAGTCCCAAGTTAATTTCTGTCTCTGGATCACCATTCCCCTTCCCCACTGCCCCCCTCCCCCCATTATTTGGTTATGGCCAGTAAAGAGAATTGGGTTCTCATCAACAATTGGGTAGCTTATATTTCTTTGTAATCCAAACTTTGGAGACCAAAATAGTTATTGGTCTCCAAAGTACAGCTCTGACAGCCCTCTGAAGAATCAGTACCTATTTAGAGCTGAGAAGAGAGGAGACCTGGCTTGAGCAGTTGGTAGCACCCACAGAACCGGCCCTCCAGACATGGCCACAATGTTTATTTTTCGGCATGTCTTGCCTTCCGAAGAGGGCATTGTCTCTGTTTCCCCACAGGGCGGACAGTTTGTCAGATGGTCAGAACAAACAAAGTCCAGTATCAAATGACTTCTGGCTGTATTTGAGTCCCCTAGGTTACGGACTGCTCAGGAATGGGGAGAGGTGGGTCATTGGTTCGCCTGAGACCTTACACAGTTGAGTCCCTGAAAGGCAAGGTTATGAAGTATTTGAGGTGTTTTCTGTGACTCACTGGAGATACTGCAATACTAAATCTACTTAAGTGACCATAGAGTGTAAAATGGGTAGGTTTGGGAAGCACATAAGCCTAGACTGAGATCCCAGATCTGCCATTCATTAGCTATGTGGCCTTGGGAAGTCATAATTACCCCAAGGCTCAACTAACAATAAAAGGCTGTGTAGTAGAGTGATGAAAAAATGCAGACAGACTTGGGTTTAAATCTAAGCTATACCACTTAAAACCTGTTGGACCTTGTACAGATTTAAACTTCTCTGCCTTGGCTTTCTTGTCTTTAAACTTACTAGGATTGTGAGGACTAAACGAGATAATTCAAGTAAAGTGATCATATAGTAAGTATGCAATAAATGGTAACTATACTTTAAAATATTCTGATATAAAATAATCTGCCCTACTGTGTGTTGTGAGGATTGAGAAGGTATACTGGAGTATCGGGTGGTGCTCCTGCCCTGTGACCCACGTCCCCTTCACAGACCCTGAAGATTTGTGTCTTTCTCTGTGTGCTTGTTTCCTCCCCGAATTCTTATCCGGTGCCTTATCACCCTTGGAAATAAGCCCTCATGCCCACTAAGGCAATAATTAGCTAATTAAGGTTCTGATGATAGAAATCAAATCTATTCTTTTAGTATTCTCAAGGGACATGTGCACTTAAGCAGTGGCCTTCTAGGAACTATGTCTCTGCCTCTGTTTCCTACCCCTGAGAATGGTGGCCTATCTGGCCTATTAGGCAGGGATAACCAGCCATTCTGCAGCAGGCTGGTGAGTTATTTTGAGGAGGAGATTGTGGTGCTGAGCAGAGTGCGGGTTTTGCAGGACCTGCAACTTGGGGAACAAAACCTGAGGGAACAACAACCTGGGAAACAAAACCCCCAAAGGAAGATAAGACTGGAGAAGGCAGGGTGCAGCTCCTGGGGAGCCTGGTAAACCACTTGGAACTTTATCCAGTAGACTTTCAGAGGCATTTGCGTGGGTTCGTTTTGGCCGGAGGAAGAAGGGAGATGGGTAGACCAGTTGGCTTGCGACTGACTGTTCAAGCAAGAATTGCTGAGAATCTGGATTGTAAGGATAGTGGAAATTGTGAAGGCAGTTTTTAGCTTTTTGTGTGTGTGTGAAGGGGGGCTGCTTAATATGAAAATTCTCTCCTCCGCCTCTGCCCTTTCTAACTTAGAGGGACGTTAGGATAGTAAGTCTGATCCCTTTCCCTCAGGTTTTGTTCCCCAGGTTGCAGGTCCTGCAAAACCGGCACTCCGCTCAGCACCACAGTCTCCTCCCGTTTCCGAACTGCTCTCTTCAAATCCTCTTTCGTGCCTGGCTTTTGGACCGTGAATGGCGGAGGAAGCAGAGGTAATTAAGCTGGACGAAGGTCTCTAGATATAATAAAGCGTCGCCACGAGTGGTTAAACGCGACAGCTGGTTCAGGGCTGAGCACACCCGGAGGAGCCTGGGCAGCGGCGCTCACCGCGGGCTGGGGGCGGTGACGCCTGGCCGAGGCGGGGCTGGGAAGGGGCCGCAGTCCCGGGCCGAGCGCGTGGGGGGGGAGGCGGGGCCGGAAGCGCAGTGCTCCTTCTCTGATTGGGCCAGTCCCCGCTGGGGGCCGGCTCGGTTTGAGAATATCGCCAGGTCGCAGTCGAAGACCGCAGCCTCTTTGCCTCCACCGCGGCGGATTGGGGCAGGGCCAGGGGCGGAGTCTTAAGCCCAGACTCCGGGTTCTTGCCCCTGATGGAGTGGGGCGGGTCCTGGGCGGGTCCTGGGCGGGTCCCGCTCGGCTTTTGACAGCTCTCTTGAACAGCCGCAGCCAGCCAAGTCCAGCGGGTTCGGGAACCTGTGGCCCCGCTCTCCGCGCGTCCCCGTCCCCCCGTGGCCCTGGCCCTGGCCATGAAGCGCATCTTCTCCTGCTCCAGCTCACAGGTGGCGGTAGGTGCCAAATGTCTGGGAGGATGGCGTGGGGCTGGGGTCCAAGCCCTGTAACGATAGAAGTCCTGAGTCCCATCTCCACGCACCGTCGGCTTTTCTCTTCATCGGTCTCTCCAGCTCTTCCGCCCCCGCAGTGCAGCTCGCCAGCCCTGCCCTTCCTCAAGACCCTGTCTCCAAGCCTCTGACTTGCCCTCCCAAGTTCGCCCCTCCCCAAGTTTCTTTCCTTTGGCCCTTTCTTGTCCTCCTAGCATCTACACCCCCAACTTCTGACTTTTCCTGCAGTTCTCCCCCAGCCTGAGGCCGTCCTCTACTTCTGCTCTGTCTCCTAGTGCTGAGCGACCCCCAAGCATCTGCACTATCTCAGCACCTGTTCAGACCGTTCCACTCTCTTGCCCAAGCCCTGCCTCACGGCCCCATTTTCCAGCCTTGCCCTGTCCTCACAACCCTGCCCTCTCGCATGGCCCTATCGTTTTTGCTTCTTCTCAGCCGGACACGTACTTCCAGCCCCAGTCCTTCCCCAGCCCTCTTCATAGCCCTCTCCACAGCCCTGCTTCTCTGCCCCTGCCCCCATCTCACCCCATGCCACTTCCACTCCCATTCTCTCATCATTGTCGCCGTCTCTCAGGCATCACTACAAACTTCTTTCCAACTGGTGCTCCAACAAAGCATCCTTCTCCTTTTCTCCCCTTCAGTCTCTGCCCCTCTCTGCCCACTGGCTGTTCAGCCCCCTCCTCAGCCTCCTTTGCCCTGACCTCCTTCAGCCTGCTCTCTGTGGGTTAATCTTGCAGTCTGGCCAGCTTGACAGGCACTGCCAGAGGAAGCAGAGTTGCCTGGCCACTCCCCAGGGAACTGGGTATGGTGCCTGCAGAATCTATCCTGGCCGGTTTACTGCAGTGTCTGGTCAACGGACTGGTTGTTGGGCCAGTCAAAGCCTCTGTCTGCTTCTCTCCAGAGTTATCCTTCTTTCTAAACTCTCACCCGGCTGTGTAAGGCTCGTACTAGCTAATCCCTTTGCGCTGGGGAAAGGTGATGGTGAGAGGAGAAGGGGATAGAGTGGATTCAGCCTGAGAGTTCCCAGTAGAAGTCATTCTATTCCCCATATTGTCCCAGAACAAAACACAAGGAAAAAGATTATAGAAGGTGGTGGCTTAGGAGGGTATAGCTTCTTCTCTGAAGCTCTCTTACAGAAAGACCTCCTACCTGGGGATGACATTTTCTGTGGGCGCTGGGGTTATGGCTCATTTAGAAGTGAAGTACTCAAGTGCTTGTCGTAATGTTGCTCAGCCTGATCTGACTCTGTGGTGTCATTCATAAGCTAACAAGAGGAATTCTCAGCTCACTCACTCTGCATGGGCAGGCCACAGAAGCTCGGAAACGAGCTATGAGGCAAGAGGAGGAACTCTGTTGAGGCCTGTCCTTGTCTCACTTACAGTCGCTTCTCCACTTAGTTTCCACATGTTGATCAACCAGTCAAAAGGCATTTACTGAATGACTACTGTAGATACCAGAAACTGAAGCTACCCAGACTATGACTTAACTCATAATGATTTTCTTATTCATATGGACTCTTCCCTCCACAATGCCCTTCCCTCGCAGGTTTGTGCAGTCTGCCTGCTCCTTAGAACTGCGGGAACTATTTCATTTTCCCTGATTCTCCCATCCTTGGTCAGTGCCTTTTTCCCATGTCCTGGGGTGAGCAACGGGCTGAATGCTGGAATTTGAAGGCATCCCCTCTCCTTCTTCACCCCAGCTCTACAGAGGTTTGGCCTTGAAGAGTTTCCACCCATTCTAAACTCTTCTTATAGTATAACAAGATTATAGGAAGTAAATTGGGTGAATTTAGTGCTCTCTAGCTGGAAAGAAAACTGTTTTCTCAGATTAGGATTACAAGAAGTTTGAAAATAGGACAGTTTCAGCAGAAAATTGTTTCCTCACGAAACTTTCCCACACTTAGGATAAATTTCTCCACTCGCTGGGTGGCTAACGACCATAGACCCGTTTGTCAGAGAAACAGTGCAGCAGCCTTCCTGGCCACTCCTAAAGCCTGTCTTCCCAGTCATGCCAGAAGACTGCCTCTACCCATCCCCACTCCCACCCCTGGGTCCAGGGCCAGAGCCCTGCACCCTCAGATTGAGATAAGGACTGAAAGACCAATGATCATTTTTAAATTAGTCTAAGTTATCCAGAATATAGGAAGCTCAACAAACAAATAAAAATCCAGCTCCTGTAGTCTCATTTTATGTCAGTCAAGAAGATGCCCTGGAGGGTGTCTTACATACTAGCTTACTCTGCCTCTGTAGGAAGGAGACCAGAAAATGGCATTAAACTGTTGGTGCTGGATCAGCTTAGGGGAATGTCAGTTGCATTTAAAAAATTGAGGGTCGGCTCCTGGTTCCTCTAGGGCAGGCTTTCCATTTCTATTCACCTGTCCTACAGTGGTAGCCACTCTCTCTCTGTTAGTGTGTTCCATCTTTATAGGATGTTTATAGGCACACAGCCAGAGATAAGGAGAGACTGCAATTACTTCTGCAAAGGCCCCCTAATCGTGGCTACAAAAATACAAAGCTTATCCTTGTTTTTGAGGTTGCTGGTTAGTTTGCTGATTGCTCCCTCGAGGGTATAATGGTAACCCAGTGTATCTTTTCCACGGTGCTGGGGGGAGCACCTTGGCTTGGGCCTTGGAATTTGGAAGCATCCCTCCATTCTCTTCACCCTAGCTCTGCAGAGGTTTGACCATGAAGAATGTCCAGCTATTCTAAATTATTAATATAACACAATTATAGGAAGTAAATCACATAGAATTAGAACTATCTAGTTGGGGAAAAAAAAGTATCTACATTGCCAAGAAGCACCCTTACCATCTATACAGCCTGGATGTTATGCATTAGCTGATATGAGCAAGATCCGCCTTCCCACTCCCCTGGGTGGAGACTTCTGAGTCCAGGAACATCCAAAATGTGCCCAGTGAGGCTAGGAAGGTTGGGATAGGAATATTTATTGTGCACCTACTATGCAACAGACACAGTGTGAGGTGCTCTATATGGTGTTATATCATTAGGAAACAGGTTCAGAAAAGTTGTTACCTACCTAAACTCATGAGGATAGAAAACACTAGAATCAGGATTTTAAACAGAACTTCAGTTTGAGGTCAGCTGACGGCAGTGTCCTGTGGTGGAGGCATAGTTCTAGCTCTCTGCTTTTTCTGAAGATGACTGGGCCCCTGAGGGACATTAGATGATACGTTCTTACAACTCAAAGTCTGTCAGTATGTGGAGCAGTCATTAATACTCATTTTTTCCTTTGAGAATTAACCTGTTTGGAGACCCTCCTCCATGCAGGGAGTAGCATCAAAAGGGGGGTGGGTTTGCCTTGGAGGCAAAGAACTTAGTCTAAGAACCTAGCCTTAGACTGTTTACTGAAAAATAAGTCCGCCTTCCTCCATGGCTCTGTAGTAGTCTGGTCTGTTGACGAGTACTACAACCGGGCTTCAGGTAGCCATCTAACCTCACTGTGCCTCATGTTCTTCTTCTGTAAAATAGATAAAATAATTTCAGGCCTAACTACTTTCCAGGGATGTTGAAAGGATAAAGGAAAAAGTACTTGAAAGGACCAGGAGGAATTACAAGTGTTGTGCAGGTGTATTACCTCGGAATCCATCAAACCTAGATAGTTTTATGGTTTGGGCATTTAAAGTCTTTCCTGTTTTTAATGAATTGTTTTCCTTGGCTATGTAAACAGAACTTGAAAATGAATCATTTGGCTTCCATAGACCTTATTTTTTTTCCACCTCCTTTCATAGGCTCTTTTTTTTTGAGATTACAACTCATAAAGTGCAATATGCCACCATCAACAGCCCCCTACTTCCTGCTTTGCCGTACACTTGTATGGCATTTTAAAGAGATTTTATATACATTAGCTCACTTAATGCAACATGATGATGAAGTAGTTATTATTTCCCACATTCTGTAGATGAGGAAACAGGTTAGAGGTGTTCAATGGCTTACTCTAGGTCCCACAGCTGAGAAAGTAGCTGAACCAGGCCCTGAACTCAGGCCTACTGACAAGACATTCATCTACGGCCCTTTGTATCATACCACAGATTCTTCCTTTCCTTTCCCCTCTCTAGATCAAACCAGGCTTTTCTGTGCTTTCAGACCTTGGTGTTTTTACAGAGCTCTCTCTTTCAAGCCCTGTGATACTTCAATTATTGTAATTACCACACTGCCTGCCAAAGTCAAGCTGGAATGATAGAACAATGCATGCCTGGTGTGGCTGTTGTCTGTGACATCTGCTCCCTGCCAGGAAGATGAGGGAGAGGAGACAGGAGCAGGGTAGCTGTCTCCTGCTGCCTCCTCAAGCCTAGCTGGAGACTTATCTTTGTCTTTTGGGTGTTTTTGCTATGGAAGGGGAAAAGCAACAAGCTGAAGGGCACAGATATGTTTCTTCTCCCAGTTTGGGGGGCCAAAGCCAATGGGTAGAGCTGGTATAGCTAGTTATTTGGACTCCTGGCTGTAACCTGAAGCTAGTGCCTTGATTTCTCAAATATCTGAGGACAAAAAGCAGAGGAGCATGAGGAGGTGAGAGGCAATGTGAGCCCAATCAAGGGTGGTCAGTGTGGTTCAGTTTGTTCCAGCAAGAACCTAGAGAGCAAAAGAGAAAAGAGTCAGGGGCATACTAGAGACTCACCTCAAACCCAAAGACATACACAGACTAAAAGTGAAAGGATGGAAAAAGATATTTGATGCAAACAATAGGAAGAAAAAAGCAGGTGTTGCAGTACTTGAATCAGACAAAATAGACTTCAAAACGAAGAAAGTAACAAGAGATAAAGAAGGACATTACATAATGATAAAGGGGGCAGTCCAACAAGAAGATATAACCAATATAAATATCTATGTACCCAACACAGGAGCACCTACATATGTGAAACAAATACTAACAGAATTAAAGGAGGAAATAGAATGTAATGCACTCATTTTAGGAGACTTCAACACACCACCCACTCAAAAGGACAGATCAACCAGACAGAAAATAAGTAAGGACACAGAGGCACTGAACAACACACTAGAACAGATGGACCTAATAGACATCTACAGAACTCTACACCCAAAAGCAGCAGGATACACATTCTTCTCAAGTGCACAGGGAACATTTACCAGTTCCAGAATAGACCATATAGTAGGCCACAAAAAGAGCCTCAGTAAATTAAAAAAGATTGAAATTATACCAACCAACTTCTCAGATCACAAAGGTATAAAACTAGAAATAAATTGTACAAAGAAAACAAAAAGGCTCACAAACACATGGAGGCTTAGCAACATGCTCCTAAATAATCAGTGCATCAATGACCAAATTAAAACCGAGATCAAGCAATATAAGGAGACAAATTACAACAACAGCACAACACCCCAACTTCTGTGGGACACAGCAAAGGCAGTTCTAAGAGGAAAGTATATAGCAATCGAGGCCTATTTAAAAAAGGAAGAACAATCCCAAATGAATAATCTAAATTCACAATTATTGAAATTGGAAAAAGAAGAACAAATGAGGCCCAAAGTCACCACAAGGAGGGACATAATAAAGATCAGAGAATAAATAAATAAAATTGAGAAGAATAAAGCAGTAGAAAAAATTAATGAAACTAAGAGCTAGTTCTTTGAGAAAATAAACAAAATAGATAAATGCCTAGCAAGACTTATTAAGCGAAACAGAGAATCTACACACATAAACAGAATCAGAGAGGAGAAAGAAAAAATCACTACAGACACCACAGAAATACAAAGAATTATTAGAGAACACTATGAAAATCTATATGCTAACAAACTGGATAACCTAGAAGAAATGGACAACTTTCTAGAAAAATACAACCTTCCAAGACTGACCAAAGAAGAAACAGAAGAAAATCTAAACAGACCAAATACAAGCAATGAAATTGAATTGGTAATCAAAAAACTACCCAAGAACAAAATTCCCAGACCAGATGGATGAACTGCTGAATTTTATCAGACATTTAGAGAAGACATAATTCCCATTCTCCTTAAAGTTTTCCAAAAAATAGAAGCAGAGGGAATACTCCCAAACTCATTCTATGAAGCCAGCAATACTCTAATACCAAAACCGGGCAAAGATACCCCCCAAAAAGAAAGTCACAGACCAATATCCCTGATGAACATGATGCAACAATACTCAACAAAATATTAGCAAACCGAATTCAAAAATACATCAAGAGGATCATACAGCATGATCAAGTGGGATTCATCCCAGGGATGCAAGGATGGTACAACATTCAAAAATCCATCAACATCATCCACCACATCAGAAAAAGGAAGGACAAAAACCACATGATCATTTCCATGGATGCTGAAAAAGTGTTCGACAAAATTCAACATCCATTCATAATAAAAACTCTCAAGAAAATGGGTATACAGGGCAAGTACCTCAACATAATAAAGGCCATACATGACAAACCCACAGCCAACATCATACTTTCTTTTATTAAGGTATTATTGATATACACTCTTATGAAGGTTTCACATGAAAAAACAATGTGGATACTACATTCACCCATATTATCAAGTCCCCAACCATAACCCAATGCAGTCACTGTCCATCAGTGTAGTAAGATGCCACAGATTCACTATTTGCCTTCTCTGTGCTACACTCCAACATCATACTTAAAAGCGAGAAGCTGAAAGGTTTTCCTCTAAGACCAGGAACAAGACAAGGATGCCCACTCTCCCTGCTTTTATTCAACATAGTACTGGAGGTCCTAGCCATGGCAATCAGACAACACAAAGAAATAAAAGGCATCCATATTGGTAAGGAAGAAGTCAAACTGCCACTGTTTGCAGATGACATGATATTGTACATAAAAAACCCTAAAGAATCCATTCCAGAACTACTAGATCTAGGACTTCCGGGAAGATGGCAACGTGAGCAGGGCAGTGGAAATCTCCTCCCAAAACCATATGTATTTATGAAAATACAGCAAGTACCACTATTCCTAAAAAAGAGACAAGAAGATACAGGACAACACATAGCCTGCAGCTATACCTGAGAGGACTTGGCACCCCGTGAGGCGGAGCTATAAAGGTCCCTGCGGAGCGGCGCGGCCACGGCTGTGGAATAGTGGAGCAACAGAGCCACCTACAGCATCCCCACAGAATCTACCCCTGGTGGGCGTTTTTCTTTTTCTTTTTTGTTGTTTTGTTTTTTTCTTCTCTTTCTTTTCTGTCTTTTTTCTTTCCTTCTTTTTTTTCTTTTTAAAGTCTTAAAGAGCCCAGCTGTTGTATGTGGCAACTACCAGCCACCACTTCTATAGCCATGAAAAGACAGAGGAATATGGTCCAGACTAAGATCAAACAGACAACCCCAGAGAGGGAGCCTGAAGGAATGGAAATGCACAATTTTCCTGAAAAAGAATTCAGAGTAAAAGTCATAACCATACCGATGGATCTACAGAGAAATGTGCAAGAGCTGAGGGAGGAAGTGAGGGAAGTGAGGAAACACAATGCAGAAATCAGAAAAGCGATCGATGGGCTTAACAATAGACTGGATGAGATGCAAGAGACTGTTAATGGAATAGAAATCAGAGAACAGGAGTACAGAAAAACTGAGGCAGAGAGAGATAAAAGGATCTCTAGGAATGAAAGAATATTAAGAGAACTGTGTGACCAATCCAAATGGAACAATATTCGCATTATAGGAGTACCAGATGAAGAAGAGAGAGAAAAAGGGATAGAAAGTGTCTTTGAAGAAATAATTGCTGAAAACTGCCCCATGTTGGGGAAGGAAATAGTCTTGCAGTCCACAGAAGCCCACAGATCTCCCAACACAAGGGAACCAAGGAAGACAACACCAAGACACATAATAATTAAAATGGCAAAGATGCAAGATAAAGACAGAGTATTAAAGGCAGCTAGAGAGAGAAAAAAGATCACCTACAAAGGAAAAACCATCAGACTATCATCAGACTTCTCAACAGAAACCTTACAGGCGAGAAGAGAATGGCATGATATATTTAATGTAATGAAACAGAAGGGACTAGAACCAAGAATATTGTATCCAGCACAATTATCATTTAAATATGATGGAGGGATTAAACAATTTCCAGACAAGCAAAACTTGAGAGAGTTTGCCTCTCATAAACCACCACTACAGGATATCTTAAACGGACTGCACTAGAGGGAAGCACCCCTAAGGCTAAAAAGATGTCACCAGGGAAAATAAAATCATAGCAAAGAAAGCAGACCATCCAAATACTAACTAAAGGCAAAGAATAAAACACACAGTATATGAAGAATGGAGGAGGAAGAATAAGAAGGGAGAGAAATAAAGAAACATCAGACTGTGTTTACAATAACTTAACAAGAAAGTTAAGTTAGATTATTAGATATTAAAGAAGCAACCCTTGAACCTTTGGTAACCACGAATCTAAAGCCAACAATGGCAATAAGTACATATCTATCAATAATCACCCTAAATGTAAATGGACTGAATGCCCCAATCAAAAGACACAGAGTAACAGAATGGATAAAAAAGCAAGACCCATCTATATGCTGCTTACAAGAGACTCACCTCAAACCCAAAGATATACACAGACTAAAAGTGAAGGGATGGAAAAAGATATTTCATGCAAACAACAAAGAGAAAAAAGCAGGTGTTGCAGTACTTGTATCAGACAAAATAGACGTCAAAATGAAGAAAGGAGCAAGAGATAAAGAAGGACATTACATAATGATAAAGGGGTCAGTCCAACAAGAAGATATAACCATTATAAATATATATGCACCCAACACAGCAGCGCCAGCATATGTGAAACAAATACTAACAGAATTAAAGGACGAAATAGACAGCAATGCATTCATTTTAGGAGACTTCAAAACACCACTCACTCCAAAGGACAGATCAACCAGACAGAGAATAAGTAAAGACACAGAGGCACTGAATAACACATTAGAACAGATGGACCTAACAGACATCTACAGAACTCTGCACCCAAAAGCAGCAGGATACACATTCTTCTCAAGTGCACATGGAACATTTTCCAGAATAGACCACATACTAGGCCACAAAAAGAACCTCAGTAAATTCAAAAATATTGAAATCCTACCAACCAACTTCTCAGATCACAAAGGTATAAAACTAGAAATAAATTTTAGAAAGAAATAAAAAATGCTCACAAATACATGGAGACTTAACAACATTCTCCTAATTAATCGGTGGGTTAACGACCAAATCAAAACAGAAATCAAAGAATATATGGAGACTAATGACAACAACAACACAAAGCCACAACTTCTGTGGGACGCAGCAAAGGCAGTTCTAAGAGGAAAGCATATTGCAATCCAGGCCTATTTAAAGAAGGAAGAACATTCCCAAATGAATAGTCTAAAGACACAATTACTGAAATTGGAAAAAGAAGAACAAATGAGGCCCAAAGTCACCAGAAGGAGGGACATAATAAAGATTAGAGAAGAAATAAATAAAATTGAGAAGAATAAAACGATAGAAAAATCAATAAAACCAAGAGCTGGTTCTTTGAAAAAATTAACAAAATAGATAAATCCCTAGCCAGACTCATTAAGAGAAAAAGGGAATCTATACACATAAACAGAATCAGAAATGAGAAAGGAAAAATAACGAAGGACCCCACAAAAATACAAAGAATTATAAGAGAATATTACGAGAATCTATATGCTAACAAGCAAGAAAACCTAGAAGAAATGGACAACTTCTTAGAAAAATACAACCTTCCAAGACTAACCAAGCAAGAAACAGAACAACTAAGCAGACCAATCACCAGCAACGAAATTGAATCAGTAATCAAAAAACTACCCAAGAACAAAACCCCCGGACCAGATGGATTCACCTCTGAATTCTACCAGACATATACAGAAGAAATAACACCATTCTCCTTAAAGTTTTTCAAAAAATAGAAGAGGAGGGAATACTTCCACACTCATTCTATGAAGCCAGCATCACTCTAATACCAAAATCGGGCAAAGACCTCACCAAAAAAGAAAATTACAGACCAATATCCCTGATGAATGTAGATGCAAAAATACTCAACAAAATATTAGCAAACCGAATTCAAAAATACATCAAGAGGATCTTACACCATGATCAAGTGGGATTCATCCCAGGGATGCAGGGATGGTACAACATTCGAAAATCCATCAACATCATCCACCACATCAACAAAAACAAAAACCACATGATCATCTCCATAGATGCTGAGAAAGCATTTGACAAAATTTAGCATCCATTCATGATCAAAACTCTCAACAAGATGGGTATAGAGGGCAAGTACCTCATCATAAAGACCATATATGACAAACCCACAGCTAACATCATACTTAACAGCGAGAAGCTGAAAGCTTTTCATCTAAGATCGGGAAGAAGACAGGGATGCCCACTCTCTCCACTGTTATTCAACATAGTACTGGAGGTCCTAGCCACAGCAATCAGACAAAACAAAGACATACAAGGCATCTAGATTGGTAAAGAAGAAGTCAAATTGTTACTATTTGCAGATGACATGATATTGTACATAAAAAACCCTAAAGACTCCACTCCAAAACTACTAGAACTAATATCTGAATTCAGCAAAGTTGCAGGATACAAAATTAACACACAGAAATCTGTTGCTTTCCTATACACTAATGATGAACTAACAGAAAGAGAAATCAGAAAAACAATTCCATTCACAATTGCATCAAAAAGAATAAAATACCTAGGAATAAACCTAACGAAGGAAGTGAAAGACCTGTACTCTGAAAACTACAAGACACTCCTAAGAGAAATGAAAGAGGACACTAACAAATGGAAATGCATCCCATGCTCTTGGCTAGGAAGAATAAATATTGTCAAAATGGCTATACTACCTAAAGCAATCTACAGATTCAACGCAATCCCTGTCAAACTACCAACAGCTTTCTTCAATGAACTGGAACAAATACTTCTAAAATTCATATGGAACCACAAAAGACCCCGAATAGCCAAAGCAGTCCTAAGAAGGTGGAATAAAATGTGGAATTATACTCCTTGACTTCAAGCTCTACTACAAAGCCACAGTAATCAATACAATTTGGTATTTGCACAAAAACAGACCCACAGACCAGTGGAACAGAATAGAAATTGCAAACATTAACCCAGACATATACAGTCAATTAATATTTGATAAAGGAGCCCTGGATATACAATGGGGAGATGACAGCCTCTTCAGCAGCTGGCATTGGAAAAACTGGACAGCTACATGTAAGAGAATGAAACTGGAGTACTGTCTAGCCCCATACACAAAGGTAAACTCAAGGTGGATCAAAGACCTGAATGTAAGTCATGAAACCATAAAACTCTTAGAAAAGAACATAGGCAAAAATCTCTTGGACATAAACATGAGCAACTTCTTCATGAACATATCTCCCTGGGCAAGGGAAACAAAAGCAAAAATGAACAAGTGGGACTATATCAAGCTGAAAAGCCTCTGTACAGCAAAGGACACCATCAGTAGAACAAAAAGAGATCCTACAGTATGGGAGAATACACTCATAAATGACGTATCCGATAAGGGGTTGACATCCAACATATATAAAGAACTCACGCACCTTAACAAACAAAAAGCAAATAATCCAATTAAGAAATGGGCAGAGGACATGAATAGACACTTCTCTAAAGAAGAAATTCAGATGGCCAACAGGCACATGAAAAGATGCTCCACATCGCTAATCATCAGAGAAATGCAGATTAAAACCACAATGAGATATCACCTCACACCAGTGAGGATGGCCAACATCCAAAACACAAACAACAACAAATGTTGGCGAGGATGTGGAGAAAAGGGAACCCTCCTACACTGCTGGTGGGACTGCAAATTAGTTCAACCATTGTGGAAAGCAGTATGGAGGTTCCTCAAAAAACTCAAAATAGAAATACCATTTGACCCAGGAATTCCACTCCTAGGAATTTACCCTAAGAATGCAGCAGCCCAATTTGAAAAGGACAGATGCACCCCTATGTTTATCGCAGCACTATTTACAATAGCCAAGAAATGGAAGCAACCTAAGTGTCCATCAGTAGATGAATGGATAACGAAGATGTGGTACATATACACAGTGGAATATTATTCAGCCATAAGAAGAAAACAAATCCTACCATTTGCAACAACATGGATGGAGCTATAGGGTATTATGCTCAGTGAAATAAGCGAAGCCGAAAAAGGCAAGTATCAAATGATTTCACTCATATGTGGAGTATAAGAACAAAGAAAAAAACTGAAGGAACCAAAACTACTAGATCTAATATCTGAATTCAGCAAAGTTGCAGGATACAAAATTAGTATGCAGAAATCTGTGGCATTCCTATACACTAACCATGAACTAGCAGAGATTGAAACAGGAAAAGAATTCCATTCACAGTTGCATCAAAAAGAATAAAATACCTAGGAATAAACCTAACCAAGGAAGTGAAAGACCTATACCCTGAAAACTACAAGACACTCTTGAGAGAAATTAAAGAGCACACTAATAAATGGAAATTCATCCCATGCTCATGGGTAGGAAGAATTAATATTGTTAAAATGGCCATCCTGCCTAAAGGGATCTACAAATTCAATGCAATCCGTAGCAAAATACCATAAGCATTCTTCAACAAACTGGTACAAATAGTTCTAAAATTCATATGGAACCACAAAAGCCCCCGAATAGCCAGAGCAATCCTGAGAAGGAAGAATAAAGCAGGGGCATCTCGCTTCCCAATTTCAAGCTCTACTACAAAGCCACAGTAATTAAGACAATTTGGTACTGGAACAAGAACAGACCCATAGACCAGTGGACCAAGAATAGAGAGTCCAGATATTAATTCAAGCAAATATGGACAATTAATATATGATAAAGGAGCGTTGGATATACAACCGGGAAATGACAGCCTCTTCAACAGCTGGTGTTCGCAAAACTGGACAGCTACATGTAAGAGAATTAAACTGGATTGTCTTACCCGATACACAAAAGTAAACTCAAAATGGATCAAAGACCTGAATGTAAGTAATGAAACCATAAAACTCTTAGAAAAAAATATAGGCAAATATCTCTTGGACATAAACATGAGCAACTTCTTCATGAACATATCTCTCCGGGAAGGGAAACAAAAGCAAAAATGAACAAGTGGGACTATATCAAACTAAAAAGCTTTTGTACAGCAAAGGACACCATCAGTAGAACAAAAGGATGTCCTACAGTATGGGAGAATATATTCATAAATGACATATCTGATAAGGGGTCGATATCTAAAATATATAAAGAGCTCATGCACCTCAACAAACAAAAAGCAATTAATCCAATTAAAAAAGTGGGCAGAGAATCTGAACAGACACTTCTCCAAAGAAGAAATTCAGATGGCCAACAGGCACATGAAAAGATGATCCACATCGCTAATCATCAGAGACATGAAAATTAATACCACAATGAGATATCACCTCACACCAGTGAGAATGGCCAACATCAAAAGACAAACAACAACAAATGTTGGCGAGGACGTGGAGAAAGGGGAACCCTCCTACACTGCTGGTGGGAATGTAAATTAGTTCTACCATTCTGGAAAGCAGTATGGACATTGCTCAAAAAACTCAAAATAGAAATATCATTTGTCCCAGGAATTCACTCCTAGGAATTTACCTTAAGAATGCAGCAGCCCAGTTTGAAAAAGACATATGCACCCCTATGTTTATCGCAGCACTATTTACAATAGCCAAGAAATGGAAGCAACCTAAGTGTCCACCAGTAGATGTATGGATAAAGAAGATGTGGTACATATACACAATGGAATATTATTCAGCCATAAGAAGAAAACAAATCCTACCATTTGCAACAACATGGATGGAGCTAGAGGGTATTATGCTCAGTGAAATAAGCCAAGCCGAAAAAGACAAGTACCAAATGATTTCACTCATATGTGGAGTATAAGAACTGAGAAAAAAACTGAAGGAACAAAACAGCAGGAGAGTCACAGAACCCAAGAACGGACTAATAGTTAACAAAGGGAAAGGGACTGGGGAGGATGGGTGGGAAGGGAGAGACACAAAGGGGAAAAAGGGGCATTACGATTAGCAGATGTAATGTTAGGGGTGCACGGGGAGGGGTGTACAACCCAGAGAAGACAAGTAGTGACTCTATAGCATCTCACTATGCTGATGGACAGTGACTGTAATGGCATTGGTGGGGGGGACCTGATGAAGGGGGTAGTGTAATCACCATAATATTACTCATTTAATTGTAGATTAATGATACCAAAATAAACTTAAAAAAAAAAGAATGCCGGAGCCCAGTTTGAAATGGAAGCAACTGAAGTGTCCATCAGTAGATGAATGGATAAAGAAGATGTGGTACATATACCCAATGGAATATTATTCAGCCATAAGAAAACAAATCCTGCCATTTGCAACAACATGGATGGAGCTAGAGGGTATTATCTTCGGTGAAATAAGCCAAGCAGAAGAAAAGTATCAAATGATTTCACTCACATGTGGAGTATAAGAACAAAGAGGAAAACTGAAGGAACAAAACAGCAGCAGACTCACAGAACCCAGGAAGGGACTAACTGTTACCAAAGGGAAAGGGACTGGGGAGGATGGCTGGGAAAGGAAGGATAAGGGTGAAAAAGGGGCATTACGATTAGCAGACATAATGTAGTGGGGGTGGGGATATGGGTAGGGCAGTATAATACAGAGAAGACAAGTAGTGATTCTATAGCCTCTTACTACGCTGATGGACAGTGATTGTAATTGGTATGTGGTGGGGACTTGATAATGGGGGAGTCTAGTAACCATAATGTTGCTCATGTAATTGTACATTAATGATACCAAAATTAAAAATAAAAAAAAAGAAAGAGGTAGGGTTAAGGTTGCTCTGCTGTAACAACAATGATCATATTGATGATAAAAAAATAAGGCACTGGAAATACTATGCATTCAGTACTCAGAAATGATGTTTGATCCCATAGTCCAAGTATCTTTCGGTCCAGAGCTGGCAATAACCAGCAGTGGTTCTTGGTCACACATTATTTGGTGACTATTTTCTAATTAATTAATTAATTAATTAATTAATTTTTATGTTGCTATTATTAATGTACAATGACATGAGCAACATTGTGGTTACTAGACTCCCCCTATTATCAATTCCCCACCACATACCCCATTACAGTCACTGTCCATCAGCATAGTAAGAGGCTATAGAATCACTACTTGTCTTCTCTGTATTATACTGCCCTACCCATATCCCCACCCCCGCTACATTATGTCTGCTAATCGTAATGCCCCTTTTTCCCCCTTATCCCTCCCTTCCCACCCATCCTCACCAATCCCTTTACCTTTGGTAACTGTTAGTCCGTTCTTGGGTTCTCTGAGTCTGCTGCTGTTTTGTTCCTTCAGTTTTTGCTTTGTTCTTATACTCCACATATGAGTGAAATCATTTCATACTTGTCTTTCTCCGCCTGGTTATTTCACCGAGCATAATACCCTCTAGCTCCATCCATGTTGTTGCAAATTGTAGGATTTGTTTTCTTCTTATGGCTAAATAGATTCCATTGTGTACATGTATCACATCTTCTTCATCCATTCATCTACTGATGGACACTTGGGTTGCTGCCATTTCTTGGCTATTGTAAATAGTGCTGCAATAAACATAGGGGTGCATATGTCTTTTTCAAACTGGGCTGCTGCATTCATAGTGTAAATTCCTAGGAGTGGAATTCTGGGTCAGATGGTATTTCTATTTTGAGTTTTTTGAGAAACCTCCATACTGCTTTTCACAATGGTTGAACTAATTTGCATTCCCAGCAGCAGTGTAGGAGGGTTCCCTTTTCTCCACATCCTCGCCAGCATTTGTTGTTGTTTGTGTTTTGGATGTTGGCCATCCTCACTGGTGTGAGGTGATATCTCATTGTGGTTTTATTCTGCATTTCTCTGATGATTAGGGATGTGGAGCATCTTTTCATGTGCCTGTTGGCCATCTGAATTTCTTCTTTAGAGAAGTGTCTATTCATGTCCTCTGCCCATTTCTTAATTGGATTATTTGCTTTTTGTTTGTTGAGGTGCAAGAGCTCTTTATATAGTCTGGATGTCAACCCCTTATCGGATATGTCATTTATGAATATATGCTCCCATACTGTAGGATGTCCTTTTGTTCTACTGATGGTGTCCTTTGCTGTACAGAAGTTCAGCTTGATATAGTCCCACTTGTTCATTTTGCTTTTCTTTCCCTTGCCCGGGGAGATATTTTCATGAAGAAGTTGCTCATGTTTATGTCCAAGAGATTTTTGCCTATGTTTTTTTGTAAGAGTTTTATAGTTTCATGACTTACATTCAGGTCTGACATCCATTCTGAGTTTACTTTTTTGTATGGGGTTAGACAATAATATAGTTTAATTCTCTCACATGTAGCTTGTCCAGTTTTGCCAATACCAGCTGTTGAAGAGGCTGTCATTTCCCCATTGTATGTCCATGGCTCCTTTACTGTATGTTAATTGACCATATATGCTTCGGTTTATATCTGGGCTCTCTAGACTGTTCCATTGGTCTATGGGTCTGTTCTTGTGCCAGTACCGAATTGTCTTAATTACTGTGGCTTTGTAGTAGAGCTTGAAGTCAGGGGCATAATACCCCTGCTTTATTCTTCCTTTTCAGGATTGCCTTGGCTATTCGGGGTCTTTTATGACTCCATATGAATTTTAGAACTTTTTGCTGTAATTCATTGAAGAATGCTGTCGATATTTTGATAGGGATTGCATTGAATCTGTAGATTGCTGTAGGCAGGATAGCCATTTTGACAATATTAATTCTTTGTATCCATGAGCACAGGATGTATTTCCATTTATGGGTTACTTGTTTCATTTCTCTCATGAGTGTCTTATAGTTTTCAGAGTAGAAGTCTTTCACTTCCTTGGTTAGGTTTATTCCTAGATATTTTATTCTTTTGGATGCAATTGTGAATGGAATTGTTTTCCTGATTTCTTTTTCTGCTTGTTCACCATTATTTTATATAAATGCAACAGATATCTGTGTATTAATTTTGTATCCCCCAACTTAACTGACTTCAGATATTAGATCTAATGGATTCTTTAGGGTTTTTTTATGTACAATATCATATCTTCTGCAAACAGGGACAGTTTGACTTCTTCCTTGCCAACCTGGATGCCTTTTATTTCTTTGTATTGTCTGATTATCATGGCTAGGACCTCCAGAACTATGTTGAATAAAAGTGGGGAGAGTGGGCATCCTTGTCTTGTTCCAGATATTAAAGGAAAAGCTTACAGCTTCTTGCTGTTAAGTATAATGTTGCCTGTGGGTTTGTCATATATGGCCTTTATTATGTTGAGGTACTTGCCCTCTATACCCATTTTGTTGAGAGTTTTTATCATGAATGGATGTTGAATTTTGTCAAATGCTTTTTCAGAATCCATGGAGATGATCATGTGGTTTTCGTCCTTCTTTTTGTTGATGTAGTGGATAATGTCGACGGATTTTTGAATGCTGTACCATCCTTGCATCCCTGGGATGAAGCCCACTTGATCATGATGGATGATCTTTTTGATGTACTTTTGAATTCAGTTTGCTAATATTTTGTTGAGTATTTTTGCATCTATGTTCATCAGGGATATTGGTCTGTAATTTTCTATTTTTGTGGTGTCTTTGCCAGGTTTTAAAATTAGAGTGATGTTGGCCTCATAGAATGAGTTTAGGACCTTTCTCTCCTCTTCTACTTTTTGGAAATCTTTAAGCAGGCTGGGTATTAGGTCTCCACTAAATATTTGGTAAAATTAAGCAGTGAAACCGTCTGGTCCAGGTATTTTATTCTTAGGTAGTTTTTTGATTACCAATTAAATTTCTTTGCCGGTAATTGGTCTATTCAGATTTTCTGTTTCTTCCTGGTTCAGCCATGGAAGGTTGTATTTTTCTAGAAAGTTGTCCATTTCTTCTAGGTTATCCAGTTTGTTAGCATATATTTTTTCATAGTATTCTGTAATAACTCTTTGTATTTCTGTGGTGTCCATAGTGATTTTTCCTTTCTCATTTCTGATTCTGTTTATGTGTGCACACTCTCTTTTTTTCTTGATAAGTCTGGCTACGTGTTTATCTGTTTTGTTTATTTTCTTGAAACGCAGCTTTTGCTTTCATTGATTCTTTCTATTTTTTTATATTTCTCAATTTTGTTTATTTCTGCTTTAATCTTTATTATGTCCCTTATTCTACTGACTTTGGGCCTTATTTGTCTTCCTTTTCTAGTTTCATTAATTGTGAGTTTAGAGTGTTCATTTGGGATTGTTCTTCTTTTCTGAGGTAGGCCTGTATTGCATTATATTTCCCTCTTAGCATGGCCTTCTCTGCATCCCACAGGTTTTGCATTGTTGAATTATTGTTGTCATTTGTCTCCATATATTGCTTGATCTCTGTTTTTATTTGGTCACTGATCCATTGATTATTTAGGAGCATGTTATTAAGCCCATTTGTTTGTGGGCTTTTTCATTTTCTTTTGAGTAATTTTTTTCTAGTTTCATACCTTTGTGATCTGAGAAGCTGGTTTGTAAAATTTCAATCTTTTTGAATTTTCTGAGGTTCTTTTTTTGGTCTAGTATATGATCTATTCTTGAGAAAGTTCCATGTGCACTTGAAAAGAATGTGTATGCTGTTGCTTTTGGATGGGGTGTTCTGTAGATGTCCATTATGTCCATCTGTTCTAATATGTTGTTCAGTGCCTCTGTCTCTTTATTTATTTTCTGTCTGGTTGATCTGTCCTTTGGAGTGAGTGGTGTGCTGAAGTGTCCCAAAATGAATGCATTGCATTCTATTTCCCCCTTTAATTCTGTTAGTATTTGTTTCACATATGTAGGTGATCCTGTGTTGGGTGCATAGATATTTATAATAGTTATATCCTCTTGTTGGACTGACCCCTGTATCATTATGTAATGTACTTCTTTGTCTCTTGTGACTTTCTTTGTTCTGAAGTCTATTTTGTCTGATACTAGTACTGCAACTCCTGTTTTTTTCTCCCTATTAGTTGCATGAAGTATCTTTTTCTATCCCTTTACTTTCAGTCTCTGTATGTCTTTGGGTTTGAAGTGAGTCTCTTGTAGGCAGCATATAGATGGGTCTTGTTCTTTTATCCATTCAGTGTCTCTATGTCTTTTGATTGGTGCATTCTGACCATTTACATTTAGGGTGATTATCGATATGTATATACTTGTTGCCATTGCAGGCTTCAGATTCATGGCTACCAAAGGTTGAGGGGTAATTTCCTTACTATCTGACAGTCTAATTTAACTCACTTTGTATACTATTACAATCACAACCTAAAGATTCTTTTTTTTCCTCCTTTTTCTTCCTCCTCCATTCTTTATGTGTTATGAATCATATTCTGTACTCTTTGTCTATCTCTTGGGTGACATCTATTTAGTCTTAGGAATACTTCTATCTATAGGAGTCCCTCCAAAATGCACTGTAAAGGTGGTTTGTGGGAGGTAAATTCTCTCAGCTTTTGCTTATCTGAAAATTATTTAATCCCTCCTTCAAATTTAAATGATAACTTTGCCGGGTAGAGTATTCTTGGTTCGAGGCCCTTCTGCTTCATTGTATTAAATATATCATGGCACTCCCTTCTGGCCTGTAAGGTTTCTGTTGAGAAATCTGATGATAGCCTGATGGGTTTTCCTTTGTATGTGATCTTTTTTCTCTCTCTAACTGCTTTTAAAAGTCTGTCTTTATCCTTGATCTTTACCATTTTGATTATTATATGTCTTGATGTTATCTTTCTTGGGTCCCTTGTGTTTGGGGATCTGTATACCTCCATGGGTTGAGAGACTATCTCCTTCCCCATATTGGGGTAGTGTTCATCAATTGCTTTCTCAATGACATTTTCTATCCCTTTTTCTCTCTCTTCTTCTTCTGGTACCCCTATTATGTGAATATTGTTCCGTTTGGATTGGTCACACATTTCTCTCAATATTCTTTCATTCTTAGAAATTCTTTTTTCTCTCTGTGCCTCAGCTTCTTTGTATTCTTCTTCTCTAATTTCTATTCCATTTACCGTCTCTTCTACTAAATCCAATCTGCTCTTAAATCCCTCCATTATGTTTCATTTCTGATATGGAATTTCTTAATGATTGAATCTCGGTCTTAAATTCTTTCCTGATTTTTTGAATATTTTTCTGTACGTCCATAAGCATGTTTATGATTTTTATTTTGAACTCTCTTTCAGGAAGATTGGTGAGTTCAGTTTCATCTGGCCCTTTTTCTGGGGTTTGTGATATTTTGGTCTGAACCATGTTCCTTTGACGTTTCATAATTCTATGTGGTGCCCTCTGGTGCCCAGAAGCTCTAGTCTCTGGAGCTGCTCAGCCCCTAGAGTAAGGTTGGGGGTCATAGGGGAGTCGAGCTGGTGCCTGCGGGGAAGAAAGTTCTTTTTCCTGATTCCCATCTGCCATGCCTGTCTCCCGTATCAGAGCCAGTGGGCCGAGTACACAGGTGTAAGCCTCTGTGCTTTGCATCTCTAGCTGTTGTAGGTGGGGTTTCCCTGTGACTGGTCTGATGCCAGTGCAGTCACTGCCAGTTTGCGAGCTGGTGCCATCAGGCCAGGAGGAAGGCACGGCAGGCTGTGAATCACAGTGGGGGTCTTGTAGCTGAGTAGCCAGCCAGGTGAGTGGAGCACCTGAATCTCCTCAAAGTTCCCAATCTGCTGGGCAGAGTGCACGCAGACAACCTTGTCCCCCTATCCCTTCTCCTGCACAGCAAACTCCATGTAAATCCCGCCCCTTCAGCAGCCCTGTCGCTGCTAGGAAGTCTGTCAGACCACCTGCCATTCCCTTGTCCCAGAGCGGCTGGGTGTGGATCCTGTCCTCCCCACACAGCCGGAATCTGTCTCTCAAGCACTCCACATGTCCCAGCTCCCCATCCGCCAGAGCACCACACAATGTAGGTTTCTGCTCACAAAGCAGATCTCCAGGGCTAGGTGTCCAGCAGTCCCAGGATTCCACCCCAACCCCTGCTCCGTTTCTCTTCCTCCTGCCAGTGAGCTGGGGTGGGGGAAGGGCTTGGGTCCCACCAGATCAAGACTTCTTACATTACCCTGTTTCGTGAGGTCTGCTCTGTTCGTGAGGTATGTATGCAGTCTGGTGCAGCTTTCTCTCCTGTTGCTGTTTTAGGATTAGTTGTATTAACTGTATTTTCACACGATCTGTGGTTTTGGGAGGAGTTCTCTGTCTCACTTCTCATCTGCCATCTTGAATCAACACTAACACTTGAGTTGGTGACTATTTAACTGGCCCAACTAAGAACTAAGTGACCGAGGCTGAGTGACTTGTGGAACACTGAGAGGACCTCAGGAATGTTCCCTTTTCCTTTGCTTGGCACCCTAACTATCTTCTTTTCTTTCTTCATTCCTCCCCTATCCACTATGTCCCCACAATTTGTGGCTCTGGACCAGGTGGAGAGATGGAACCGCTGTGATCAGAAGCTACTGGAGGCAGTGCAGCGGGGGGATGTGGGGCGTGTGGCTGCCCTGGCCTCCAAGAAGTCTGCCCAACCCACCAAGCTAGACTCACACGGCCAGTCCCCGTAAGTAAGTCCTCCTGACCCCCCCCCTTGGCATATGTTTCCCTTTGAAAGCCCTAAACCCCAATATGAGGTATGACCAAGGAATGCTTACAGCTTCAGAGCCCTTTTTGTTTTAATAAGCCAGCATATAAATAAATCTTTACTACATATCAAGTACTGCACGAAGTGAAGCAGGAAGATCTTGTCCCTGGGCTTTATCCACCTCACAACTCAGATCAACAAAACTTACAAAGAAAGGACGTAAAGCTCATTGAACAAACAAAAACTGATGCATACACTAGAGTATTTTTTCTTTGCACAAGAAGGAGGGTGTGTATGGTTGAGAAATCATGAAGTGGAAGCCATGAGAGTCACATGGCTGGAAGGATAGATTAGGCCAAGAGGGGTATTATCCTGCCCAAGTCTGTCTTCAAATGTCCAGCCCTCTGATCTGCTCTGGCTGGCTGTTCCTGTGACACTTCCAGTCTGCTAAGCGTCCTGTGCTCAGAGGAACAGGCAATTCTGTGTTCCCTGGAGACCCCTGCAACAGTCTGAGATTGCTTGAGACCTGTCGCTCCTGTTTCTATCTATGCTTCCAGCTCCCTCTGACTTCATAACAGAAGGCCATATTGCCTTCTCTTTCTCAGAAAGTAAGGCTAGGAGAGCTCCCTTTTCTGATTTTGGGGTTGCTTTGGGGTGCGGGAGCATAGCAGGCAGTGCTTATTAAGATTCTCCCATTCCTCATTCCCTGGTCCCTTCATCCTTCTGCCTCCTGGCCTTGATTCTGGCAGGTTTCATCTGGCAGCCTCCAAAGGCCTCACAGAATGTCTGACTATCCTGCTTGCAAATGGGGCTGACATCAACAGCAAGAATGAGGACGGTGAGTTAGACTGAGCACTGGACCACGCTGCTTGCTTTTCCCTTTACAGCAACAGTGGGGGCCTGTGTCCCCTGAAGCCCCCTGCTTCTCTCCTCATAAATGCTGGCCAGCATCCTTCCAGGGGTTCCCCTCCCTGCAAACTGGGCATACCTCACCTCCACTCCCACATCCACCACAGGTACCAGGCACTTGGGGAACAGGAATTTCTGGCCCTGGGTGGCTGAGAGCTTCTCTCTCTAATCTCCCTGATTATCTGTGTGTCTCTTGCTTCTCTCCCTGTGACTCATCAGCATACCTGGGGCTACCCATCTCCCTCTCCCCTCTTTCTCTTTCCAGGAAGCACTGCCTTGCACTTGGCCACTATATCCTGCCAGCCACAATGTGTCAAGGTCCTACTGCAGGTGAGAGCAACCCCTTGATGCTACTCTGGTGAAGGGAGGAAGTGGACCCAGAGTCTCCTAATTTGGCCTTGTAGTTACAAGCAATATTTGGCCAAATATACCTCTCTCATCTCCAGTAAGAAAGGTGGTGATCATTGATTCATTAATTCACAAACATTTATTTAACACCTATTATGCGCAGGCACCCTGCTTAATTAATGCCACCCTTAAGGGCAGGTCATAAAGCAGAGTTGCCAGGGACTGACTGCCAGTTGATCAATATGCATATGTTGAGCTCTGACACTGGCAGAGCCCCTGCAGGGACCAACTGCCGTGATGCCAGGCATGAGAAAGGAGGACAGAAGTACTCACATTAAACCAAAATCCTACTGTCTCTTTGTGGAGGAGCACAAAAAGAATCATACATGTGAAATGACATGTGGACGATTTATAAATAAGCCTCTAAAAGTACAAAAGGCACAATTCAACAGGCCGTTGGGTAAATGGCTGCTCTGCTTTTGTTCTCCCTGGCCCATTCCAACTTTCCCAATTGTGATCCTAAAGAGCAGTCATGGACTTCGGGGTCATTTTCCCTAACATGTTTATAGGCTTATAATCTGACTTTTCTTGGGCCCTAGGTTTAAGAACCAGGGCTGAAATTCATGGCTGTTTATCATCTGCAAGGAATGAATTGGGCTTACCTAGTAGTCAGCCAGAGCCATGGTCCTCCTTCCCTCCGCGTAGTACTGTGGAAGTTAGTTGGCGTATGGCGTGGGGTCCGCCAGCAGGGGTGCGGCATGTGGACAGTAATGCCGTGCTCCATGCTGCTTGCCTTTGTGACTGCAGCATGGCGCCAATGAAGATGCTGTGGATGCGGAAAATCGGAGTCCGCTGCACTGGGCAGGTGTGTGCCAGGGGACTGGTAGGAAATGGCTGCAGGGACCACAGGGTGGGATGGGAGAGGAGGATAATGTTTGGTGGGAAGCGTAGGCCAGGGCTGACTGCTGAAATGGTGAGAGGGTATGTCGGGTCCTGGTCGAACTAGGTGTGCTTCCTGCTTCCCCTTAACCCAGTTATCCTTCAACCCTCCCACCCCCCAGCCTCCTCTGGCTGCGCCTCAAGTGTGCTCCTGTTATGTGACCATGAAGCCTTCCTGGATGTCCTGGATAATGTGAGTGTCCCCTGCGCAGCTGGGCAGCGCCCCGCAGCGGGAGGCTGCTGCTCTCTCCGAGCTGCTTAGCCAAGTTCTGTGAGCAGAGGTCGTGCAGCACCACCTCCTCTTTCTTCTCACCCTGCTCCTCCTCCTCTTCTTCACCACAGACAGGTTAAGCCCTATCTTCTGGAAGTGCTTGTAACCCTCCAAGAAGGAGTATTTAGCTCCAGGATCGGGGCTTTTTTTGGGAGAGGGGAGTTGGATTGTGTCAACCTCCTGGTTCCCCCTGCCTTCTCATGAGCTCCTTCCCACGATCTGTGCAGGACGGACGTACACCTCTGATGATTGCATCTTTGGGTGGTCACGCAGCTATCTGCTCACAGCTACTGCAGAGAGGCGCCCGAGTCACCATCACAGACAAGGATGACAAGTGAGCCTTTCCCACCTTCCCACCCTGAATCCAGACTCTGGGCACTGTGCAAAGTGTGCTGCTGGGCAAAGTGTGTGAGTGTGTGTATGTTGGGAAAGACGGCAAGTTGGTTTTTGTTTTCTTGGGAACCTCCTTCCTTCTAAACGGTGCTTCAGAAGAGCTCTGCCTGCTGCTTCACTGTTTTCCTCTTGCAGAGTTGAGAAAATTTTCCTTATACTTTCCTATCCAGCTGCTGCCACCACCATCTTCATAGCATAAATGACTCCAGAACTAGAACCAATAATTCTGGGCTCATTAGTTTAATTTAATGGTTTTTGAACTATCTTCTGAGCCATGGAAGCCCTTTATCCAATAAGGAATGTATACAGAGCCTCAACACCTAAAGCGAATGAAAATGGAGCCCTTCCAGTTGGCCCCCTGCTTTCTGATGCTACAGCTCTGAGGAATGGCTTTTTAAAAATTCTGGTCTGGTTGAATGCTTTATCATTGGCTGGTGTTGGTCTGTCATTCTCCTGACAACACTGAGTGAGAACTGACCCTGTAGGTGGAATTTCTGGAACTAGAACTCCAAGGTTTTTCATGGCAAAAGCCTGCACTTGGATCTGTCTTAACCCACAGGTCAGCTCTGATCCTGGCCTGTGAGAAAGGCAGCGCTGAGGTGGCGGAACTGCTCCTGAGCCATGGAGCGGATGTGGGGGCGGTGGACAGCATGGGGCATGATGCTCTGCATTACGCTCTCCGCACACAAGACAAGGCCCTGTGGCAGCTGCTGCGGCAGGCCCTGGACAGGCGCCAACAGGCAGGTAAAGGCCGATTTCCTTGTGACTTCAAGGTTCTCCTTGATAGCCTTAGAATTAAAGAAGCTTTTTAGAATCCCATTTGTTCCCATGAAAATAATCCATCTGATGAATAATTGTTACTTCAGCTGAGAGTTTACTTATTTATTGCTGCTGCTATGAGATGGCCCCATATTCCCGAAAGCATGGTCACAAAATGCCTTATCTCTTATTGAAGGCAACTCCGGCTAGTAGTATTGCTAGCAATTATGAGTCATAATTGTACATCTATTTGTGTAATTTGCTGGTCAACCTCTCTCTCCCTTGCTAGACTGTAAACCCCTCAGATGACAGGCCATTTGTTTTATTTATCATTGAGGTTCTAGTGCCTAGAACAGTAATGAGCACAGTATCCAGTAAATAAGCAAGTGAACAAAATGAATGAGTTAGCACATCTCTGGGATAGGGAACCAAGGCTGCCAAGGTTAGGTACCCATTGAACAGAGGTGGATCCCAGTGCCAGGAAGCCATGTGTGGTAAGGGTTATTACACGGAGGGACCACTCCTCTCAGAGAAAGTCTGGAGACAGAGTGTGGGCTAGAAGCACATTGAGCCAGACTCCTCTCTCATTTTCTCCATGTCTTTTTGTATAGGTCAGGGGCTAGTTCAACACCCAGATCTTGCATCCCAGGTAAGACCCTAAGAGCAACCCCCTTTTGCTACTGACCCACCTCAGGCTACCCCACTGGGATATCTCCCAGGCAATGATCCTTGGGGCATTGAGACAGTGTGAGAGAAGAAAGGCCTTCCTGGGACTAGGTTAGCTGCCTGGCTTCACTTCCTTTTTCTACACAGGCTTCTCCATCTGAGCCTCAGGTGGGTTTTCCACCTAAGAGCCCATGGAAAGCAGAGCCTGAGGAGGAGCAGGAAGATGAGGAGGATGAAGACCCAGTCTCAGAGGAGTGGAGATGGAAGTATGAAGAGGAGCAAAATAAAGTTTCTCACTTGGAGGAGGAACTGGTGCAAAAGACTGAAGAGTGTAAGGCTCAAGCTGCAGCCTACTTGGGCCTGGAGAACCAGATTCGAGAGCAGGTGCAGGAGCTAGGGGTCCTCCTATCCCAAAAGTGTGGAGCTCCAGGAGGGCAGGGCTCTAGTCTCCAGCCTGGAGGGGATGGCATGGACCAGGGCTGTCCCCTGGACCTGCTGGCTGGATGCATACAAGAGCTAAAGAATCAGCAGCAGGCAGCAGCCATAGCAGCCCCAAATCCAGTATTAGCTTCCAAGAAGGCTGAGGAATCTGGCCCACGGGGGAGCCAGGATGAAGCCCGTGGAAGGTCCCAACCAGAAGAACAGGGGCCACCCCAGAGCCAAAGGTCTCAGACCATTGGGGAAACCACAGGACAGCAACGGACTACCATTGGTGGGCAGGCCCTTAGCCCTGATCCAACCGACAAGCTGTACGTTGGCCAGGAGAGGCCCCGGGCCCCAGGAGCTGAACCAACAGGCCCAGGGGCTGAGCCAGGGGCCCCAGTGGCCGCGAACCAACTCTTGCTACAACTGAGGGAGGAGCTGGCTGTAGTTTGGCGAGAAAAGGATGCTGCCCGTGGGGTTTTGTCAAGACCAGTCCTGGAGGGAGTTCTGGGGACACCTCGGGCTGAGGCTGCAGCAGCTGCCTGGGAGAAGATGGAGGCCAGGTTGGAGCAGGTGCTCGTGAGGCTGGATCGGGCCAAGGCAGGACTACAGGTGAAACCCGAGGCCCCTGTCCAGGAGTGCAGAGAGGGAGGCCCCAAGGCAGGCCCAGGAACCATCACCAAAGAGGATGAAGGCAAGGACAAAAGGGCTCCTGGGGCCAGGGGAGAGCCTCTAGGGGTCCCTGGAAGGGAACAGATGCCAGGAGGAGGCCTGGCAAAGGGACAGCTGGAGAAGGAGGTGTCCACACTGAGACTGAGCAACAGTCATTTGCTGGAGGAGTTGGGGGAGCTGGGGCGGGAGCGGCAGCGGCTGCAGGGGGAGCTGCAGTCCCTGAGCCAGCGGCTGCAGCAGGAGTTTGTGTCCAAGCCAGAAGCGCAGGTCCAGCTACAGCAGTTGCGGCGGAGTGTGGGGCGGCTGACAGATGAACTGGCCATGGAGAAAGAGGCCACGGAGAAGCTGCAAAAGCGCCTGGCCTCCCAGACCAGTGGCCTCCGAGGGCTGTGGGACTGCTTGCCCCCAGACCTACTGGACCACGGGAGTGCACGGAGCTCAGCGGCCAGGCCTCTGGAGGAGCTGCAGGCCTGTATCAGCACCCTGGTGGGCAGGCACCGGGAGGCCCAGCAAGTGCTGGCTCGGCTGGAGGAGGAAAACCAGCAGCTGAGGGGCTCTTCCGCCCCACGAGGGGAGACAGGCGCGTACTCAAAGGCCCCAGCATCCCCCGAGGTGGCTGCCCTGCAGCAAGACCTGGGGAAGCTGGAGGAAGAGCTGCGGGCCGTTCAGGCCACGATGAGCGGGAAGAGACAGGAGATCGGGAAGCTGAAGCAGCTGCTTTACCAAGCCACCGAAGAAGTGGCGGAACTGAGGGCCCGGGAGGCCGCCAGCCTGCGGCAGCACGAGAAAACTCGGGGTTCGCTGGTGGCCCAGGCCCAGGCTTGGGGCCAGGAGCTAAAGGCTCTCCTGGAAAAGTATAACACAGCCTGCCGGGAGATGGGCCAGCTGCGGGAGGCGGTGGCCGAGGAGCGCCGCAGGAGCGGGGCGCTGGCTGCACGCGCCGCGGAGCAGGAGCGCCGGGCCAGCGAGGTGCGTGCGCGCTTGGAGCAGTTTGAGAAGACAGCGGAGCTGCTGAAAGAGAAGGTGGAGCTTCTCACTGGGGCTTGCCGGGACAAGGAGGCCAAGGTGAGCAGCCCGGGCAGGTGAGACAGTCGTGGTCGGGGGGCGGGGTGCATCAGGGGAGATAACCCTGGGAGGTTCGCGAAATTAGATCTACCTTTGGTTAGTCAGATTAATACCCCGAACAGAACAGCAGCCATTCGCAAGGACCGCACTATGTTCTCCTGGGTCTGAGGGGGTTTAGACTTGAGATTGGAGGTAGGTAAGGTATAAAGAGAACAGGGAAGGGGACTTAGGTATTAAATTTTGGGACTCGGGGTTCAGAAGCAGTGTGTGGTCAGGGCTACCACCAATGGAGGGCCATGGCTTATTAGCATTTGACTTCAATCGTGTATTAGCCTGGGAAGAGATCTGATAGGATGGTGGATTGCTGTGCTATTTGCCAGGGTTTTGAGGAGCTGACTCAGGGGCTGATGGGTTAAGAAAAGTAGACTAAACTATAGCCCCTCATCTCCCCTCACACTTCAATCAGAGTATGTTCTACAAAAAATTTCCACTGGCCAAGAGGGTGTCAATGCAAAGAAAGAACGTTTGAGAACCACTGGGTTAGAGACCTGAATTTCCTAATGATTGCTCCAAAAGTGAGTGTAAGTCTGTGTGTTTCTAAGAGACATGTTTGTATATTCTGAAAATCAATTTACAAATGAATTGAGTAGTTCTAGGACTACTGTGGAATGAATGAATTCACTTAATATTTGTGTACATAATCAAATTTAGAATGATTACAAATTATAAGAATACATTTTACATATTATAGAGTACATAAAAATAGAAGGAATGCTTTACAGAGTAAGAATGAGTGTGGGGTGGGGCTAATTAAGGAAAGGAGGAATTTTGTGTTGGTGTTGAAGGAGATGATGAAAGTAGGCAAATGGGCAAAAGAAAATAGTGTAGTGGACTCCACACTGAGACTGTCTAGATTTGAATTTCAGTTTCAAACTTACTGGTTTTATATAACTCTAGGGTGAGCTATCTAAGCCTCTAAGTTTCCAGGCCTCAGTTTTATCATCTATACAATGGGGATTTTATAACATTAAATAAAATACTATATTCAAAATATGCAGAACAAAATTTGACAAATAGTAAATACTCAGTAAAAATTAACTGTTTTTATTATTCCTATCACTGCTGGCTATCACTAACCACCTTTGTGCCTCAGCTTCACAAACCACAAAAATTCACCTCCATTTCCCTGAGTGGTCAGCAGCCAGAAGTAGGTCAGGATCCAGTACAGAGTTAAGAGCATAGACCATAAAAAGATCTTGGTTCAAAGATTTCATCACTTACTAGCTGTTTGATTTTGACACATTGTTTAAGTCAGTCTCCTTACCTACAAAATGTGCATAACAATACTTCCCTCAGAGAAGTACTGTTCTCAGAACAGAGGAAGAGCTGTTTTGAGTATTAAGTAACATGATGTGTGTATAAAAAAGTATTTGGCACATATTAAGTCCCCAATAAAAGGAACTGATCTTGACCCTGGATGGCATTGGAGTGGGAAATGACTTGGGCCTCATAGGTTCCCTTCCTTTCCTTTTGACCTCAGATCAAGGAATTGTTGAAAAAGCTGGAGCAGCTTTCAGAGGAGGTCCTAGCAGTTCGGGGAGAAAATGCTTGCCTTGCCCTGCAGCTGCAGGTATGTTTTGGCCCTCGGGGAAGTGGACACTGCTAGAGAAGAGGGTGGGCAGTGGAAGTGATGTAGATTCTGGAAATCGGAGGCCGGGCCAGGCAGTGGTCCAGGCTGGGCCAGTGATGGGTCAAGGAGCCTACGTGGCACAGCTGACCATTTTATTGTTCCTCATGCTTGGGGTGATGGACTGAGGGTGGAAAGGTGTGCATATAACCTCCCATTGATGCTCACTCCCAGGATTCCCAGAAGAACCATGAAGAGATCATCTCTACCTATAGAAATCATCTGCTGAATGCTGCTCAGGTCAGCACTGGGGGTGGTAGACACCGAGAGCTGGGCACGGGTTACTGCATTTGTGGTCCCTCCTTTTACTTGCACATAATTGTCATTTCTTGGAAAGCTGGACTTTAGATGTTCCAGTGCCAGGCTTCTGGATCTCATTAGGTGTATTAAGAAAAGTTGCACATAAATGTAAAGGAGAAGAGGCATTTGCCTCTCCTTTTCAATTCCCTGATCCACTGTAAGGCCTTTTCCTGTCCCTTATGCCCTTGCTCAGTTTCCTCCTGAGCCAAATTATCCCTCACCAAGGAAGAAGAGGTAGGTGGCTTGTTCCATTATTAGGAAGAAGAAGAAGAACAAAGAATCAAACACTTGCAGTGTACCAGGTTGTTCTTTTCACATTCATAGTTGAAATCCTTGTAGCAATCCTGAGAAGTAAACATCATTATGTTCCTTGTAAAGATCAGGAAACAGCCATGGAGCGGTTACATGCTGTAAGTGAGAACACATAGTAAACAGCATTCCACTATACCCAGAACCTCTTTCTCACCTGTCTCTCCCCATTATCTGTTCATCTCCTTTTCTTTCCTGCCACCTTCAGGGCTACATAGAACAAGATGTGTATAATATCCTACTGCGAATCCTCAGCCTGCAGGAGGAGTGACGCAGCCCATGCCCTGAGGTTTCTGTTGTGAGTTATGGGTACAGGGTGATTAGGGAAGGAGCTTGGACACAGGACTTGGGAAAAGAGGCTTAAGGATGGGAACTGGAGTCTCCATTTGCTCCCATGCGGTGGTTGACATTGAGAAGTCCTGTGGGGCATAGAGCATGAAATGAGGTCAATTGAGAAGACACGAAATGGGGAATCACTGGGGGGATTTGGGAATTAGTGAGCAGGTGGACTGAAGGTAGCCGATGTGGGGTAGAGACTGAAAAGAGTTGAATGACTTTTTTAAGGTCTGGGGTAATGAGATACCAGTGAAAGATGAATGATGGTGGGATAGTGATACAAAGTTGTTTCCTAGGATAGGACTCCACAAACTCCAGAATCTCTCCTTCACCCCCTCGCCATCCATCCAGAGTAGTCATCCCCTATTCTTCTCACCACTCCTATGCAGGTGTCCAGATAGATGAGGATCCCCGTTAGCATCTTGGCATGGGTGGGAGGAGACTGAGGATACGGAAGTGTATGCATTTCAACCTTGAATTTCTTCTTTCAGGGAATAAGAACATCCCTGGTTGAGAGAGGCTCCATCAGGCTGTTGTGGGTGGCAGGTTGGCCACTAGGGATGGTGTAGGTGGGGTTGCACCTGCCATTGTGGACCCAGACCTGAGAACATGGACCCTGGAATCAACAGGAATAAGACTAGAGGAGATGTGAATGGAAGCAGCTCTATGGAAAATAAAGCAGGAGGTAGTGTGGTGCTGGGTGTCATTGCTTTTTCTCTTTGAAGGGGAGTGGGGGAAGGAATCTTTTTCCTTCCTTTTTGATCACAAATGGCCCCAGAAGTCGGCAGCTTTCAAACTTTGATAATGATCTACAGTAAGAAATACATTTTACATCTTGTGTGTACATACCTGAAATAGTACTTACCCTTACTGTTTCTGTTATTCCAATCTCTACTGTTATATTCCAGGAAAAAATATTGGTCAAAATACATCCACTAATGGGTTAAGACCCATGGTTTGAAAAACAGCCCCTCCACAAAAATGGGCATTGACATTTTTCCTTTCTCTTTCTCAGATCTGTCTCTTATTGGCACATCTCTAACCTTTTTTTCTGTGCCTTGGGATTCCTGAGTCCATGATCTTTTTAAAGGAGGAGAGATTGATAGGCCTAGCTTTTCTTCAAGATGTGCAATCTAAAATATTGTATCAAGAAGACACAAATAAATGGAAATCCCACACTTGTGGATAGGAAGAATTAATATTGTCAAAATGGCCATCCTGCCTAAAGAAATTTACAGATTTAATATAATCCCTATCAAAATGCCAATGGCATTTTTCAATGAACTAGAGAAAATAATCTTAAAATTTATATGGAACCACAACAAATCCTGAATAGCCAAAGCAATCTTGAGAAAGAACAAAGCTGGGGTATCATGTTCCCTGATTTCAAGCTATACTACAAAATTATAGTGATAAAACAGTATGGTTCTGGCACAGGAACAGACCCATAGATCAATGGAACAGAATAAAGAGCCCAGAAACAAACCCACACATATATGGCCAATTAATATATGACAAAGGAGCCATGAATATATAGTGGTGGAAAAGACAGTGTCTTCAATAATTGGTGTTGGGAAAGCTGGATGGCTACAGGTATAAGAGAATGAAACTAGACCACTATCTTACACCATACACAAAAGTAAATTCAAAATGAATTAAAGACCTAAATGTGAGACATGAAACCACAAAAGTCTTAGAAGAAAACATAGACAAGAATCTCATGTACATCAATATGAGAAATTTTTTTGTGGATATGTCTCCATGGGCAATGGAAACAACAGCAAAAATAAAAAAAGTGGGACTACATCAAACAAGTTTCTGCAAAGCAAAGGAAACCCTCAACAAACTAAAAAGGCAACCCACAGTATGAGAGACTATATTTGCAAATGCTGTATCTGATAAGGGGCTAACATCCAAAATACATAAAAAACTCATACAACCCCACACCAAAAAAATAACCCAATTAAAAAAAATGGGCAAAAGACCTGAATAGACATTTTCCTGAAGACATACAGATGGCCAATAGACACATGAAATGATGCTCAACATCGCTAATCATCAGAGAAATGCAAGTCAAAACTACAATGAGGTATCACCTCACACCAGTCAGAATGGTTATTATCCAAAAGATAAGAAATAACAAGTGTTGGTGAAGATGTAGAAAAAAGGGAGCCCTCCTACACTGTTTGTGGGAATGTAAATTGGACCATATACTGTGGAAAGCAATATGGAGGTTCCTCAAAAAACTTAAATTAGAAATACATATGTCCCAGCAATTCCACTTCTGGGAATTTACACAAAGAAAACAAAATCAAATTTGACCAGATATATGCACATTTATGTTCATGGCAGGATTATTTACAATAGCTAAGATAAGGAAGCAACTCAAATACCCATTGACAGATAAAAGGTAAAGAAGATGAGGTACATACACACAATGGAATATTAGCCATAAAAATGGAAATCTTGCCATTTGGGACAACATGAATGGACCTAGGGGTATTATGCTAAATGAATAAGCCAGGCAAAAAAAAAAGACAAATACCACATGATTTCTCTTTTATGTTGAAATCTAAAAAGCAGAACAAACAAAAAAAGAAACAGCTTCACAAATATGGACAGCAGACTGTTGGTCACCATAGGGAGAGGGATGGAGAGGTGGGTGAAGTAGGTGAAGGGAATAAAGAGGTACAAACTGCAAACTGTCAAATAAATTAGTCATAGGAATGGAAGTGCAACATGTAGAATATAACCAATAATATTGTAATATCTTGGTATGGTAACGAGGGAACTACTCTTACTGTGGCAAGCACCTAGTAATGTATATAATTATCGAGTCACTGTGTTGTACATCTGAAACCAATATAATATTGTATATCAACATCATTCCAATAAAAAATATATATATAGAAGAAAAAGAGTTACTTTCCTCAGTATTTTACCATCCAGGAGAGATATGTAAGTAAGCATTCTCTGAAAATACAAGACAGTAAATCCAACAGAGAAAGGGACCATGTACTATGGGAAAGTAGAGTGGGAAACAAATGCACGTTGGGATGTGAATGACAAAAAGATGGCTTCCCAGAGGAAATAACTGACTCCAAGCCTTTAAGGAAGTAGCTGACAAGATAAAGATATTCCACATAGAGGGAACATTGGAAGGCATGAAACATGACACATGACAGGACATGAATGTTGGGGAATAATAAATCCCTTAGTATAACTGGATTATAGTTATGGATGGCAGGAGCTTAGAGGAAGACAAAGCCAGACAAGTGAGCAGACATCGGATCATAAGGGCAATGTATGTCAGGTAAAGAAATGTATTTGGAAGAAAAATCAGGCACAAATCTTTATGAAAAGAGGTCTGTAATGGATCCAGATGAGTGTAACACCTGAGTGTCAGTGAGGAAACCTCAGTAATCATATGCAAAAAGAAATCCCATTTTCTCACTCCATGAGGGAAATGAAGTCACTCAATTAGGAATAAAAAACTGAGAAAATGGTTCCAAGACATTCTCTACAACTCCAAACAGCAACCTTTCTTCCATAGCTCTTTGTTTCTCAGAAGTTGTCCTGTTTGTGAGTCATGTCAGAGAAAGCACATAAAAGAAAACAACTTTAGAATTCCTAGGCTGGAAAAAACTAGACTATTCTATTACTGAATCTAAGAAGACAGAGAGAGATATATTAGTGTGGCGGATGCTGTGAAGCACCTGTTATCACGTCCTGCTGCCTTCCTTTCTCCATGTGTGTTATCTTAAAAGTGCCCCCTTAATAAAATTTCTGCTTTATGAAAAAAAAAATTTCTATCTTGTGTTAAACTATGAATCTAGATTTGAGGCACATGACGTGTTCTCTGTTCCAGGTGCAAAGAGGGATGAAAAGTCTGATTCTTGGGAAGGGGATGAAGGAATACTCAGAGTTGGTTTCTTCCCTCCAGTTCTGTTCTCAGACTGAAAAAAGGTATCTCTCTTTGCTACTTCCCATGGGTCTCTTCCACTTCCTGTCCCTCCACCAGCCAGACTGCTAGGTGAGAGGAAGACAGTGAATTCCTCCAAAATGTGGAATTGTGGTTGGCGGCCAAATACATGGATCCCTCCCCATTCCTTCTTTCAGCCCGCCCCCTGCTGGGTTAAGCTGGGTCAAGGCAGTATTTGGCAGGGAACGGACTTACTGGGTCGAGAGAAGACAGGGGGCCACACAAGGGCTGCAGAGCCTGGTTCCAGGGTTGGCCAGGAAAAGAGCAGCTTTCTAGATTAGGTCTTAGAGAAGATGAGGGTCAGCTTTGGGGTTTGTGTGCCTAGGCACAGGACTGCTTGAAGGCTGGGAGAATGGAGCTAGGAGCAATTGATGTAGAAAGAGAAGAGGTGCAGATGGGAGAGGAAGAGCATCAAAAAGGTTGGAGTCATATCTGTTAAGGGAATGGAAACTTTCTTTTCCTTCCTGCTCTTAAGAGTTACCAAAGAATACAAGAGGACTGTTACAGATCTTATCAGATATGGGTGTGGGCTGGAAAGAATGAAAAAACTGCTGAGAGAAGGGTTCAGAAAGGGGGAGATCCTTTGGCTAAGCTCAAGCATGAGTCAGAAACAGCTTGGTAATGGAAGCCAGGACTTTGACTTCTGGCTCCTGGAAGATGATCCCAGGATGGCTGAGTGAGGGAATGGTCAGTGAGGTTACCGTTAACACAGGAGTGGAACCTTTCCCAGCCCTTGGTCTTCCCAAACAAGCTCCATCTTTTCAACCCCAGAAACCATTTCCCCAACCACCCCCAAGGCCTGAAAACTCCTTTGATTTAATAAATCTTTCTTTCCCAAAGTAACTCTAGTCCTAATGTTCCCCCCATTCCTCCTGGGCCGCCCATTTAATGGAACTTCAGTAGGGACTTGTTACTCCTGTTTCACTTGCCCCTTGCTCCCCAGGCTTCAGCTGTAGGAGGAATGGGTGAGAGTAGGTGCAGCTTGGTGGGCCACGATGGGGTTCCAAATGTCTTTAAATGCCCTCAGTCCAGAACTTGGTCCTGATTTGCAGTTTCACTCCTTTGCCTGGTAACATTCATTTGTTAAACTGGTACTTAAAGAGTCTACTATGTGCCAGGCACTGGGGATAGAGTGAACAGCACAAAGTTATTCTTGTCTTCATGGAGCTTGCATTCAGGATCAGATTCAGGTGCCTTGGTTCCTAGTTTTCTGTTATCCTCTAGGGATGCTAGAATTTACAACCTCACATTCATTATTAATCCAATTGACTTTCTCTATGAAGCCATTGAGATTCAAGAGGAGGCTTGGCTTTCTTTTACACGGTTACAGCTTTAATGAGGTATAACTGGCATGCAATAAACTGCATGTCAAAACTTTGATCAAAGTGTTCAACTTGTTAAGTTTTGACGTATGTATAGTCATAAATCAACATAAAATCAAGATAATGAACATATCCACTCCCAACATATCCAACCCCACCATCTCTTTTATTAATCCTCTCCATTCTCCTTCCTTGAAGTCTATGAAAATTCTAGAAGACTTTCTAGTCCTTAGTAACTTTTGATGTATAGAGGACTGAACTGAACAAAAAAAGGAGCTTAGGGCCTGATGAAGACTCAACTGTTGGAGGGAGAAGTTGGGATTTAGAACCAAATACTTGATTTTGAGTTTAGCTTGAGTTCCCATCATTGCTGGCAGCAAAGTGGCAAGGAAAGAACCTGATTGTCAGGAGAGGGTGGACATCTTCTCTAGAGACAAAATCCACAAAATAGTTGGGCATGGTCCAGTTCAGCAGGTACCTGGGGCTATCAGCAGGCTGCTACCTTCGGTCTTACAGCTTGTGTGGAGTCTCATGGAAAGGATTATACTGATGGTTTAAGCTAAATGAGAGGATTATCCATATTATTTATTAAAACTTTTTTGGTATGCTGATTATAGGTTTAATTGTCTTGACACTACTGCCAGACTGAGACTGAGAGCTCCCGCAAGGCTTATCTGTCCTCAGCACCTAACAATCTCTGCATTCAATTATTTATTGAATAAATGACATCATCACTTAGGTCCCATCCAACTACCTATAATAAAATAGTACCTAGTGTGAGTAAACTGCCCTGAAGTTGGTGCTTTCACGGAAACTGCAATTAGCTTGCAATTAGTGATTATTAGCTTGGTTGAGAATGGGCCTCTGGAAGGGCCAACCAAGGCTTTGGAAGAAGGAGAGTTTGTAGTTCGGAGAGGGGTTAGAAATATGACTCTTTTGGGTAGGAAAACCTCCCTGCTGTTCACCGTCAGCAACACCAACGGTGTGAAATGTCCGGTAATGACCTGAGTATTTGGGGTAGGGGGTGGGGGACCACAGGTAGAGTTAGGGTTTAGGTACACTTTGGATTCTAGCAGTCCAGGCTTTCCTCCGGGTAGGAGTCTCGTTCCAAGTAGGAACCTCTTTATGCGGTTCGATCCCTGGTCCACATGCAGCATGCCTTCACCTCAAGACCGTACACCGACCCCGAGAACTCAGCGGTAGTGAGAATGATAGGATCCAACAACGTTCTTCCAATGCTCTCACTCAGAGGAGTTAATTTCTCCAGCGTCCGGCTGGAGTCCCTCCTCCTCCCGCCTCAGACTCCGCCCTCTCCCCCCAACTCCGCGGTCCTGGCGGGCTAACCCAGGAGGGGACGGCCCCAGCCGGAGCGCTGGGTGGGGCGGAGCTCCTGCCCGGGAGGGGCGGTGGCTGCCCGACCGACCTCCAGCTTAGCCGACTGTGCTGGCGACGCCGGGCCCCTCTTCCTCCACCTCCCCAGCCCACTCTCTGAGCCTCCGGAGGCCCCTCGCCGCTCCGTGCAACTGTGCTGGTAAGTCCCAGACCAAACTTTCCTGCTGCGGAGTTTCAGGCCGATCCTCGAGCTACATTGTAGTTGATAGTGCTTGGAGGTGGGGTTGTGGTGAAAGATTTGAGACTAGCCGTCTTGAAATGAACTATTCACTATTCCACAGCTTCCCTAAAGTGGGTCACATCTCACCCATTTCCCGAGTTGGTAAGACTCTGGACTTTCACCGGTTAAACTTGTAGAGAGGGAGATGAGGGTATTCCCTCTAACTTCACTTCCCCCCGCCACCATTTCTGAGATTTAGCAGTTCTCGATACTTTCCCTCCATATTTCAATTATCTTTGGCCCCCTAAAAGCGCATCCCCTCCCAGGTCTGGCGTGGCAAAGCCCCCTCCCCCAGGCATTCGGGTCCGCCTCCTCTCCATTACCCTCGGGGACCCCAGATGTGTCGGGCCTCAAGTTCCCTCCGGGTCTCCGGGTCTCCGGGTCCTGCGTGCTAGCCAAGACGTGCGAGGGCTGGGTCCGGCTGTGCAGGGAGGGGCTGAGGCGGGGGCTTGTCCGAAGCCCCGCGGGCGGGGCCTGAGAGGAGGATTGGTTATAATGAAAAACATGTTAAACACAAATGTTCCATGATACAAGCTGGGTTTATATAGATGCTGGAATCCCCATGGTACTGAGGAAGAAGTTGGGTGGGTTAGAAAGACAGGGGTATTGTTTTGACTCTTTGTTTAATAACTGTTCACCAAGGAGATGCTGGTTCCTTGACCGCTACATAATATGACATCTTTTTATAGTTACTAAATTCAAGAGATCTTATTTCTCATGGCAGTCTTCTCGAATGTCTTGGAAATCTTTAAAATGTGTTTGTTAGAATGATCAAATTCCTGAGACTCTGACTTATAAGGCCCAAGCCTTTATTATTTAGCAAGAGCCAGGGAATTAAGTACAAAAACCCCCAAAGTTCTAGCTCAACCGTGACTGCACTGCAAATAGCCTGCAGGAGAAATTAGAATCTTAGCTGTACCCAAGGACAGGCCCACAAATGTGAGGACTATTTTTTTCATTGTAACTCAGTGCAGAGATTAGGATCACCATTTATATCACTGCTTTTATGTGACATAGTTATTATGTTGTCACCCGCACTAAACTCATGGTTTTGTGCCAAGCACTAACAGAGGTAGATTCACTTTTTGTGGACAGTAGGTGTTTAGCATGCTATTGTTGCTGTGCTTTTCATGACACCCTAAAGACTTGAAAGGGTTAATGTTCCCCCGTTAGTATCAGAAAGGAACTTAAGGCTCCACAAAAATTTGGGTTCTTGTTATTATAATTGGAGGTAATGAGGATAAATGTGCAGAGAAAATTGGTGCATGGTAACTGCAAGAGGACGACAAGCATGGACAACACACCATTTAGCAGGACCAAATGTTAATACACGGGGAGCAGCTGATAAACTCCAAGTGCTTTAATGCCTAAATCTATTCTGTTTTAGGTTTATACAGTGCCCATCACCTGGGCCCTATTCTTTATGGCTGTCTGCTAAACATTGGCTGAGTCAAAATTATTTCGTCATGAGCTGTTCATATCACCTTAGGGAGGGTGGCTTAAATGATGAGCCTCTGTTTTTCTGGAAGGCACTGAACATGAAAACATATCTCAGAGTAAATTAGTTTCTAAGAGGACGGTGTGAGACTTTAAAACTATGGTTGCTCATTCTTCCCTAAGTGCTGAATGAGGAAGCAGTCTTTAATTTTTTATTCCCACTGTCTGTACTGCCCTAAGGTAAGAGCACTTGCCCTAGATCCAGGAGTGGGGAGGGTGACAGAGTGGTGAGCGTCAGGGTTGGCCTGGGCAGGCTGCTAAGAAGACAATAACTTGGAAAGGCGTTTGGCTTGATTGAACAAAGGAGGTAACTCTGTGAGCTGGTTCTCAAAAAAAGAGCTGGAGATGACACGGTATCAGTTGCCCATAACTTTCTGATCATCACCAAGATGCAATAATGGAAATCGCTTCCTTCTCTAGGCACCTAGCATAACTTCTCTTGTCTTTTTATGATTTTCTTTTAACTGTAGGGTTACTCTTGGTGTTCATGTTACTCTGGTTTAATTTCAGTAAATTCGTGGAGGAAGGAGAGAAAGGAGCTCACGGCGTGATGTGCTTGCAGCCTGCATCTCCTTGCATCACTGGTACTGCTGTGCCTGAAGAGTGTGCTTCACCAAGCTTTTTATCTCCCCAAAGAGCCAGTCTAGAATGTCACATAGTTTGTTACCATTTCTTCTTTAAACATTTCATCTTCTACCATTCGGATGCAGACATCTAAATTTACGGCGCTGGATAGTTCCAGCAACCAATGTGTCTCTTTTACATACCAATAAACGCAAGTGGTTAAAACTGTTTGTTGATGAAAACCAGAGGAGTGGTGTTTAATTTTCTGCATTCTTTCCCTCCCTTGATTTTGTAAAAAATCTTCAATTTCAGGTTTCTCAATTGTCAAAAGCAGATAGTTGTTTTTTTTTAAGGGCGGTGTGGGACAGTGTTATAAAAATGTAAGATCGTGTTGTTATTAGCTGGAAATACTATGTTTGGTGTTAGGAGAGTATGATCCAAGGATCATCCAATAAATACGTAAGAAGATGACCACTCTCCACTGGAGAAATACGTTTTAAACTCCATAAAGAGTAAAATAGAGTTTCAGAAAAGTTTTTTTTAATTAAGTCATTAAAAGTATTTTCACTAGTTTTATGAATAATGGCAAAAAGATAACTTCTAGATAATGAATGCTAGTGATTTAGGACCAAGGATCACATTCTTTATTGGGTAAAGTAGAATCCAAACTTCAGGTAAAGTATGCCATGAGAAACTCTGTGTGTGTGTGAGAGAGAGAGAGGGTCAAAAATCAATGCTAATTTCTTTAGCATATTTATTTCTTGATTTAAAATAAAATATTTTTTCATTTTTTTCACATGGTCAGTTTACACTCTCATTTGGCCATGTGTACTTCTTACTATCTTGAGCATCATAGTATTTACAGCCCACATTCTTTATAGGCTTATGGGAAGCCAATCTCGTTGTTTCCAGTCACTTGTACAG
>JAVSCE010002862.1:0-204515 GCA_032199065.1 Smutsia gigantea
ATACACTCACACATGGATTGAATGTTTATATCCCCCCCAATTCATATGTTAAAATCCTAACTCCCAAGGTGATGGTATTAGGAGGTGGTACCTTTGGGAGGTGATAAGGTCGTGGGTCATGAGGGGATTAGGGCCCTTATAAGAAAGGCCCCGGAAAGGTCCCTTGCTCTATCTACCACACGAGGACACAGTAGTAAGATGGCAGTCTGGGATCTGTGCGGAAGTGGGTTCTCACTGGGCACTGAATCTGCTGCCACCTCGATCTTGGACTTCCCAGTCTCCAGAACTGTGAGAAATAAATTTCTGTTGTTTATAAGCCACCCAGTGAATGGCATTTTGTGAGAGCAGCCTGAACACAGCAAGACTATATGTACATCATCTTTGTGGTAAGGGTGCTTGTCCTATAGATGATTTAGGTCAGTTATTCCCAGGAGGGATAGAAAAGGAATTGGGAATAAACTATATAGAAATAGTCCATGAAGCTACGTGGGGGCAGTCAGTGAAAGAACTCGCAGTTTATAGTGTTAGATTTGTATTTAAGTTGTCAATTTAGGCTGCGTGATTATAGCTTTCTCTTAAAATGTGACCCTAACAATTGATTTTGGTTATATCATCTTTACCTGATACTATTCTTTTTATACCCCCTAGAGACAAGATTGTTTTTGTTTTTTGTTTTTTTAATTCCTAAAAACCCTGCTTTTTGTGTAGTTTTGGTCACAGAAACATGCTACGTTGACATTTTCAGAGAAAGCATATCATGCCTCCCAGACCCTTCTTTAGGATTTTAGTAAAATTTAGTTTTTTATTATTATAACTATTGGAACATACAACCTCCAAACACTAAATGTAGGTGAAGAGAATTTCATGTTGTAATCAGTGAAACATACAGTGACATCAAGTAATTTGAAATATTCATGATGAGCATGATTGCTGCTGTGCTTTATAAAATTTAAGGATAAATGGTAAGCACCGAATGTTGGCATTATTGATCTGCTGAAGGATAGAACAGACATAACCCCATAAAACGCATTATCGTATACATTGTAAGAATGCCACTGGGGGTATGATTTAATACATTATCTATTATTTCCTGTATTGTAATTGAGTCCTAGCTCATTCCCCTCATTGCACAGCAGGCCAGTAAGTTGAGATACAAGGTGTTGGGGCAAAGAAAGTGACTTATTCAGAAAGCCAGTAGACTGAGAATATGGTGGACTAATGTCCTAAAGCACAATCTTAATTTAGGGTTGACTTCAAGCTGCTTTTATGCTAGGGACGAGGAAGCAGGAGGGAGAGCACAAGAGGCTGCAGTTAGGAAGGTGGCAGAGGACCTTAGACATCCGGGTGCCAGTAAGGGTCCCAGGAGAGTTGTGAGACTCCATGTCCTTGGTTAGTTGACTCTCGTCAACCTAGGTCTGGTCACAGTGTTCCTATAAACCTTTGACAGGGCAATCATTATTTTCATATTCTCCTATCTCACTGTGGGAGGCAAGCTTCAGGTAATGGGCTATTTGCAGAAATTTGAAGCTGTAAGCAAAATCCCTTTTGATGATTAACAAACCTACATGCACGGCTGAGCAGAAGCCCTTTTCATTTTTTTTCAGCCCAAAGGTTAAAGCAGCAAAGGAGACAAAGTATGGAGTCAGAGATGCCAGGCTTTCTCTGTTATAGCATATGTACTCATGGGGGAAATTTCTTTCTGTTCTTGTACCTGCAATAGTTAGGCTGCTTCTAAACTATTGCTTTGTTTGCCTTTTAGAGTCCCTGTATCTTATAACTGATCATGTTTCTCTTTGCATGGCCTGCCAGGAAACTCAGAGCCAAAATTTATGGCTGACCTATAGTAAATTTGGAGGGTATTACAGCACATTATCTGCCCTAACCTCACATTTCATTTTACTTTTACTTTGCCATGATTTATTACCTATTCATTTTTTTAAACTTACTATATTGACTTAATTTTTTTGAAAGCCACTACGTTTTAATTAAGAGGGTTGAAAAAAATAAAGTAGCTCATATAAATAATCAGAGATGGTAAGCATTTTCATAGTCAAACAGCTGCTACAAGGTTGGTGCTGAATATGGACTAAAGCAGGCAGTTGCTCTGAACTCTGTAGGATAGTCCCAGGATCCATAATGTAGGAAGAAGCAGGAGGTTAGGCTTTACAATTTCTCTCCTTGGAGCATCCCACATCTCAGGAGTTTTGGGGACTGTGGCCTCAAGCTTTCTCCTTCTTCCCTATCCTCCATTTTCAGCACTTCCTTAGCAGCAAAACCAAGAAGTGTATTACAGGGGGAGATTTCCTGCCCTCAGGTATCTTCCCTTGCTGCCTAAAATTCCACCAGACATAGATTTATTTGAACCAATATGCAAATGAATGTGGAAGGACTAAGAACTGGATCTTCCTTCTTCCTTCTGCAAGTAGGTGTGGATTAATAACAGCACTGTAAAACTGAGACTGAGGCTCCCTCAGGTAGAGTGATTTTCCCAAAAGCATATGGTTTATAAATGTTAAAAACTAGGACTAGAACTCCTGGCTCCCAACCCAGTGTTTGATAGAAAATATATTTCGAACAGAAGTGTATGGCATGATACAACTCTTTATATTCACTTAGTATACACCTAATATATATAAAATTTGCTCTATCAAAGGAGTGTCACCTTTGGAGCTGGCAGGGACCTGCCCAGCTCTTGTGGATTCAGTGTTCATCTCAGTATTATGGTCCTGACAATGAGGACCGAGACTGAGTAGAGCATGAAGAGACAGACTGGGAAAAAAATAACATGAGAATGGGTAACAGTAAAAAGGGGAGGGAAAAGAAGTAGAGGATGAGATTATAAAGAGAGGCAGACACAGATAAGAAAGGAAAATAAAAATGATGTGAAAGAGAATAAGCCGACTAAGAATGAGCAAAATTAAAAAAAACATGAAAAATGAAACTATGAGGATGAAAAGTGAGTAAGAAAGAGGTAGTTAAGGAGTAAGACATGAAAGAGAGGAGGAATGGCCAATGGGCAGTCGGATGCTCAGTCAGATGTTGTAAATAGCAGGTGGAGCTACACAGTAAACAATTAATGTTAAAAAGAAATGGATATTCATTTTACTTTCTAAGTTGCTGAGAGGTACCAATATGTTGCCGTAAAATGAAAATTAGTACATTTAAAAAAGCAAGACCAACAAATAAAATACAAAACTTTACTAAACATTTTAGTAGGAGAAAATTCACTAATACATTAATAGATTTTTTGGTCTGCAGGGAAGTACTTAAATTGGGATTAAAAAACAACTGTCACCCTAGGTATGGTCTTTCTTCCTATAAAGATGCAGATTAAGAATGGACTCTAATATTACTTACGAAAGTTACAATTAGCTGCTATAATAATGTGCTCTTTGGTTCTTGCTTTGTTTCACAGTGGCTTTAATTAAAGGCCTAGTGATGTCGAAAAGTCACATTAATTATTCATCTGCAAACATTTACATAGACTTCCTTGTTCCCCTTCAATAAATTATCAACTTCACATCTCCATAATTTAATCAAATGACTAAAAATACACCATCTCCAGCTTCAGCCCCTCCTCTCTGGGCTTTGTCTCTTCAGAGTTATTTGTTACTGGAGAAGACTTCCCACTGTTATTAAGAAAGAAGAGAAGAAAATCTGTCTGCAGAGATTGTGTAGATAGTGTTTACTTTTACCCGCGCTGTCATATTGATTGGTATAAAGCTGTGGTTTGCAAATGTCCATAATTTTTTTGGAGCAAGATGAGAGGTACCATAGAATTGTGCTATTATTAAAAGCCAACATGATATTGGGACATATTAATAGAAGCATAATTTTCAAGAACAAAGCAGCAATTTCTCCTACAATCCTCAGTATAAAGAATCAAAGCTTCAATCCCTAAAGAAAAATCATAAAAAGGAAAAATTTAGCTGAGAGATAAAAGTAAGCTTAATTAGCCAAATATAAAATCAGAAATGCTATTTAAGAAAAATTATTCAAAAAGGCAGATATACAATTTGATAAACTTTGCAGGTTTGCAATTTGGCCTAACTTCTTAAAGGTATAGTGGCAAACAGTTAAATCCAAGGACTCATAAAGGATGGTAATGGGAAAAACATGTCCAGAATCAGCTGGACCTGAGTAAGAAATCTCAATTTTGACATTTACTTGTGCTCTGATTTTTAGACACTTTCTGAACATTTCAAAGTCTTACTAATCCTGATAGATAATGTCCTAGCCCAGGATCGTTTGATTACAAGGAGCAGAAACCCTTTCAAGGCAGATTAAGCATAGCAGACTTAGTATAAGGAAACAGAGGAATCTCATGGAAAACACATATACTAAATAAAGCCAAGCTTATGGGAATTGGGAAGTGTTTAGGCAGCTTTTCCTTTCTCTGAGTGTTCTCCTAGAGTCTCTTATGATTCTTGTGCAAGATTTGTATTTCCTGAAAAATTAAAGAAGTCCTAAATAAATGGATAGATATCCCATGCTTGTGGGATCAGAAAACAATATTATTAAGATGGCAATACTCCCCAATTAATCTAGAGATTCAACACAGTCCCTATCAAAATTCCAGCTGTTTTTTTCCTTCTTGCAGAAATTGCCAAGCTGATTCTAAAACTCATACAGAAATCTCAGAGATCCAGCCTAGCTAAAAAAGATCTTGAAAAATGATGTTGGAAGACTTACACTTCCTGATTTCAAGGCTATAGGAATCAAGACTGCTTGGTTCTGCCATGAGAACAAATCTATATACACAATGGAATATAACTGAGGGTGCAAAAATAAATCCATACCTAAACAGTCCATTTATTTTTGACAAGGATGCCAGAACATTCAAAGGGAAAAGTATAATCCTTTCAACAAATTGTGCTGGGACAATTGGATATCCATGTGCAAAAGAATGAAGCTGGGCTTAACTCACATGACATACAAAAATTAACTTGAAATGGATCAGAAACATAAATATAAAAGCTAAAACTAACTTTCAGAAAGAAAAATAAGTCTAAATTTTCATAACCTTGGTTTAGGGAATGGTTTCTTAAATATGATGCCAAAAGCATGTGCAACAAAAGCAGATAAATTGGACTACATCAAAACTAAAAATATTTGCACATCAAAGGACACTGTCAACCCACAGAATGGGAGGAAATATTTGCAAATAATTTACATGATAAGGGTCTAATATCCAGAATATGTAAAGGACTTCTACAACTTAACAAGACCAAAAGTCTCAAGAAGACAACCCAATTTAAAAATGGGCCAAAGACTTCATCTTACTACATTGATGGACAGTGACTTCAGTGGGGTATGGGGAGACTTGATAATATGGGTGAATTTAGTACCCACAATGCTTTTCATGTGAAACCTTCATAAGTGTGTATGTATATCAATGATACCTTAATAAAAAAAAAAGTGGGCCAAAGACTTGAATAGGTATTTTTCCGAAGAAAATATGCAAGTAGCCAGTAAGCACAAGGAAAGATGCTCAACATCATTAGGAATCAGAAAAATGCAAGTCAAACCACATGAAATACCGCTTCACACCCAATCAAAGAGATGATAAGTATTGGTTAGTATGTGGAGAAATTGGGGACTTTAAACACTTCTGGGGGAATATAAAATGGAATAGCCACTTTAGAAACACTCTGGCAGGTCCCCAAAAGGTTAAACATAGGGTTATTATATGACCCAGCAATTATACTGCCAGGTATATACCAAAGAAAAATGAAAATATGTGTCCACACAAAAACTTGTACAAATGTTCATAGCAGCATTATTCATAATAGCCAAAAGCGGAAACAACCCACATAACCATCAACTGGTGAGTGGATACACAAAATATGCTTTATCTGTACAACTGAATACTATTTATCCATAAAGGGAATTAAGTTCTTACACATACTACAACATGGGTGAACCCTGAAAAAATTATATCAGGTAAAAGGAAACAGTTGCAAAAGACCACAGAATGCGTGATTCCATATGTATGAAATGTCCAGAACAGGAAACTGTGTAGAGATAGAAAATGGATAAGTGGTTGCCTAGGGATGGGAAAAGGTTGGAGGCTGGAAAATGGAGAGAGACTGCCAGAGAATGGGATTTCTTTTGAGGTGATGAAAATATTCTAAAATTGAGAGTGGCGATAGTTGTACCACTCTGTGATTATACTAGAACAATTGAATTGTACATCTGACATGTGTGAATTGTATGATAGTTGAATCATGTCTCAGTAAAGCTGTTTTTAAAAAGATTCATATTGTCTGACTTACTGTGATTCTGGCTTGCTTATGGGGGTAGGCAGGGAGGGATTAAATGTTATACTTAAGTCAAACTGGGCTGTAACTTCTTAAAAATGGAATGTAAGAGGAACTGATGATTATTTCTAATATAAAAATATTATATATACCTCAAAATTGGCAGAATTGAATAAGATAATATGTAAAGCACCAAGAAAAGTGCCTAACCAGGTTCCTCTTTACTATTTTGATTTAGCTTTGACTTGTCAGACTGAAATGACCATTGTTAGGTGTATCACCTGTTGCAATTCTCTGTGGCGCAGTTGCTGTGAAGGGCCATCCAAGTGGGGTACTTTGTGCAGCCTGGCAATAGTCTTTGTTACTGAGGTCTAGGACCTGCCCTGATTAACTTGGTTCTGGGCTCCTAAAAATCTTCTACAATCTTCAGGCTTGACAAGGTATTAGGTTCATCCTTTCCCACCTGGGCTGTACCTGGAGCAGTTTCCTCTCCAGAGGGCTCTCGAAGGCTGTGGTGATGAACTCCAACCACTTGACTCTCAGTGCCTGTGAGCCCCTCAAGTGTGCCCAGGATCTAAGGCTTGTATATGGGTTATCCTGGGAACCAGAACAAGTCTCTCCAGCTACCTCAGTTTAAATTTATACCAGAAGAGTTTCTTGGGGATACCAAGTGCCTCTTTAAAATAGGGAAATAGCTGTCTCTATTCTTGAACACAGGCAAGTCAAATCTATAGCAAGTGACAAGTTGGCCTATGTCAAATGGTTTATAAATTCTGTGTTCTTTTGCACTTTTGATGGGGTACACTATTCTGTTATGTAGTTGAATTTAGTACTCTGGATTTCTGATAAAACTTTTGTTACATGATTGTAATTTTTCATATAAAGGTTGGTCCTTGGCCTCAGCCTTCACCAGATTTCTCATCAGACTTTGTGCTTACCATGAACAAAAGGTGGTATTCCCATTTATCTTTCCTCTGAGAGAGTAGCCATCAGCAGGTAGCAGCTCCAAAATAAGCCTTTCCCAGAAGTATCAGAATTTATTTTGATAACGGTTTCCTTGCATCCCTGGATAGTATAAACTAGGTTAAAGTAGATCAGATCTTGTTATAGTTACACAGTGTGCCTGGGCTCCACTGGTGGTTGAAAACAGGACACGTGGGCACCAATTGCTTTGATGGGCCCAGATATGGAAATCTCTCTGAATCTTACATCATTTCTCAGAATAATACAAAGTTGCTTAGTAGCCCGGGGAGTCAGGCTCCAGATGATATTAAGCACTTATTCAGGAAATACCTAAGGCTAATACCACTGCTGCTTCTGTGTCTGTTGTATACATGGCTTGCTTTTAATAGACTACTTTCAGACTACCTGTGATGTGACAGTTTGTTTTATAATTGGTAGTATGGGAGAGTGGAAAGGGGACTGAATTTGTAGTCAGATAGAACTGCATCAGTTCCCCATTATTTCTACAAATATGAATTGTGTCTCTTGTACAGGCCTCTTTACCCTTATACAATGAGCATAAATCTTCTTACTAACTTGTGGTGAGGAGTAAGCTGTGTGTATGAAGCCGTACAGCACAGTGACCGGCACAGTCAGTCAAGGCTCTCACTGAATGTGATTTGGACGTGAGTTCACCTGTCTGAGGAACGTACTCCTTAAAGCCCAGTTCACACTGTTACCTCGTCTCCTCACCTTCCCTGATTCTCTCCATGTTCTTGACAGTGTAATTGTAATTGGTCCTTTGTCTCCTTAGTCCTCTGTGGAAGCCATTTTCTCAGGGTTTAAATGCATTAGCAGGAGACTATAGAGGATTGGCCATTGTCCTTGTGAGGTGGGCCTAACTTCCTTCATACAGAGCTACAGTTTACAGAGATCAGAAGCTGAAGGTGGTATCATTTTCTCCCGTCGGTATTGTGAACTGTTGGCGTCTCCTCTCTACCCAGGGCTGAGCTTTACTGTGATGAAAGCACTGAGTGAAAGCCAAGCATTTCATCCTTACCTGGGCCTCTGTACTGTTGGTCGGCTCCACTTCCAGTATACCCACAATAGCTTGTACAAAATTTCACTTTTCTTCTCAAACCACACCTACTATCTGATCTCCCACTCCAAGAATTTGACCTTTTTTAATCAAGAAAAATTAAGATCAGGTTGGAATTTCCTCAGCTTGCTCCTCACTTCCCTCCTCTGACATCTAAATCATACCCTGCTTTTTACCTCTTGCTTCCTGTCTCCGTAGGAAAGGTATCCTCATTTACTTTCCTTCCTTCACAGTCAAAAATGTGATGGAAGAACTTTTGGTTCTTTACTTTTTCATTTCCCATTTACTCCTTAGCTCACTCTGATCTGGCTTGTCTCTACTGTATTGGAATTTCTTACTAAAGTGGCTAGGATTCAGTGGAATTTATTTTTTTCTCCTGATCTTTATTCAGTCTTTTATGCCATTTAATCTCTTGGCAACTTATTCCTCCAACTGTGGCATTACTCTCTCCTGGTTTTCTTTCCATTTATCTCATCTTTGTATCATAGCCTCCTTTAAAGGCTCTCCTTCTTTCATCTGTTCATTCTTTCGTTTATTGAATCATCTGTTCATTCTGTCATTTATTGATTGATTCATTCTATACTTTTTTGAGTGCTTGCTATTCACAAGGCACCATAGTAGTTACTGAGGGAAGTGCAATGGGATATAACATTGACAAGGCCTTTGCTTTCCTGGAGCTTGAATCTCATTGGGGAGATCTTCAGTAAACAAATGAATAAGCCAACAAACAGTTATAAATTATGATTAGTGTCATCAAGAAATATAAAATAAACAGAGTGAAGTGACAGTGAATGATGGGGGACTACTATAGATAATAGTGAGGAGGGAAGGCCTCTCAAAGGAGAAACCAATAGTTTAAAGAGAAGAAAAATATTCTAGCAGAAGAAATGCATTTAGATGGTATTTAAAGCCACGGGAATGGACAAAATCACTAAGAGACAGAAAAGAGATGACATTTAACATTTAAAGTTGAGTGAAGAAGGACGGATCATTTAAAGGAGGTAGGAGGAACGTGAGCTGGGATGACGTCGTAGGCAGAATAATGCCCCTCCTCCAAAATCCTCATCTTAGAAACCTGTGGATAGGTTAGGTTACATGGTAAAAGAGAATTAAGGTTTCTCATGGAATTAAAGTTGTTTATCACTTTAAAACAGGAAGATTATCCTGGATTCTCTTGGGGGCGCTCAGTATAATCACCAAGGTCCTTATAAAAGTGGAAGAGGGAGGCGGAAGAGGGATGAGGACCTAAGAAAGACTCAGCCTGCTATTGAAGATGGAGGAAGAGAGCCACAAGCCAGGGAGCACAGACAGCTTCTAGAAACTGGGAAAGTACCCTACTAACACCTGGATTTTTTAGCCCAGTAAGACTTCATTTTGGACCATTGGCCTGTAGAATTGTAGGAAAATAAATTTGTATTGTTTAAGCCACTAAATGTGTGGTAATTTGGTAGAGCATCAATAGAAAACTAGACTGTGACCTCAGCCACACCAGGGCTATGATGTAAGCCCTCCCCTCAGCTTCTTATTCTGGATACTTGCTCTGGATAATCTTATTCTCACCCATGACTTCAGTCTGAAACATATATACCCATGTATTCCAACTCCACAGCTGTCACCTCTCTGAACTATAAACTTGTACACAAATCTTTATTTTACTTAGACATCTACAGGTACCTTAAAACAGGTATAATGCCAAATTCATTGATCTTTTCCCCAAATCTGATTTTTATGGTGTAGCTGCTTATCTCTGAGATTGGTACCAACATTCCTTCTTGCTGGGCGAATCCTCTATTGCCTCTCATGATTAATGAATCATTAATTTCAGTAGAGTCTTTCTTAATTTTTACTCCATCACCACCTCTCCATTTCTATTTTCATTGCCTTTGTCAGGCTTTTATCATGTTCAGTCTGGATTACTGTAACACCTAACTGGACTTCCTGCCTTCTTGTCCAGTTGCCAGTCAACTTTCTGCTCTGCTGCTGGAGTATTCTTTAAAAAAAGAAAAAACTAAATGTGTTACTCACCCTGCTTGAATTTCCTTAGTAGCTTTCCTTGGTAGTTTCTGACATCTCAGCTTAGCTAGGCTGAACTAAAGTCCCATAAATTTCAAGTATATTTCTGGTTAGGATTGGTTACCTTATGCTAGTGGAATTCCCTACTTAGGATCTTACTTTCTGGGTGCCTGCCCTGTGCATTCCAGAAGTGCTTGGCCGTCCCCCGCTATTGGGAAAGCCAGTTCCGTGTAATAAGTCTGTGTCTATGTCTATGTCTGTATCTATATATGGACCTAGATCTAGACCTAGATCTGTGTATGTGTATGTGTGTGTGTGTGTGTGTGTGTGTGTGTGTGTATGTTTGTGTGTATAGCCTACTGTTTCTCCTTCTCCAGTTGAACTGTGACCGATACAGAAGTTGTTCCCAGAAGTGGTGGTTCCAGAGGAACAGGATATTTTGTTTTTTATTAAGGTATCATTGATTTATAATCTTATGTTTCACATGAGCAACACTGTGATTACTACATTCCCCCCTAGTATCAAGTCCCCCCACACACCCCATTACAGTCACTGTCCATCAGTGTAGTAAGATGCTATAGAGTCACTACTTGTCTTCAGAGGAACAGAATCTTAAGAATGAGTTTCTGAATTGGTTTTTCTGGAACTGGTTATTTGATTAGACATAAAGGCACTAATGACCCTATTTCCAATGGCACGAAGTGGCAAAAGTGTGAATGAAATTATTAAATTTGGATATTGGCAATCAACTACAGAAGGCAAAACTCCGGGTCACCATGTGTTAGCAACCTTAAAACATTTTTTAATGGAATTGGTTGGTTGTTTTTAACTGCACTGGAAAAAGTGATGGTGGAAAGAAAATGATGAGTGCCGTGCTTCACATTCCCAGCTCAAGCTACACTAATGACCTGAAAGCTTCTGTAATTTTCCTGTAAGAAGACTTATCTCCTTTAGCTGCAAGGCCGAGATTTCTGAAAACCAAACCCAGAGTTTCATCTTGCTAGTGGCTGAATCACAACACAGATTGACTTCCCAACCAGATAGCATCTATTCTGTTAAAATTACATCTTTACTAGGGTAGAATGGGACCAAGAACTTACGGGTAGAATCCAGTGAAGATGTGGGAACTTGGACCCCTAAATTAAACAGAGGTTTCTTTGCTATAAGCAGCCTTTCAACCTCTGCCTGAGAAGGTTGGTGGTGTATGTGAGATTGAACTTGAGCCTAGTGTATATGACATAGGACCTGAAGGCACAAGTAAATAAATTGCAAGAGGAAGTGGTTCAAATGCCCATGACCTGTACTCCTACTATATTACTTTCTTTCTTTCTCAGCCTGTACTTACACCCTCACAGGAAGTTCTCTATGACCAATTGACTGAGCAAGAAAAAAGAAAAAACTCAAGCCTGGTTTACAGGTATTTCAGGCACCAATGAAAAGTGGACAGTTGCAACCCTGTTGCCCCATTCTGGCATGCTCCTGAAAGTGGTTCATCACTTGGAGGTTCTCCAGGTGGGTTCCACTTCGAGGGGTGCACTTACGTGTTTATTTTGCTTGGAGGAGAAATGGCCAGACATGTGACTGTATATTGATTCATGGGCTGTGGCCAGTGGTTTGACTGGATGGTCAGGGACTCAGAAGGAATATGATTAGAAAAGTGGTGGCAGGCAAGTCTGGGTAGAGGTATGTGAAAGGACTTCCTTGGACAAAAAATGTGAAGATATTTGTGCCCCATGTCAACTATCACAAAATGGTGACCTCAGCAGAAGAGTGTTTCAGTAATCCAATGGATAGGATGACTTGTGGGATACCAGTCAGCCTCGTTCCCCCAGACACTCCTGGCATTACCCACTGGGCTCATGAACAAAGTGGCCATGGTGGCAGGGACTGAGGTTATGCACAGGCTCAGCCAAATGGACCAACACTCATTAAGGCCAGCCTAGCTATAGCCACTGTTCACTGTCTAAATTTCCAGGAGCAGAGACTGGCACCGTTCCTTGGGGTGATCAGCCAATTACCTGTTGGCAGGTTGATTACACCAGACAGCTTTCATCATGGAAAGTGAAGCGTTTTGCTCCTACTGGAATATATACTTTTTGTCAATGTGTATTTTTCCTTTCCTTTACACAAAGCTTTTGTGAGGTTTCTCAGATGTAGATTTGCAGAATGCTGTATCTCTTGTCATGTATTCCACGTAGCATTGCTTCCAACAAGAAAGTAATTTCACAAATGAAATGCAACAGTGGGCACATGGTCATAGAATTCGCTGGCCTATCATGTTCCCTATCTTCCAAAGGTGCTGGCTTAAAATAATAGTAGGATAACTTTCTGAATTAACCAGTTATGGTGCCAGGTACATAGTAATACTCTGCAGAACTGAGACAATATCCTCCAGGACACAGTATGTCCTAAATCCAGTGTATAATATATGGTAGTGTTTCTCCCACAGCCAGGATTCCTGCGTCAAAGAATCAGGAGTGAAAACGCCACAGCCTCCTCTCACTATTTCTGCTATTGACACACAAGCAAATTTTTTGCTTCCCTTTCCCACATCTTTAGGTTCCACTGGTCTAGAAGCCTTCATTCCAAAGAGAGGAATGCTTCCACAAGAGGGACACAACAATTATTAACTTGAACTTGAAGTTGAAATGGCCACCTGCCCACTTTGGGCTCCTCATGTCTTTGAGTCAACAAAGAAAGGGGTTACTGCACACGCAGTGCTGATTTATGGTGACCAATCCTATATGTTTGAGATTTTTGGAGATTAGAGGAGATATTGGATACAACATTCTCTACAAATAAAACTCAAGTTGTTCAACTTCAAATGTAAATAAAATACATCAATGCCACTACATATTTGTGTCAAATAATTGGGTTACATTTCTGTGATATACAGTATTCCACAGGTAAAATATACAGAGCATATACTATATCCCCTCAGTCAAATGAATGTCCTTATTTATGAACCCTCCTCCTGGGTCTCTTTGTCTCATTTGACACTTATAGCTATGGCAGGGTCATAGTTTGTCAAAAGTAGTGATCACAAAAACTGTGAAGATTGCATCTGCCATGATGACTCAAAAAAGATACATCACTATTTCCTTCAAAGAGTCTGTTCTTAGTGTAAATATTTTCTGTCTGGTAGACCTGTAACCTGGACAGCCAAGCTTTTGACAAATTGTGAGTAAGACTGTGTCCATGTGACATTTATGCCTGGCCTGCCTCTTAGCTTTCTCTGTTCTTGCAGGACCTCATCTCTCTCTCAAAAATTTCCTCCGGTTGCTTCAAGGAACCTCCATGATTGTGATGTTTCACATGGGCTCACAAATAGTTATGACCCTGCTCTTCCACGTTGGTATAAGCCCCGTGATTGCAAACCACAAGGGAGACACCTTTTCTCAGGCAGAGATTTTTCTGAGGATGCTGCTCTGCTGGGCACTGCTGCCCTCTACCTGCTATTGCCAAAGCTGTGTCCAGGGGTGGAGTGGGGCAAAGGGAGAGTATTCTCTCCCATTCTGTATGCGCTGGGCAGAAAAGGTAGCTTGCTGTGTTCAGGGCCTCCTACAGACTTTCATAAAAATAATTCCTTTGTCCTTTTGCCCTAATATTACTTTCATGGGAACTTGAATCCATCCATCAATACAGACACGTACTGATGAGAAATGAGAGAAATGGCACAGCATCCTGGTCACTGTCCCCACTTTTCTCTTGTCTTCATTCCACAGGTGCCTTTGTATTATCTCTAGCTCCTCTAAGCAAAAATTAAAAAATTCAAAACAAACAAAAAACAAAACCAAAAGTAAATAGAGGAAAAAACCCATTTCCCAACATGCACATATGCTCTAAAGACAGGTACTTGGATGCTACATACATTTCAGAAGATCTGATTTCTAGCTGTCAGGGTAGAACACCCTGGTACAATTAAAAAGATGGTTTAAAATCATCCTGAAGTAGAGTCTGCATAAAATACCATCAATCAGTTGTTCTTTGGGTGTGTTTGCTTTATCAGTTCAACTCCTATCGCTTCCTACTTTTTTCCCTGGAGTACTCCAAATATGTAGTCATTTTAAAGTCCAAAAATATTGTAAGATACTATTTCAGGCATAGGTATAAATACCAGCAATCCTAAATGCTGAGTCTCAAGAAAAGATATGAACTCTTTTTGTGGGAGATCAGTTTGTTTTTTTCTTTCAATTTAAAAATAAACAAGAAAAACACATTTGAAATTCCTGCTGAGGGCCTAGGGTTAAAAGTTACTTGCTTTTTTATTTTTATTTTATTTTTTTTAATATAATTTATTTTATTATCATTAATTTACAATTACATGTGCAATATTACAATTATTAAACTACCCCTTCATCAGGTCCCGCCCACCAACCCCATTACAGTCACTGTCCATCAGCGTAGTGAGATGCTATAGAATCACTACTTGTCTTCTCTGAGTTGTACTGCCCTCCCCGTGCCCCCCCAACATTACATATGCTAATCGTAATGCCCCTTTTTCCCTCTTATCCCTCCCTTCCTGCCCATTTTCCCCAGTCCCTTCCCTTTGGTAACTATTAGTCCGTTCTTGGGTTCTGTGAGTCTGCTGCTGTTTTGTTCCTTCAGTTTTTTTCTTTGTTCTTATACTCCACATATGAGTGAAATCATTTGATACTTGTCTTTTTCGGCTTGGCTTATTTCACTGAGCATAATACCCTCTAGCTCCATCCATGTTGTTGCAAATGGTAGGATTTGTTTTCTTCTTATGGCTGAATAATATTCCATTGTGTATATGTACCACATCTTCTTTATCCATTCATCTACTGATGGACACTTAGGTTGCTTCCATTTCTTGGCTATTGTAAATAGTGCTGCAATAAACATAGGGGTGCATCTGTCCTTTTTCAAATTGGGCTGCTGCATTCTTAGGGTAAATTCCTAGGAGTGGAATTCCTGGGTCAAATGGTATTTCTATTTTGAGTTTTTTGAGGAACCTCCATACTGCTTTCCACAATGGTTGAACTAATTTGCATTCCCACCAGCAGTGTAGGAGGGTTCCCTTTTCTCCACATCCTCGCCAACATTTGTTGTTGTTTGTGTTTTGGATGTTGGCCATCCTCACTGGTGTGAGGTGATATCTCATTGTGGTTTTAATCTGCATTTCTCTGATGATTAGCGATGTGGAGCATCTTTTCATGTGCCTGTTGGCCATCTGAATTTCTTCTTTGGAGAAGTGTCTATTCATGTCCTCTGCCCATTTCTTAATTGGATTATTTGCTTTCTGTTTGTTAAGGTGCATGAGTTCTTTATATATTTTGGATGTCAACCCTTTATCAGATACGTTTTTTATGAATATATTCTCCCATACTGTAGGATGTCTTTTTGTTCTACTGATGGTGTCCTTTGCTGTACAGAAGCTTTTCAGCTTGATATAGTCCCACTTGTTCATTTTTGCTTTTGTTTCCCTTGCCCGGGGAGATATGTTCATGAAGAAGTCGCTCATGTTTATGTCCAAGAGATTTTGCCTATGTTTTTTTCTAAGAGTTTTATGGTTTCATGACTTACATTCAAGTCTTTGATCCACCTTGAGTTTACCTTTGTGTATGGGGCTAGACAGTAGTCCAGTTTCATTCTCTTACATGTAGCTGTCCAGTTTTTCCAACACCAGCTGCTGAAGAGGCTGTCATCTCCCCATTGTATATCCAAGGCACTTTTATCAAATATTAATTGACTGTATATGTTTGGGTTAATGTTTGGATTTTCTATTCTGTTCCACTGGTCTGTGGGTCTGTTTTTGTGCCAATACCAAATTGTCTTGATTACTGTGGCTTTGTAGTAGAGCTTGAAGTCAGGGAGTGTAATTCCCCCTGTTTTATTCCTCCTTCTCAGGATTGCTTTGGCTATTCGGGGTCTTTTGTGGTTCCATATGAATTTTAGAATTATTTGTTCCAGTTCATTGAAGAAAGCTGTTGGTAGTTTGATAGGGATTGCATTGAATCTGTAGATTGCTTTAGGTAGTATAGCCATTTTGACAATATTGATTCTTCCTAGCCAAGAGCATGGGATGCATTTCCATTTGTTAGTGTCCTCTTTAATTTCTCTTAGGAGTGTCTTGTAGTTTTCAGAGTACAGGTCTTTCACTTCCTTCGTTAGGTTTATTCCTAGGTATTTTATTCTTTTTGATGCAATTGTGAATGGAATTGTTTTTCTGATTTCTCTTTCTGTTAGTTCATCATTAGTGTATAGGAAAGCAACAGATTTCTGTGTGTTAATTTTGTATCCTGCAACTTTGCTGAATTCAGATATTAGTTCTAGTAGTTTTGGAATGGAATCTTTAGGGTTTTTTATGTACAGTATCATGTCATCTGCAAATAGTGACAATTTGACTTCTTCTTTACCAATCTGGATGCCTTGTATGTCTTTGTTTTGTCTGATTGCTGTGGCTAGGACCTCCAGTACTATGTTGAATAACAGTGGAGAGAGTGGGCATCCCTGTCTTGTTCCCGATCTTAGATGAAAAGCTTTCAGCGTCTCGCCGTTAAGTATGATGTTAGCTGTGGGTTTGTCATATATAGCCTTTATGATGTTGAGGTACTTGCCGTCTATACCCATTTTGTTGAGAGTTTTAATCAGAATGGATGCTGAATTTTGTCAAATGCTTTTTCAGCATCTATGGAGATGATCATGTGGTTTTTGTTCTTCTTTTTGTTGATGTGGTGGATGATGTTGATGGATTTTCGAATGTTGTACCATCCTTGCATCCCTGGGATGAATCCCACTTGATCATGGTGTATGATCCTCTTGATGTATTTTTGAATTCGGTTTGCTAATATTTTGTTGAGTATTTTTGCATCCACGTTCACCAGGGATATTGGTCTGTAATTTTCTTTTTTGGTGAGGTCTTTGCCCGGTTTTGGTATTAGAGTGATGCTGGCTTCATAGAATGAGTTTGGAAGTATTCCCTCCTCTTCTATTTTTTGGAAAACTTTAAGGAGAATCGGTGTTATTTCTTCTCTATATGTCTGGTAGAATTCAGAGGTGAATCCATCAGGCCCAGGGGTTTTGTTCTTGGGTAGTTTTTTGATTACCAATTCGATTTCGTCACTGGTGATTGGTCTGTTTAGTTTTTCTGTTTCTTGCTTGGTCACTCTTGGAAGGTTGTATTTTTCTAAGAAGTTGTCCATTTCTTCTATGTTTTCCAGCTTGTTAGCATATAGATTCTCATAATATTCTCTTATGATTCTTTGTATTTCTGTGGGGTCCGTCGTGATTTTTCCTTTCTCATTTCTGATTGTGTTTATGTGTGTAGATTCTCTTTTTCTCTTAATGAGTCTGGCTAGGGGTTTATCTATTTTGTTTATTTTTTCAAAGAACCAGCTCTTGGTTTTATTGATTTTTTCTATTGTTTTATTCTTCTCAATTTTATTTATTTCTTCTCTAATCTTTATTATGTCCCTCCTTCTGGTGACTTTGGGCCTCATTTGTTCTTCTTTTTCCAATTTCAGTAATTGTGTCTTTAGACTATTCATTTGGGAATGTTCTTCCTTCTTTAAATAGGCCTGGACTGCAATATACTTTCCTCTTAGAACTGCCTTTGCTGCGTCCCACAGAAGTTGTGGCTTTGTGTTGTTGTTGTCATTAGTCTCCATATATTCTTTGATTTCTGTTTTGATTTGGTCGTTAACCCATTGATTAATTAGGAGAGTGTTGTTAAGTCTCCATGTATTTGTGAGCCTTTTTGATTTCTTTCTAAAATTTATTTCTAGTTTTATACCTTGGTGATCTGAGAAGTTGGTTGGTAGGATTTCAATATTTTTGAAATTACTGAGGTTCTTTTTGTGGCCTAGTATGTGGTCTATTCTGGAAAATGTTCCATGTGCACTTGAGAAGAATGTGTATCCTGTTGCTTTTGGGTGTAGAGTTCTGTAGATGTCTGTTAGGTCCATCTGTTCTAGTGTGTTGTTCAGTGCCTCTGTGTCTTTACTTATTTTCTGTCTGGTTGATCTGTCCTCTGGAGTGAGTGGTGTGTTGAAGTCTCCTAAGATGAATGCATTGCTGTCTATTTCCTCCTTTAATTCTGTTAGTATTTGTCTCACATATGCTGGCGCTCCTGTGTTGGGTGCATATATATTTATAATGGTTATATCTTCTTGTTGGACTGACCCCTTTATCATTATGTAATGTCCTTCTTTATCTGTTGCTACTTTCTTCGTTTTGAAGTCTATTTTGTCTGATACAAGTACTGCAACACCTGCTTTTTTCTCTTTGTTGTTTGCATGAAATATCTTTTTCCATCCCTTCACTTTTAGTCTGTGTATATCTTTGGATTTGAGGTGAGTTTCTTGTAGGCAGCATATAGATGGGTCTTGCTTTTTTATCCATTCTGTTACTCTGTGTCTTTTGATTGGTGCATTCAGTCCATTTACATTTAGGGTGATTATTGATAGGTATGTACTTATTGCCATTGCTGGCTTTAGATTCGTGGTTACGAAGGGTTCAAGGGTTGCTTCTTTACTATCTAACAATCTAACTTAACTTTCTTGTTAAGTTATTGTAAACACAGTGTGATGTTTCTTTCTTTCTCTCCCTTCTTATTCCTCCTCCTCCATTTTTTCTATAATAGGTGTTTTATTCTTTGCCTTTAGTTGGTATTTGGATGGTCTGCTTTCTTTGCTATGATTTTTTTTTTCCTCTGGTGACATCTTTTTAGCCTTAGGTGTGCTTCCCTCTAGAGCAGTCCATTTAAGATATCCTGTAGTGGTGGTTTATTAGACGCAAATTCTCTTAACTTTCGTTTATCTGGAAATTGTTTACTCCCTCCATCATATTTAAATGATAATCGTGCTGGATAGAATATTCTTGGTTCTAGGCCCTTCTGTTTCATAACATTAAATATATCATGCCATTCTCTTCTGGCCTGTAAGGTTTCTGTTGAGAAGTCTGATGATAGTCTGATGGGTTTTCCTTTGTAGGTGATCTTTTTTCTCTCTCTAGCTGCCTTTAATACCCTGTCTTTATCTTTGATCTTTGCCATCTTAATTATTATGTGTCTTGGTGTTGTCTTCCTTGGGTCCCTTGTGTTGGGAGATCTATGAGCTTCGGTGGACTGCGAGACTACTTCCTTCCCCAGCGAGGGAAAGTTTTCAGCAATTATTTCTTCAAGGACACTTTCTATCCCTTTTTCTCTCTCTTCTTCCTCTGGTACTCCTATAATGCGAATATTGTTCCGTTTGGATTGGTCACACAGTTCTCTTAATATTCTTTCATTCCTAGAAATCCTTTTATCTCTCTCTGCCTCAGCTGCTCTGTACTCCTGTTCTCTGTTTTCTATTCCATTAACAGTCTCTTGCATCTCATCCATTCTGCTGTTAAGCCCGTCGATCGCTTGTCTGATTTCTGTATTGTCTTTCCTCAGTTCCCTCACTTCCTCCCTCAGCTCTTGCACATTTCTCTGTAGGTCCATCAGCATGGTTATGACTTTTATTCTGAATTCTTTTTCAGGGAGGCTGTGCATTTCCATCCCTTCAGACTCCCTCTCTGGGGTTGTCTGGTTGATTTTGGTCTGAACCATATTCCTCTGTCTTTTCATGGCTGTATAATTTTGTCACTGATAGTTGCCACGTATGTCAGCTGGGCTCTTTAAGACTTTATAAAGAGAAGAAAAAAAAAAGAGAAAAAAAGAAAAAAAAGGAAAAAAAGAAAGAAAGAAAAAAAGAAAGAAAAGAAAGAAAAGAAAAAACAAAACAAAAAACAAAACAAAACAAAAAAAACAAAAAAAAAGCCCACCGGACGTAGATTCTGTGGGAATACTGTAGGTGGCGCTATTGCCCCACTATTCCACAGCTGTGACTGTGCCACTCCGCTGGGCCCTTTATCGCTCTGGCAGGGTTGGGAACGAATAGGAGGCTGTTGATCTCAGTGAGAAGTGTTAAGTATGGCTACGCTTCCTCAGTTGCCAGCTAAGGCTTCTGAAACTCCCCAGGACTCCCAGCCTGCTGGGCTGAGTGTGCTGGGGCGATCTGGCTCCTCCGCTGGGCTCCTGTCTCTTTAAGACCGCTGAAGAAAGCGCGCACTTTTTTTTTTCCTTCCCGGGAGCCAGCTGCAAGCACCCTGGCGCGTTCCCCGCTCAGATCCTGCCCCTCTGTCTCTCCAATCTCCGCTGCACTGCGCAATGTGGGTCAGCGCTCCCCGCGCAGATCACCGGGGCTGGCTACTTCGCGGGGTGTACTTCCACTCCCTCCCGGCTCTGAATCCTCTCCTCCCGCCGGTGCGCTGGGGTGGGGGAGGGCTCGGGTCCCGCCGGGTCGCGGCTCCGTATCTTACCCGCCTCTTGGGGTGCCGAGTCCTCTCGGGTGTAGCTGCACGCTGTGCGCTTTCCTGTGTATTCTCGTCTCTCTTTTAGGAATAGATGTATTTTCTGTGTTTTCGTAGATAAATATAGTGTTGGGAGGAGATTTCTGCCGCCCTGCTCACACTGCCATCTTCCCGGAAGTGCCTTGCTTTTTTATTTTGGAAGAACTGTGATCTAGGGGATATAGCATGAGCTGTAAAGTCAGAAGCACCTGAATTCCAACTTTACTACTTACGTATGAATTCTTGGTCAAGGAGCTTTATAGACCTCACTTTCCCCTTTTGTAATTTGAAAATAACTTCCCAGTCTTCATGTCAGGGTTAAATGAGATCATGCAAAGTGCCTAGCACCTAGTAGGAGCTCAGCAATTGTTACTTCCTCCTTCACAATGTCTTCTCTTCAAGAGTTGTCTCATACCTCAGTGAATCATTGTTATATGGAATTTCAGACCTGGGAAGAAATAGATCTCAATTTTAATTGCCATGACGACAGAATCAGAGAAGTGAAAAATTTCCCCCCAAGAAACAGTGAGCAACTCTTAACAAAGTAGCACCTTTTTAATTGGTGGCAAGTATGTGATTTCTTTCTTTCTCTTTTCCCCTTTGCTTCAATTAATTTCCCTAATCCAGTTTGTTTATTCTGAAAGAACCAAAAGAAGTTGGTGATTTATTTTCTGCTTATTGTGAAAATGTTAACAATGATATCTAGTACTTTTATACCACCTACCTTCTGACTGATGCCTGCAGAATATCATGGAAGGTACCTGGTTTTATTATTATCTGAAATTAGACCTTTTCATATATCAGTACCTGCATTTTTTAGATATCTTTAAGCCATACTTAACATTTTATTCATAAAATCTTGAAGAGGTACAATAGTCATGTAGTTTTTCTTTCACTCTCTGAGTAGGGCCTTTTCCAAAAGGAATTTTTCTGCTCTTTGTTTTGACATGCCTAAAGTTGACTCAATTAATTTCCATGGTAATATATTTCACTCCTTCAAATTTATGGTCCTAATTACCAATCCAACTTACTAAAACTTAAACCTCTTCTCTCTATTATTAGCAAAGATATAGAAAGTAGTTAATCATTGTCATTAATATATGTTTCTATGCTCTAATTAAGAAATATCCCAAGTTATGATCTCTATTTAATAGAAGAAACTGTTGTCCTTTGTATCATATTGGTAGAGCAGAGAGCTATTTTAAAACAACATGTTCCACTTAAAACATATATTTTAAAGTTGTTTTGAAAGCCTAATTCCTTAAAAGCAGTTTGGCAGAGATTGTAGCAAAGATCAGGCTTCAGAGACCAGTAAACAAGCCATTTACTGAACATTTCTTCTTTTAAAAATTGAGGTATAACTGACATATAATATTATATTAGCTTCATGTGTATAACATAGTGATTCAACATTTGTATATATTGCAAAATGCTCACCACAATAAGTCTAGTTAACATTTGATGCTATACAATACTATAATATGATTGATTATATTCCCCATTCTGTACATTACATCCCCATGACTTATTTATTCTATAACTGGACGTTTGTACTTCTTGATCCCCTTCAGCCATTTTGTGCTACCCCTCCCCTGTCCCTTGCCCAGCTCCCCTCCCTTCTGGCAATCCCCATCTATTCTCTGTATATGAGTCTGGGTTCTATTGTTTTGTCTTTTAGATTCCACATATAAGTGAAATTGTGTGCATTTTGTTTTTCTCTGTCTGACTTATTTCACTTAGCATAATATCCTCAAGGTCCATCCATATTGTTGCAAATGGCAAGATTTTCTTTTTATGGTCCTTATGTCTGTTTTTGTGCCAATACCATATTGTTTTGATCACTGTAGCTTTGTAGTATAGTTTGAAATCAAGAAGCATGATAGCTCTGACTTTGTCCTTCTTTCCATTGGCTATTTGGGTTCTTTTGTGGTTCTATATAAATTTTAGGATTATTCGTTCTTGTTCTCTAAAAAATGTCATTGGAATTTTGACAGGGATTCCATCAAATCTGTAGATTGCTTTGGATAGCATGGACATTTTAACAATATTAATTCTCCCAATGTATGAGTATGGAATATCTTTACATTTATTTGGGTCTTCCTCAATTGCTTTCATCAATGTCTTATGATTTTCAGTACAGGTCTTTCACCAACTTGGTGAAATTCCTTCCTAGATATTTAATTCTTTTTGATGCAGTTGTGAGTGGGATTATTTTTAAAATGATAGTTCATTATCAGTGTATAGAAATGCAGTAGATTTTTGTACATTAATATTGTATCATGCACCTTTGCTGAATTCATTTATTAGTTCTAACAGTTTTTTGGTGCCATTTTTAGGGTTTTCTATATGTATAGTGTCATGACATCTGCAAACAGTGACAGTTTTACTTCTTTTCCAACTTGTATGCCTTTTATTTCTTTTCTTGCCTAATTTCTGTGGCCAGGAATTCTAACACTATATTGATAAAAATAAGGAGAATAGACATCATTGTCTTGTTGGGTATGATATTAGCTGTGGGTTGAAAATTTATTTGAGAGAACTGAGTGAAACAGAAACATGTTGCTAATAAAAGTATCTACTTCTCATTGATAAAGGATCACTACAGATATGGAAGTCATGCTTCTTGTATGCAAATATGAAATGGCAGAGCTCTCTCGGGACTTTTGCTAGTATTTGGAGCAGAAGAAAAGTTTTGTGCAATTATAGAGAGGGACTAGATAAGAAAGAAACTAAAAGATGTGCTAAGAATGGAACTATAGCAGAGATTGCTAGCTGCCCACCATAATGCCCATTCTTTCCTTTTTCCTTACCAAGGGAAGGTCAGTTTTCTTGGGATCAATACTGTATTCAAGTTAACAAATATTACATTTCCCAGCTTTCCTTATAGATAGAAGTGAACGAGTGATACAGTTCAGGTCAGTGAAATACAATTGGAAGTTTAAGGTTAGAACTACTGGGAATATGTCTTAAAAGTGAGTGATCCATGGCTGATAATGCCTTTTCTGCTCTATGAAACTTTTCTTTTTTTCTTCATGAAACATGAAAGACATAGTGGATAAGGGTCCATTTATCATGTAGAGGAAAGGGAATGCTGCAAGAATCACAGTACCTCAACTTAATCTTGTAATAGTTTCTTTGATGAGGTCATTATTGCTTAAGTTTGGCTGCCTAAAAGAATTGCCTGAGGATAACTGAAAAATCAAATATTTGGATTTCTACCAATAGGTAGGATGTAGTAGATAGTGACAGGCTAGTGCTCCTGTGGCAGAAGGCAGACAAATTACAAATGCATTTCCAAAGGTATGAGAGAGCTGTGAAAGCATGTTTACGATACAGGAATTCCAGAGAGGGAAGAACCATTCTCAAGTAGGTGGATGAACAACAGCCACTTTTCTTCCTGGAGTCATTTGCCAATTGTGGGCATGGGCTGGGGACCTGATGTGGCCTATGCAGAAGGACTCTGCTGAGAGAAAGAGGAATTTTTAATGTTTTTAGTGGTCATGTAGGGCTGGAGTGAAAAAAGAAAACATGAAGCACTTTGAATGCATGTCTGGTTTCCCCTACAGGACATCAGCAAGTTCTTGGTGATGCATGGGTGGCTGAGGAGCTAAGCCAAAGCCTTCTAAAAAGCAGAGTAAAAGCCTCTGCGGTCTCATGATACTTAGGAAACAAACACTCAACAAATGAGGGGATGTGCCTCAGATACACAGCTTATCTCCCCTTCAAGACATTTGCTAGTTTTTAAAATGTAGGGTAGAAAACTGAAGAGCTGGGCTGAGAACTTTGGAAGATTATATCTGGATCTTTCACAGTTTGTCAGAGCTGAAGAGATGGAAACTCACTAATCTCTCAATAAAAAGTTCAGGAGAGCTGGAGGAAAAGTGGTAAATCAGAGATAGAAACTCAGCCTCAACCCAGCCAATTACTTAAGTGGATTGAGGTAATCAGCCTCTCATCCTATGTGTTAGTAGAGGACAGGAAAAACTCTCTTTGGTAAAAGATAACATCATTTGGAGCTTTTGTATTTTTTAAATGCACAGATTTTTGGCATATCATAAAAAAACTACTAGGCATACAATGAAGTAAGACAAATGGGACCTATAATAAAAGAAAAAGAAGACAATTGAGTAGGGCCACAGATGGTCCAGGTATTGAAGCTTGAAGACAAGGAATTGAAAATAACTCTGATTAATATATTTAAGAAAATAAAGAAAAACATGGCCAAATAGATGAAATGATGGGAAATCTCATTGGAGAATTTGAATCTGTAAAAAGGTGAGATGGACATATACAACTAAGAAATATAATATCTGAAATTAAGAACTCAGTAGATGTATCTTATGAGATTGGACACAGCTCAACACAGACTTAATAAATGGGAGGACAATTCAAGAGAAAATATCCAAGTTTAAACATAGACAAAAGGATAGAAAGAACAAGACAGTATTGCAATGTGTATAGTAATCAAGCTCTTTGAAAAAGCAAAGTCTTGATTTGTAGTGGTACAACTGATTGCCATCATATAAATACTGTCACCATGGCTGGCTTCAGGCTACTGATTATTTATTTAATAGCCATATCACAAAAGCTGAATATTTAACATTTGACTCTGGCAAGCTGGCACAAGCTGGCTCCAGCACACCCTTCATGTGAATCACAGTCAGAGGGTTTAAACTATGTTAATTAGAGACCCAGAAAGAGAGAAGAGGACGGGGTAGAGGCAACTTTTGAAGATATTATAGCTGAAATATTCCAACACTTTTAAAATAAATCAAGCCATGGATTAAGGAACTCAGTCAACTACAAGCGTGTCAATACAAAGAACACTGCACCACAGCACATCATTGTAAAACTGATTCAAAACAAGGTGTAGTGGGCTAGATGGTGATGCCCCAAATGCTATGTCCACATCCTAATCCTCAGAACCTGTGAATGTTACCTTGTTTGGGAAAAGGGTCTTTTCAGATATAATTAAATTGGATTTTGAAATGAGGAGATCACCCTGAATTATTTAATTCAGGTAGACCCTAACCATTATCCTATTCTTGTTACACCATTGTAGAAAAAAAAAACATCTATATCTATACCTCTCTATATAAATTACTGGCATCAGTTATAAAAAAAGATGATACTAGTGTTTTACACATCAGAAATACACTGACTATTGCAAACAATTTCACACCAATAAATTTGAATGAAATGGATAGAGTTTTGAAAAATATAACTAACCAAAGCTTACAGAGAAGAAAACCTGAATAGTATTATATTTTATAAAGTTTGTCCATTAAAAAACAACTTTCTGTAATGAAAAACCAGTTTTGGTGGATACACAAGTGAATTTTTATAAGTATTTATGGAAGAAATAAAGCAAATCTTTCACAAATTGTTTTGTGAAATTTGGAAAAATTTTTTGAAAAGAATACTTTCTTTTTTGAGCCCAGCATAACCTTTTTTCTAAAACTTGATAAAGAAATTACAAGAAAATTACAGACTAATCTCTTTCATGAAAGTAGATGCAAACATTCTTAGTAAAGCATTTAAAAATTCAGTTATATATAAAGAGGATAATGCAACAAAGCTAGTGGGAGTTATTTCACAGATACAATGGTAGCTTAGTATTAAAAACTCAGTTAAGGTAACTTATACATTATCAAGAGAAAAAGGGAAAAGTCATGATCATTACAACAAATATAGAGAAAGCATTTGAGAAAATTGTAGATAATGATTTTTTAAAAATCTCAGCAAATGGGGAATAAAATGGAATTTTCTCAATTTAATTATATCTTTTAAAAGACCTATAGGAGATGCCTATGTTGGTGTCAGACAATGAAATATTAAAAACCTTTCCTCTGATGTTTGATATGAGACAAAGGCCTGCTACCAACACTTCCATTCAACTGTTTCTGGAGGTCTTAGGAAGAACAGTAAGGCAGGAAAAAGAAGTAAATAAGGACTAAAAAGGAAGAAATAAACTTTTTATTTTCAAATGACACAATTGTGTATGTAGACCATTCAAAGGAATATACAAACTATTGGAATCAATAAGGGAATTTAGTAAGATTGTTGGAACCAGGTTGGATATACAGGAATTAGTTTTTTTCCTGTATGCCTGCAAAAAACAAATAGAAAATGAAATTTGAAAAATGATACCATTTGTGATAGCATCAAATGATTAAGTTAAACTAAATTTAGAAATAAATTTATCTAGGAATAAATTTAAAAATGGACAAGAAACTACTAAATACTCTTTTGAGAAATGAAAGAATCCTGAATACATTGCTTAATATGCCATGTTCTTGGATTGGAAGACCTAAAGATATCATTTTTCCTAAATTGATCTATAGTTTCAACACAATCGTAATAAAAGCCCCAGGAGATTTTATCATAGAAATTGAGGTGCTGATTCCAAAATTCACTTGGAAATAAAAAGGACCAAGGAGAACCAAGGTGATCCTAAGAGGGAGAACAAAGCTGGAGGACTTACACTACCAGATACCAAGACTATTACATACGTATACTAAGTAAGACCGGATAGTATTGGGGCTAGGATAGAGAAATTGATCAGTGAGAACAGAACAGAGGAATAGAACCCCACAAGTAGTCAATCATCTCATTATGACAAAGGCTATACTGCAGTTCATTAAGGAATGGCTGGCCTTTTTAATGAATGATGGTGGGCTAATTGGCTCGCTCTACCTCACACCATAGAAAAAAATCAAGTCCACAGGGATGGCAGATATAAATGTGAAAGATAAAGCTTTTAAAAGGAAGTATAGGAAAACATCTTTCTGACCTTGTAGTCCTTCATCTGTGGTCATTTCATTCCAATTTTTGGGTTCCTCTGGCACACCAGTTTTCTTGACATTTGAGTACCTCCTTTGTCTCAACCAAGAACATAACTCCAATCTGTCCTTTCTGCAACACCATAGGGAAGTATGTACGAGATCTTCTTCTGGCCTACCCCGCAAGACTTGTCCCCAGCCATTGCTCTTCCACCACCCACAATTTAAATTGCAACAGTGCCTCTTTGGGTGCTAAGTTGCTGCATGCTACAGGGAAAGGGGGCACAGATTTGACTTCCTGACTGTCTATTTCTCTTCCTTGGTTCCTCTTTGAAAAGTTTCCCTATCTTTCTTGTTAGGGTTGGAACCTCATTTATGTAATATCCTCTGACCTGTCTTCAGGATGACTTATAAGAGAATCATTTTGTTTGAATCCCTCTGACTACTAAAAAAGGAGCTATTGGAATTAAAACAAGCAAAACTGCAAACAATCATGACAAGAACAACAAAAGTAGGTAGAGCTTTTTCGTCTCTTGAGGCCTGGCTACAAGATAGTGGCCTTGCTGTGGCCTCAAAGAGGTAACTACCAATCTTAAACCAGAAGATGACCTTTTTAAAAAAATTCTGGGTGACTGTTTGTACTTTGTGCACAAGAAAACTCAATGCTTGACCTAGAAGGGGGTTGGGAGGGAATTGCAGGAAAACGTGACTTAAAAGAGGGAATTAAAATGTGCAATTTTAATTGTTTCAAAATATCTCCATTACACTTTCTATTGCCTGTGCCAGAAATTGTCTACTTTTCCATTGCCTAGTCAGCCTGCAGTCTTTGTAGAGGAATCATTTCTTCTGGGGACTCTTCCTGGATCTCTTCAATTATGTTAAATTCTGTTCCAGGCATGCTTTGCACCTAACCTCTCTCTTTCATACCATTGTCACATTTGTTTGTAGCATTATGTGATAAATTTCTGCATCTTACACTAAGCTGGAGGTTTCATAGGAGCAGAGACCTTTTGATTTTTGCTACTTGATGTATCACCAGTGCCTTGGCTGGAGCCTCAGACATGGTATATATACTCTCAACAAATACTATAAAACCCTATTATAACATGCCCCATAAATAATGAGAATTAACATACAACAAAGCTGGCACTTAATTTCCTATGTTCAGCTCTTTTTTATATGTGGGTGGGAGTGTGAGGAAAGGGGTGGAGGCTAAAATGCTCACTTTCTAAGAAAGGGTATGATGGGATGAGGTTAGAAGGTTGAATGGCAGGCAGTTTTGTCTTAGGAAACAGAGGGTGTCCTGTATGTTTTGGCCAGGCATTCTTACATCAAGCTGATGAAATGAGTGCCTCCTCGCTATTCCTGGAATCACTGATGCTGCCCTGGAAGCACCAATCAATAATTGGGACTCAGAAACATTACCATCAATAGTTAAGCTATAGTTTGAAGTGCCACCAGGTGGCACAAAATCACAGCCAGGACAGGGATAGATATGGATCCAGCAACAGGACCTCTAGAATTCCTGACTAACTAGCCAATTTATTAATGCCAGTCATTTTATTAACCTCATAATAATGTGAACATGCAGTTTTCATGATCTGTTTGGTGGCCACTTAACACATCATACCAGGATTTTTCCATACTTGTTGAATTGATGAAGAGCTGCATAAGACCTGTGTACATACACTCAGTAATGATGGATGGACAGGGTAGGGTTGTTGCAAGGCATTTGTTAAAGCACTATTGCCTTGAAGTCTCTTGTTTCAAAGATCCATAGAGAGATCTTTGCAGTTTGTTCTGTGGAGTTATCTTGGTTCTGAGCAATAAGTGAATTCAAATATTTGCTTTTGGTTACAAAGTACAGCACAATAAAAAGTTTTTGGTAGAATATCAAGTCCACAAGATATTTTATCCCAATGATGGCAGACTTTCAAGTAATACCAATAATAAAATCAATCTATAAGTAATAAAATAAATAATTTACTAATAATGGTAATAATGGTGATAATAATTGCAGTTAACATTACTTGCCAGGCTGATTGTCCATCAGGCACTGTAATGAGCATTTTTCACTTATATTATCTCATTGAATCCTTGTCACAGCCTGTGAGGTAAGAATTATATTCCAGTTTTATAGAGGTGGTAGTTGAGGCATAGAGAGGCTGAGTGGCTTTCCAAAGGTTATTTAAAAAATATAGCAGTTGAAATTGAGCAAGTCTTTTATCATTTAGAAGTTCAAATGCAAAAGCTGTATTTTGTATTTGCCTTGTTTGTTTCTACATATCAAGAAAGATACATTATAGAGACCTGCCAAACTCTCTAGGACAAGAAGTGTACTAGTCCCCAGTTTTCACGTCTCACTTGAAAAGACCTAGCTATTAAAAAATAACTATAGTAGAATCTTAGTAAAAACCATATACACAGGTAGTATATAAAACCTACCTAAGGATAGGTCTCTTAGCCTGGGTCCCCTGAAAGTGTGTCCTGGGTCAAAGGGTTATGTAGAGATTTTGACGAAGTATTTTCAGGGAACAGAGTTAATTGATGAGGAAGTGAAAAAGGGGAGGAGGAAAAGCAGTCAAGGATGAATTCATTATCTGTTGGTATTATTGATCACGCCAGGGCCTTCTAAGGAGCTTAAGAACTAAGAACTGCCTTTTGGAGAGTGCGAGGGAGTAGGATTATCCACTGGCTGCCATTGCACATTGGTGAAGTGGCCCTGAAAGTGTTGACACCCCTGTGATTCTAGATGGCACACATTCGTGCCACCAGATCCCTGCCAGGGTCCCAGGCAGCAGTGTCAAGAGATGCTCTGAGCAGGGAGAGTATTTGGCATAGGCCACAGTGAAGCAGGTTATACCCGTGAGAAGCTGATCTAAGCCTGCAGCAGAGGCTGGAATAAGATGTAGGGTGGAGAAGATGGGAAATACTGCACTGGAAGTTTCTAATCCTTTTAGGAATACATGATATAAATCATGGATTTGTTAATAATAATGATTAGATATATATGGATTTTTCTAAAATGATGTTAAAACTGTGAACCAGCTTATTGGAATTAAAATATCTTTTAGGCCATCTAATTTTTTCCTCGTTGTGTTACCATAGAAACATAGCATGGCTCACTGTTTTGAGTTCCAATTTTTATGGGTTATTACTGATTTTATTATTAATAGCACATAAAACCCCCAGGTATTTCATCTTTCAAGCTCATGAAATATAAATTTTAGATTAAAATTTTAAGGGGAGGATGATATCCATTTAATTGTGTAAGTCTGTATCTCTTAAAAAAATAGTGTTCGTTAATAGATTCAGAAGACAAGCTAATATCGGAACAAACAATACTTTAGTATTAAAAAGTAGCAGAAATATTACCAGTTCCAAACTGTCAATCAGGTTGTTAATTCAGGAAGAGGTATCAGGGTATGATGGAAAGTATGCTGGCCTTAGAAGCAGAAAAGTTGCGTTTTATTATTTGGGTTTTACTGCGGCATCGCTCTATGTTTTTGACCAAGTAGTTTAAAGTTTCTCTGAACCTCAATTTTCTTCATCTGAAAAAAATGGAGGTAAAACCTACTATCTCACAAAGTTGTTGTGAGAGTTTCAATGAGACTGTGTTAAAGCACATAGCATGGTGCATGACACATAGTAAATACGCCACAAATATGGACTGAATTTAAATCTGAAATATACATGTGACCGTGGCTCTGATCCATATGGTGATCATATATGTTAGCAGACTGTGGGCTATCTTTCAAAATTTCAGGTTCTTTTCACGGCTGTTCCTTCATTTCTTTTGATTACCAGCTTAGAAGTTACTGCTTTAGAAAGATCTCCTCTGATAGCTCTAATCAAATAGGACCTTCCTCATCCCATTTGAAGTACGGGTTAATGAATATCTCTAACCTCGTTCTAGAAAGGCGAGAACCTGAGAACATTTTAATCCTAAAGCCAGTGTTCTTTGTGGCCAGCAACAGAAATTGATCATGGTTAATTAAAAGGTCCAGGATGTTGGGTAGCTCATAGAAAAGATGGGAGGTCTGAAGGAGCAGAAAACAAGCAGCAGCCAAAGGAAGCGAGGTCCCCAAAATGACACCATAGGCACAGTCTGGTGATTCACTGGTCAGCTCGTAGCCCCACGACCATTGCTGGCACCAGAACTGGATGCCACACCTGGTACCATGGGCAGAACTGCGTCTAGTCAGTGGTTGGTAGAATGAAGTCTCCTTTATGCCTTTATTATTCTTATCCTTTATCCTTTCCTTATCCCTTATCCCTTTTTCATCCCTGAATTTTTGTGACACCTGCTCAAGACTTACAGTCCAGAGGTGAGCCTTTGCAACTGGCTAAACCTTATGTTATGTGACTGCATTCTGGTTGCAGTGAGTTTTTGCTTCTGCAGTGGAAGGTGGATTCTGTTTCTCACTGAGAATCAAACTTGGGGGAATTCTCTGAACATTGGAAGAGGATCTTGATGCTTAACATTAAAAATGTACTTAGCAATCAAAAAAATTCCTCAGTTGACCCCTTTGGGTGCCCATCATACACCAGTACTTTTTTCTTTATATTTATACTTAAAAAATACATAATGCATGTATCTTTCTTACTGGAAGAAAGTCATTAAATTCTACATTAGGAGACAACCTAGTCTTCTTATCACAGTCTCCAGATTGAAGTATAAGTCTTCTACTTGGGTGTCTGTTGGTCTGTCTTGCTATTCTTGGGTCTATGGACTAACTGTAAAGTTAACCTGCCACCATCACACCCTAAATAAAATGGGGTAAAGAAGAGGAAGAAAACACAAACTTAGTTAAAAGTGTATTTTATATATATGTATATATAACACAATAAGGAATGAGATAGAGAGGCTACAGTTATTTCTGAAACTGATTATGAGACCACAGCTATTTCCATGTTAAACCAATCTTACATTCTTGAAATAAATCCGATTTGTGTCATGCATTACTCTTTTGTATCTTTGTTAGTATTTTGTATTTAATATAATGCTAGCATCATAAAAGAGTTGAAGAGTGTTTTTCCTTTTTCCTGTATTCTTACATAGTTTGCCAAAGATTGGGGTTGTTTGTTTCCTGAACATTTGGTAAAACTTGCTGATAAAATAAATGTTCTGGATCTGGAGAGAATTTTTTTTATTTGTGGGAAGATTTTAAACTATTGCTTCAATTACCTTAATTTATGGGGCTATTCAGAATTTATGTTTGGGCAAATGCTGGTAAGTTATATTTTTCTAGGAATTCATCCATTTCTTCTGAATTTTCAAATTTATTGGCATAAAATTGTTCATTATTCTCCTTATCCCTTAAATCTCTGCTCATTTGAAGTATGTCTCCTTTTTTATTCTGATGCTATCTGAACTCTGTTTCTCTCTCTCTCATTTTTAATTTTGATTAGTCTCACCAGAGTTTGGTTAATTTGATTATACTTTTCAAGGTATTAGCTATTGACTGTGTTGATCTTCTCTATAATACATTTGTTTAAAATTTTATTAATTTTGCCTCTTTATTATTTTCTTCTTTCTGCTTTCTTTGGACCTATTTTCTTTGTCAAACCTCTTAAGGTTTATCTTAGTTCATTTGTGTTTAGCTTTATCTTTTCTAATACAAATATTTAAGGCTTTAAGTTTCCCTCCAGGTATATAGTCTAGCTGTGTTGCACAGGCTGTGATATAGAATATTTTTCTTATTACTTCCTTCCAAATACTTTTTAGTTTCATATGATTTCCTCTTTGATTTTGAATTATTTAGAGGTGTATTTATTAATATTGAAATGTGTGTGTGTATATTTATACTGGTTTTGGTATCTAGCTTAGCAACATTATAGTCCAAGAATGTTGTCTGACTGATTTTAGTTCTGTGAAATTTCTTGAGACTTGTTTCATTTACTGATTCATCAATTCAAAATGTTTATTCAGTGTCTACTATGTGCCAAGCACAGTTAAAGTCACTGGGAATTCAACAATGAATAAAACAGATCAAAATCCCTCCTCGTTGGTTTTATTGAGTGAAGCAGACAAACAAGATGATTGTAGAAAATATAAAGTATGTTAGTGATGAAGTGGTAAGACAAAAATACAATGGGGAAAGGGATTTTAAAATGTCTTTTAAACTTTGAGATAGGATGGTCAGCTAAGGCCTCACTTGAGGTGACCTGTGAGAAAAGAGCTATAACGAGGTGACCGGAGAGCCATGCAGACATCTAGGGAAAGAACAATATCATTGGCCCCGAGGCAGGCATGTTCCTGCTTACTCAAGGAACATTGAGGAGGTCAGTATAGAGAGAGGAGAGTGAGTGAGGGGAAAGTACAAGAAGGCATTAGAGAGATACTGGGTACTAGAACATGCTGGGCCTTGTGGTGAGCAGAACGATGCCCCTGATCCTGCAAAGATGCCTATTTCCTGATCCCTAGAGCCTGTAAATGTGTTACTTTACATGCCAAAGGGGAATTAAGGTCATCCTTCAACTGACCTGGAGATGAGGAGATTATCCTAGATTATCCAAGTGGGCCCAAGTGTAATCACAAGGATACTTAAATGTGGAGGGAGAGGCAAGAGAGAGAGTCAGAGAGACAGGAGTGTGAGAAGGACTTGGCTCAGTGTCGATGGCTTTGAAGATGGAGGAAGTGGGCCATGAGTCAAGGCAAGTGAGTGGACTCTAGAAGCTGAAGGTAAGGAAACAGAGTCTCCAGAAAGGAACACAGCCCCGCAGCCATCATGTTTTAGCCCATTGAGGCCCATGTTGGACTTATGAGCTCAGAACACATAAAATAATAAATTTGTATTGTTTTATGCTACTGAGCTTGCAATGATCAGTTACAGCAGCAATAGAAATCTAACACAAGCCCTGCAGTTTATAGTAAGAATTCTAATTTCACTCTGAGACAAGAAGTCATTGGAAGAATTTGGGCAGAGGAGTGACCTGATCTGACATAATAGGATTATTCTAGACACTGAGTTAGGAATAGGCTGTTAAAGGATTTCTTCTCTTTTCTAGCTTTTCACCTGACTTTTCCGTACTTTATTGAGAGCTCATCAATTCACTTACAATTTAAAAATATATAATTTCACACTTTTTGTAATTCAAGGTCTCTAGTCTGTTTTGTCACCAAGAATGGAAATCTGGACTGTACTTTAAACTTCTATGAAAAACTCATCAGAATTGGAAAACAGAGATAACTGATTGCCAATAGGCCAATACATAAAATCAAGTGACAGAGTTTGAAGCAGAGTAGATTAGTGAATACTGGTAAAGAGACGTTGAAGAATATTTGAGACTTATCTTCCTTATAAGCAAGAGAATGCTCCAAACTGTCAGGTGACATAAAATACTTCTTAAGCTATTGCCCTTTTCAAGTCTTAAGAAACAGGTGCCATTTTAAATTTGCCATTAGAACGAATTCAATAGCACTTTGTCACAATAGGCCCTGATCAGAAAGTAACTTTGCTTGAAAATAAATGTGGTCATAATAAAAGGATTTCAAGGAAAAGAGTCAAGTTTTCCCTAAATAGATGGAGATATTGTGAAACTGCTTCAGCAGTGTTGACAATGAGAAGGATTAGGCCAGGTGAGGGGAGCAGAGAGGCTGTTTACCCTCTGTGTAAAGCAAGAGTTACCAGAGGAGGGGGCAGAAGCAGATAAACAGATATAAGAAAGACTAAGCTGTCAACGTATCTAGGTTATAAATTGACTCAGAATTTGAGAAGAGGTTTTAAAATATTACATGGTCTATTTATGTTTTAACATACAACAAACACTTACTGGCTTGTTAATTACTAAGGATTTCAGGATTATCCTTGCCACTCCTTTGTTGCTATTTTAGAGGAAGGGGAGGGATGGGGAGAACTCTCAATTTACTAAGCTTGACTCTAGACTAGATATGGTTCTAAGCAGCTGGGTTAAAATAGTTACAGAATGAGTTTCTAGCTCAAACAAGGTCAAAAAAGTATTTTCTAACTTTAAGAATGATGTTCTTATAAACCATTCCATAGACCTCAAAAACTTAAATGCAATTAACCTTTAATTTTATATACATGAATGGAGGGGGATAGGTGGCACTAATAATTTTAAATAGCTAAATAAAAACAATTTACATATAGCTTTGGAAAGCCTTCAAATTCTCTCCATTGTTTTTCTTTCTTAATTATTTTTATTCCAAGCTAATAAAATTGATTTTCTATTTTTGAATGTAGAGTAACTGATTGTGGAAGAAGATGATGGAGCATTTTGATGGGTGGAGGAAAAAAGCTGGTCTAGGATTAAAATTTGAATTTGCATAATTCATATTTAGATATTTAGAAGTTGACTATGTTCTCATGTCATCCATGTGTTTGAGCCAAGATTATTATTATACTATAGCTGAATCTTTTACCCCAGGGCTCCTTGTGCCAGTCATTCCCCTCTCCATTTCTTCCTTGGTCAGAAAGACCAACTACATTCCTCCCCTTGAGGTTAGGGTGGGGCCAGTCTCATCCAAATTTTACAGCTATGGGCATATTTTGGAGATATTGCAGATGTTGTTCCAGAATGTAACTTCTCTAAAGTGAATGTAACAGAGTTAAAAGCTGGCGTCTCTGTCTTCTACTGTATCTCTCTCCTCCACTGCCTCAATCTTGGATTAAAAAGCTTCTACTCAGCCTTGCAACCTGCATAGGTTTAATCATCCAAAGGAATTTTTCTCATAACTTAAGATTGATGCAACTAGCCTCTTACCCGAAACTCACCTCCCCTGCGGAGATAAAGAAGTATGTACAAAAATGATGACTGGATTGTCAAGGACTTAGAGGAACATCATAGCCAGACCCATGTCAACAAAATGACTGGAGTCAACTAACCAAGGACATGGAGTTTCACAGCCCTTCTCAGACCCTTGCTGAAGTCCAGATGTCTGAGGCTGATTGTCACCTCCTGACCTTAACCTCCTCCTGCTTCCCTTCCTTAATATGGAAGAAGCTTGAAATCAACCCTAAGTTAAGATGGTTCTTTAAGACATTAATCCGCCATTTTCTAGGTCTGCTGACTTTCCAAATAAAGCCACTTTCCTTGCCCTGACACCTTGTTTCTTGACATTGACACGTCATGTGGTAAGTGGCATGAGCTTGGGCTTGGTGACATGAATATTATAATAAAGTGAGTCAAATGAACTTTTTGATTTCCCAGTACATATAAATCATGTTTACACTATAGTCTATTAAGTATGAAATGGCATATATCTAAAAAGAAATATATATACCTTAATAAAAAAAGACCATTTTATTCCTAAAAATTAGAACCATCATCTGAGTTTCAGCAATTTGTAGTCACTGATCACAGGTCACCATAACAAATAGACTAATAATGAAAAAGTTTGAAATACTGCAAGAATTACAAAGTGTCACAGAGACATGAAGTGAGCAAATGCTGCTGGGAAAATGGTGCCAATAGACTTGTGTGATGCAGGGTTGCTACCAACCTTCAATTTGTAAAAAATGTGGTATCTGGGAAGTACAATATAGCAAACAATAAAAGGAGGTATGCCTATAACTCATATGGGGTGGGGTCAAGTGGTGGTGATGGGGACAGTAGGGGTAGAGGTGGGATAAATGTTGGGGACCCACCTGCAATGTTCCCGACAGACAGCTTTTTTCTTTAAAAATTTTTTCTTAATTGAAGTATCATTGACATACAATCTTATATTGGTTTCAAGTATACAACACAGTGGTTCAACAGTTACGCATATTATTAAATCATCATCCCCACTAGTACAATTACTATCCCCACAGACAGCTTTAGTACATTATAGTTTATATAAATTTATTTAGATATTAGTCTATAAAGAGATAAAAGAAAAAGACTTTGTAGTGTGGTAGAAAAAACTCTTAGGATGAGTGTCGGAGACCTCAGTTCCAGTTCTCCCCACTGGTGGTTGCAATCCCTGAGGTATCTCTTGATCTTTTTGAGACTCAGTATCTTACTATATGTGAAGAGGAGGTAATAATACCTTCTTTACCTATCCCCTGGGGTTACTGTGAAGATCAGATCAGGTGAAATCACTTTGAAATTTATAAAGTATTATACAGATGTACGATGTGTGTTGCTGTAGCACTGAGAGTTAAAGAAATCCTACTGTGGTCATAAGGCAGATCAGGATGAAAGAGCTGGGTGAAACTCATCGTAAATTTACTCAAAATACATGCCAGTGGTATTACCTCTGAGAATTAAAAAGCACATTTTTCTTCTTTGTTTCCTATAAGAGTGTCCTTTGGAAGCCTCTGTGGGCAGCGCTTGGGATTTCCAGCGCTCCTGATCTGCTTCCTGTAAGTCCACCTTCCCCATCTGCCCACCTCCCCCACTTCTTCCCACCGTGTTTCTGGGTGACCAGATTGCCTCCTGAAATCTGATCATATCCACTCTCCCTTCAGAAGCCACGCGGCTGCTTCCCCAAACTGAGCAGCTTGTCCTCTTAGTATCTCACTGGCTGCTGTTGGTAACAAAGAGGTGGGAGGGCCCTTTCTCTCTTGATTCATGACAGTGCAGGTATATCCCATGTACAACTGGAAGTTTTTTAAGGGTGGGTATCATCAGGGATTTTCAACCTAGGTTATTGGGCTGTTTATTTAACTAATGAATACATATTCTATCTCTACATTTAAATCTGGGATTATAGTGAAGCAAAGTCCTGCTCTGAGTAGCACCTGTCGCTTGACTGCTTCCTTGCATTTCTCTGTATGTTACTTACTCTTATACCCTGCTTGGGACTTGATTACAATGCAGGAATATGTGCAGGACAAGGTAAGGACTGAATTGGGTGGAGAAAAAAAAATCTAGCTCTTGCACTGGAGTTCAAAAGCATGAAAATGAGCCCAATAATGACATCATAGTTGAAGTGTTAAACTTCTGTTACTAATATCAAAGACATTATACTGTCATATCATTTTTTTCTGGCCATTAGAAATCTGCTAAGGGATTCTAGCAAATGAAGTAGTGAACAAAGAGTTGTGGCATCTTTAATTTATAATCAAACTATCTTTTCAGGGTATTCTTGTAAAAGGTGACTGGCATTTCTTTTTTTTTAACTTGAAATTATAACATCAACATTTTCAGAAAAAGAAAAAGGGCATCCATAACTCCACCATCTTGATGTTATTTTCCTTTTTACATGTATCTTCCAATCTTTGTCTAGTTGTATAGATGTTTTATATATTTGCCTTTTCCCATATTTGTTTTACATACATGCATACTATTTTCATTTATTGGTTGCCCTGGGAGGACTGTATCTGCCAGATGGGGGCTCAACATTTGTGGATGGCCCCAAGTGCTAATCTGTGCAGCTGGAAAAACTGACCATTCCCTGGACAGGTATGTCCTTAAATTTTAGAGGGCTGAGTTGGAGGCTGAAGCAGAAAGTGACTAAGGGCTTTAAGACACCAGAGACCTCAATAGCAAAATAGGGAAGATAATGTTTCATAAAGCACAATGCAGGTAGATATTTAAAATAATTTCAGATTCCACAAAGGTATCTCTTCCCACCCAGCCAAAACAAGCAAGAGACAAAAAATAAAACCCAACCACCACAATAAAATCACCACTTCACTAGTTAACAAATACTGAAACTAGCTTAAGAAAAGCTGTAACATTTAAAATGGAAAAATTTAAATATTAGAAATTGACTAAGTTTTAACTAAAGGGGCAAGAGAAGGCGGTAGTCTCTTTGATAGGTACAGGGAGGGAGGAGAATAGTAGAACCCCTTCCCTTCAAAGAAGAAAGGTCAGTCAGAAAAGAAAAAACAGCTGTAGAATAGAACAAACCTCACTGATTCTTAAGTTTGCCAGTCAGGTTGTTTCAGATTATTTAGTTACAGAAGAGAGGAAATGGTCAAATAGAAATCATCTGAAAACTGCAAGAGAAAAAAATTTTGCTGGTTTGGACACAGGTGTGGAGAGATCGCTCCTAGGGCAGTTTGGGGATCAGCACGGACACCCCCTGTCCGGGAGTGGCTCACGGCAGGGGAGGCCTTCCGGCGGGCGCCGAGGCCGTCTGCGGCTGGATCGCGGCGCCCGCCCAGGCGTGCGGGGCAGCCAGCGGCACCGCGCGCAGGTGGCCGGGCTGCGCCAGCTGCGCGACGCGTTCGCTCCGCGGGTGGGCCGCCAGGCGTCGCGCTGGAGCCGCGGTTGCCCGGGAGACCGAGCGGGGCGAGTGGGCGGTGCAGGGCCCAGCTGAGCCCCACTGCAGCCCGACTAGCTGGGCGAGAGTTGGGGGGAGTGGCTCCCCTCGCGGCCGGCGGGTCCTGGGGCAGCGCGAGGTGGCCGCGGCGCGGCGGGGCGAGGCCGGCGAGGCCGGGACGCGCCTGCTCGTAGCTCAGTCTCCGCGAGCGGGGCGCCGCGGAAGCTGCACTTGCCTCATCCGCGCGTCCGACGGTCCCAGCCCGGCCGGGCGGACAGCGGCCGGGGGCGGGTCTTGGAGGACCGAGCTGCCCCGGGAGCGCCGAGAGGCCGGCCCGCGCCTCCGCTGCGGCGCCGAGGAGCCGGGCGGGCAGCGGGTGCGCTCTCCGCGGCCGCGGGATGACTTCTCCGGGCTCCCCTCTGGCGCCCTTGCTGCTCCTCTCCTTGCACGGTGAGTAGCTGAGCCGGCGGGCCCGGGGATAAGCTGGCCGGGGGCCGCCTGTGCCGCGTCCTGCGAGCCCAACTTTCTCAGGGCCCTTCTTGGTCGCCGCGGCCGCGCTCACGCGCCCCCCGCAGCCGCGGCTCGCCGCCCCGCGCCCCTTCCCGCCCCGGGACTCAGGTGTTCCCCGTTCCCACAGGTAACTACAGCCGCTCCTCGGCTGCCGCCCAGCCTGGAACTGACTCTGACTCCGCGGTGCTCGTTTTATATAGCGAACTCCTTTACTCTCCGGGTCCGGTGGGAATCCGTATTTACAATCACTTTCCGTTACCAGGCGGCTCCGGGAAAACTAGAGATGCCTCAAAATAATTCAGAAAACTTTAAATTGTAGCTTTACCATATGCAGGTTTGACTGAAAATGTGATCTTTATTTTAAAAAGAGCTATATAATAGGCCGCACTGTCTGCAAAAACAAGAATTAATTTTTTTTTTACGCTTCTTCCCCAAACGAATTGCCTTACAATAATAACATCACAATATTAGAACAAAAGGAATAAACCCGTTCAATTTTCTTGTTAACGGTTTTTTTAAAAGAAAATATAATTTTCTATGCTCTATTTAATCTTTCTTATTCTGTTTTCTATGAATAGCCATCATATTTAAACTCTGATTTTCATCTTGGGTGGTGCCCTTTTTATTTGTAAGTGCGCTATCAAGTGGAATCATGTGTTTTTAGTTCCATTTAGCTGATTGTTGAGATTTACAGAGATTTATTCTGAAGGGTTTAATTTAAAAAGCAGGTTTAATGGTTTATGGAATATTGTGCGGTTAGCCCTGTTTCTTTTTGGAGATATCAGTATGTTTCCCATAGTTTTATGGCTTTATTTGAAGTGAGTATGTACTTAGAGATCTTGAAGTAACCTAATTTTAGCAGACTTAAATTGTACAAAGTCACTGAGTAGGGGAGAAGGGAAGACAAAACTTTGTACACCTTCTCCATAGAAGTCAATCTAAAGGAAATCATCAAAATTACAGATAACTTTCCTTGAGTTCAATAGGTGTATTTTTAGTGAGGATGTGTAGAAAATATTTAAGTGACATCAGTATGTGTTTCCAAATTAATTTTGTCTGGTTCCCAGTTTGAGAGGGCCAACATTTTTCTCTGTCCTGCTTTCTTCAAGGGTGAAATGAGAGAGTAAATGGGCTTTTTATACAATTCCTTGGATATAACTGAAAATATTACAAATATTACTATAAGAACAGCTGAATTTTTTGGTAAAAAAATATCTGTTGTTAACCTTTGTATATTACAGTAAATGGCATTCTCTTTTTGTAAATGGAATTTGTACAGGTAGTTTTTGAATTATTAAGCAATATTTTCACAGAGTTGATGTAATTCACGGGATCAGCCTTGCAAGGCCATCTGATTTGTTTCATTTCCTTCAGCAAAACTATCCCTAAGCTATCCTAGGTCGTTTTTAAAGACTTCCAAGGACATTTCAACCTTCATGATAATATGTTCTGTAGAGGCAGCTTTCACCTTCGAAAAATGAACAGATATGTACATTTGTTCAACAGTTATTTTCTGAGCTACTGTTCTGCACTTGGGTGTCAGGTAGAGAGAGATGGTGGTGGAAGACAAAGATGCGCAAGAGTTTGTCCATAGCCCTCAAGGAGTTTGCACTTTTGAAACAGGCTGTAAGAATACACAAATAAATGGTGAATATAAGGAATACATGATGAGTGCTACTTATTAATGGTGATATCAAGGAAGACTTCATGGAAAAGTTTACTTTTGGACTTTTCATAGGATTTGAGTTGACTTGAGATGGGAGTGGCGGGCTTCCCTGGACAAGAGCTATGAAGTGGAAAGTGTAGGGGCATATTCTTGAAAGGACAGTCTTTTGGCTGCTAGAGCAGATACGTACAGAAGAGAAGAAGCTAAACAGATAGTATAAGGATGGTAGAGAGACCTGAACACTGAGCTTGGGATTTATTCAGTAGGCCATGGAAGGGCACCTGATACTCAATTACCTTAAGATGGGGAGGGGAAGAGGGTGAACAGCTGAGTGTTCGCTTGTTTTTAGCATAACAATCTCTGGGAGAATACCATGTCCTGGGTGCATTATGTTCTTGAGCCGGTCAGCAGTCAGCGGCAAAGTTGTTTTGATTGAATTAGGGCCCACCCCTAGGACTTCAATGCAGAATGAGGTGGGGGGTAGATATGGGGACAAAGCTGCTTCAGTTATGAAGGGGGAAAAGGGAAATCGATGCTAGATAGACAACCATTGGAAGCAGTGGCTACTGCGGTGTCATAATGCACCAAAGGTAGAGTCTTTTAAGTTTTTCATAGAAAATGGATGTCAAGACATTTCTGTTTTTATTTTTGTTTAGATCTCTGTGGAGTAACTTCGAAGGAAATTTGAATGGAAAAATTGATTTCTCTATAGTTTTACCAAAGGTTTTGGTATATCTGAAGATTTCTGGTACTACTAGTGATTCCTTGATATAGCAGATAACTTTTCAGAACCTGAGGAAATGTACAAAAAAAAAGAAGAAAAGATCACATAAAATAGAATGAAAATGAATTCTGAGCCTAAATGTCAGTACTATGAAAAATTTATTGTAAACTTCAATTTCTTAGTTCTAACTTTAATTATGTATCTGTTTTGGAAGGATTCCTTCTTAGTAAAAAATCCATAGTTTGATCTACAAGAAAGGTGACAAGCCTTGGATGAAAAATTTTAGAAAAATCAAGCTTAATTCTCTGAGTATTCAACATGTACTATTCAGGAAGCAATTTAAATATTAAATCACCAAGTACTTCTGAAATGTTATGCTTAGAACGGTTGTCAGACCCAAAGTAATGGTGCAAGGGGTAAAGACACATTTTCCCCCAGTAACAGTATGTGGCACATTTTCAAATGTGTTTTCACACTTTGATAGTGGAAGCATTTATAATGAAAAGTCTCATTTGAATCTTCATACTTGAGCCATGTGATTCAGTGTCAAACAAGGTGATGTGCTGGTACAAAAGCTTCCTTAGTTGCAGTGAATTATACAGAATAAGGACTGGAAGTACTAGCTAAGTTGGGAGAAAGTTGGGAAAACTGTGGTGCTCCCAGTAAAATTCTCATCAATTACCACTTTATTTAGGGAGTCTTAATCTATTGTTATCTGCAATAATGGTACAAACTTATTTCTGTATTTTAGGCAGCTTTTGAGGCAGAATGGTTGGATTTCTGGTAGTCCAGTCACTTCAAGTCCCCTCCTTTGTTTGATGAGAACACTTACACATCTGGCACTTACACATCTCGCCCTTGCATTTTGAGGGCAGTCCTCAGACCATCTGGAGGCTCTGCAGTTCTCCCTTGATCATACTCGGGAGAGTAAATGGTTTCAGAGAGGTTGTCAGTTCTTGGGTGGTATTCAAAACGCCATCTGATTTGAGCTGAAGTTGGTCTTAAAAGTGGAAAGTTAATTAGTTTACTTACTACTTAAGCCAGTCTTACTAAACTGGGAAAGGACTTTTTTCTCTCTATTAAAGTTTGGGTAATTGACTCCCTCTGTACTTGGCTTCCTACCACCTAAGAAAGAGACTATAGAAGTAGCTTGCATTTGTGATGGTTTTAAAATTGTAGAAATGGGAAGCCAGTCAAAAAGAAAATTTGTTTCCTAATTCCACAAATGATTCCATTGATCTGATAGCAGTTCATCTTTACCATTACTGGATACTGGTGCCAACTGGTGTGGCTCTGCCTCACTTATGTGTTACAGGAAGATCACATTTTAATAAATAAAATTTTTAGGTTTATAGAATAGGTTTATGTTACTACAGATTTACTAGTGTGAACAAAAGCCTATTCAATTAAAAAATCCTTAAAAGAAATCTACTTACTGGTTCTCTTCATTTAGCATTTTGATCTTGATAAACTGACATCTAGAGGCACATTTTATTTAGAAGAGCATTGCCAACAAAGAAGGTAAGATGCTAGAAATACTAATTCAGGAAATTCTTTGGAAAATGCCACAAAGAATAAGGTTAATGTAAGTGGCTATGAATGATAGTGGCTCAGGATTTAGGTTTGGGACAGATGGTTGAAGTATAATAGGTTTGGAAATTCAGTGCTGTTTTTTCATGGAGGGTCACAACTATGTAGTAATGCAAGGTGACATTGTGATTGTAACTCTAATATAATGGGGACTACTACTAGGCCAATCTTGAAAGACTCATTAATTCAATATTTAAAAAAATTGAGAATCAATTTAATTTTTTTACAGAAGTCTGTTGACGATCACACCAGTGGAAACATTAACAAATGTCCTAATTTAGAGAACCTCTCACCCACCTTTGTCCAAAGTCTCCCTGGTCACAGCAGTTGCTCATGTGAGATCTCTTTTCTCTCATGCCTGCATTCTCATTAATGCTCATTATTTTCTGTCCTTTTTTCTTCTTATTCTCTCCTTCACTTTGGGGGGGATGTTATGTTCTACTAGTAGCATTAGTTCTCTTAAGGTAATAAATAAACTGAGCCATTTATAGCTCCTTCCTATGGTTTAGCTTTACCTATTGGAGGATTGATATAAAAAACCTTGGAGCTAAGCAGGCAGACCCAGACATCACCTCAGAAACTGGGCATAGGTTGGGTTATGTGAGAATACGACATAGTTGTATGCTACTATTTTCCCTGTGTTCCGTGAAGTTAACTTTGTGATTCTCTGTGTGTGTATGCTTTCCGTAGAAGACAGTGCTAAACCTGGCACATAATACTTAGTAGATACTTGTGAATGAATGAGTGAGTGATTACTAACACAAGTGGTAATCCTGTGGGCTTGGAGTAACTGAAAAGAATGCTGCTTTTCTCTTAAAGAAAAAGAGAATTTTGTTAAAATTTTCTTTAGGGATTCAGTGTGACTGTGTCAGCTTTAATTGATCTTTAAACCTTAGTATATATTTTGTGGAACAGAGGTGATATAGATTTATATTTATAGGCTTTTTCAGATTCTATGATTTGGAAGTTAATTTAAAAATGCAGTATTTATAGATCTTTCAAAATTGATTCTTAGCTTATTTTTAACTATAAAATTGTGAAGTCCGTTTTTGAAATATTTTCTTCCTAAGGAATTTCTGAAGATTTTGTTCCATGTAATAAGGAATGATCTTGGACTTGGGAATTCATTTAGAATCCTGAAGTTTCCCATTTCCATCTCTAGTATTCTTAGTCCTGAGGGCTTGTGTGTTAGAACTAGGTTCCCCAAAGCAGAGATAATTAAAATAACACCTCATGTAGTCTCTGCTCAACCTCCCTCTCCCTGCATCATGTGTATAAAGACTAGTGGAGATACTTTTTTAGAAATGGGAGCATTAATTGGATCAGTCCCACATGGGGGCATTATAACTTATTTCCAGGGGGCATCACCAGTAGCCTTGTACTCCCATTCCCTTCCCTCTTCCTGAAGTCTGCATATTTCCAGCCAAAGTTTCTTCCAGCTATGATTCATTCCTGTGTGGGCTGTCCTTGCAGTCTGCAGCAGTGTTTATGTCATAATCTGAAAATGTCAAAAAAATGTCAAAGTTTTCTACTAACCATAGCCGGGTCCTTAGCCATGTGCTCCAGGATGCCTTAAGGAACATCCAAAATTGGTCATAATACTTAATCTCTGTTTCTTTGGGCCAGATCCATCACTACCAGTTCTACAACTTCTGTCAGCCCCCATGGGTCCAGATCATTTGGCAGAAGAAAAAATACATGGCCAAAAGAGAGGCCGAGGTGTAGTAAACATCAGTTGATGTGGAACATACTTAAATCTGGCTAGAATTTTAGGCTTTCATTCATTAAGAAAGCCTGTAGTACAGTTCACTTATGCACATTGCCCATGTGTGAATGCACATTGCTGTGCTAGCACTTGTTGGCAAGACTTAAGGTAGTGTGCACAACTTGTGAAAATGTGTTAACAGTGACTGTGAAGATTCTCAAACTTTTGGCCTTCAAGGTTATTGGGGTTTCAAAGACTATCAGACCACAGAGAGTTGTTTGTTTATGTGGATTATGTCTATTGATATTCACCATATTAGAAATTAAAAGTGAGAAAGTTTAAACATATTTTTAATCAATTTAGAAACAACAATAAGAAGCCCATTAGATGTTGACATAAATAATGTACTCTTGTGGCAAGTAAGAATTTTTGCCAAACCCATAAAATATTAGCAAGAAGAGTGGTGCTGTTTCACATGTCTGGAAATCTCTTTAGAAGACAACTGGATTCCCCTATTTGCTTCTGCATTCAATTTATTATGATGTTTGTGCTGGTTTGGTTGAAATATATGAAGAATATCTGACCTCACACAGAGAGGTAGTTAGAAGAGGAAGGAGTATTTTGATAGTATTTTTAAATGATTTTGCATATTCTTCTTTGATATTCCACCAAAACTCAGTAAGTAGTAGTTTCCTAAAGATTGGTTGCAATGTAGAATCAGAGCCGTATCAATAAACATTTCTTGTTCTATTAAAATCTATCAGCTTATCTTGCACTTTGAATGGATTTTTTAAATTCCTGAATGATTTTTTCTGTATATTATGAATTGGTAAGTTGGAAAATATTGATTCCCTGATGTAAATCTTGCAAGTGTTGGCATATATTAAATTATGTAGTATTTACAAAATCACATTTGTTAACATCACCACTGTTCTTCTCAGAACAGTTTTAAAGTATTGGGAAGCTGGTAAGCTCACAATGGCAGATACAAATTTTCCAAAATTTTAATATTTCCTTACGTTTTACCATTGGCAGCAAGCAACTGGCAGTTATTTCCCTTGAAGTGAGAGTCTTATTTTGTTCAATTTTGAGAAAATATCTGCCAGATAACTAAGTCTGAATAATTGTAGTCTGTGAGTTGTTCTTTGAAGTAGAAATACTGATCCATGAATCAATGAAGAAAGCGACTAGCTCACTCAGCTTTGAGCTCAAACAGTTGCCCCAGTGCTTTTCCTTGAGACAACCGTTTTGCTCTTTTAGGCAGCTAAGTTACCCATTTGGTCACACAGAATATTACAAAGGTCAGGACTTAATAAAGTTGCTGTTACAGTTTCATCAAAGACATTCTTCAGCGAAACCAAATTTTCTTTTTTAAGTGTGACGGCATGACGGTGAAGGCTGCAGTGACTGAGAGCTCAGTTTAGTGCCAGTGCCCTGGCTTGTGTTAGGGCGCCAGCAGTTTCACCCACCTCTGCTTCTGCACCATCAGTGCAAATGTCAACACAGGCAAAAAGGCAAAAAACATCCAATCATTAAGAAAAGAGCTTTTGCTGCACAGATTTTGTGGAAGGGTCTCTCAGACCCCCACAGGTCCATGGACTGTACTTGAAACTCTGGTATACTGTAATGGAATGTTTGATTTTTTAAAAAATTGTTTTAGAGACAAATAGCCACACAATGATTCCTTGCTCTTGGGGGGAATGGTATTAAATGGAGTATGTGTGTTATTTTAAAATAAATAACAAACTCATAAAAATTCTTTATTTTTGTATTATAATTGTTTCAATCACAAAAGTAACATACCCCAGGGCCTAAAAATTCAAATAATGCAGAAGTGTTTAAGAATTGACTCATACCCTACCTCCACCCACCAAATTCTCTGCTCTTTGCTGTGCATTGTTCCAGACCTTTTCTAATCAGACACAAAGCCTACATGTACATGTATTTCTTTTTTCTCTTACGCCTCTTGTGGATCTCACAGAGAAGCAGTCATTTAAACTTTTTGGAGCTTTTGTTTGGCCTCTTTACCTAAATTTTATGATCAAAATTCTGTTATTTGTTGGATTGCATTTAGTAGTCAAGTAATCACAGCTACTAGGTAGAAGGTGTTATGTATATGTGTGTGGATATTTGTGTATTTTGTATGTGGCTAACAATCACCATGCCACCAGATAGTTTTTATGGGCTCCTCAGATTTCATTTTTTGTGTTGTTTCTTTTATTGAATGAATTTTCAAGTTACAGGAATAATAGGAGGCATCCCTCCATGAAATGTCTTCACCAAAGACCTATTTGTCCAAGTTTCTGCAGAGTAAAATCACAAGATACTTCCTCCTGGCCCATGACTTATCTTTTCTACAGTGGCTGTGAATTCCTTCCAGATCACACAGACTCTGAGTCCTGCTACCTATTTATTTTTCTTTCAAATAAATAATCCACTCCTATATTATTTGCAACTTAAAGCAGATAGAAATGCAAATTCTGAATAATCTACTAATATTTAATATTCATTCTAGTGATATTTTTTCCTTTATCAGTTTCTTCTCAGGCTACCAGATCTTTGAAACTTTACTTTTTATTCTTTTCCTGACGTTCTTGTAGTGTTCTTTTTTTTTCTTTAATTTTTTAACTGAAGTGTTTACAATAAAATGCACACTGGCTTGATGAATTTTGACATGTGTATACACTTAGGTAACCATCACACAGATCAAGGTATCAAACATTCTCACTATTTTTTTGCAATACTCATATTGCATTTTAAATCAGTTTATTGAAGTATGATTATAAGATGCTTCTATTTTCAATATCATGTTATATGAGTTTTGATAAACTTTGGTGCCTCTGTAAGCATGAGCTCAGTCAAGATGTAGACATGTCCATCACTGAAAAGAAAAGTTCCTCTGTGTGTCTTTGCAGGTAACTCTCCCACTCTTGGACCCAGGCAAATGGTTTATTTCTTTAATTACACATTAATTTTGACTGTTTTAAAATTTGCATCAATGGAATTATAGTATTTGTGCTTGAAAAGTATAGACTTCATGCTTTTTATTAAGGTGACCCATCTATTTGTCTTTGAAAAGTGTAGACTTCATGCTTTTTATTAAAATGTTCTGTGTTTAAGTAAATTCAAACTTTATAAAGCAGAAGAAAAGAGTATTTTAACATATCATTCTAAACCACACCACCCAGATTTACTCATTTTGACATTTGATGATTATGACTTATTTCGTGATAAATCCAGATTTCTATCATTTGAATTGGTTTAGTGCTTTATTCTCTGAATTAGTTCATATTTTCAGTGTTTGCCTATCTCTATCCAAACTGAAGGAGAATTTGTCTATGTATGTTATTGAGTCAAAATATCTTTCCTAGAATTTCTTAGAAATTACACCATATCTTCCAGCATTGATTGGTGCTCTGGTGAAGTCTTAAGATCAGTCTAGGTTTAATTTTTTTCTGAGAGTGATTTACTTTTTGTACCTGGATGTCATAAGTCTTCCCTTATCTTTATAGTTCAATAGGTTAACCCTACTTATTTTAATGTCCTTGTTTTTATCAGTTTTTTTTCTGTGAGATGATATAACTTTTCAATCTGCCTAGTCATGTCTTACTACTTTTCAGATCTACTTTTCTGTATTGATGAATATTTTTATGTATCATATCATGTTATTTGTTATTCAGAGATATTATCTGTATACTAAATCATTTTTATCTCTTCTACATAATTTCTTTTAAAAAAACTTTTAATTCAATTTAAGCAAAAATCCCCATTTCACCCACTTCTCTTATGCATTTAAAAAGTCGTGAACATTTTTCTACAACTTATTTTTAAACCACAACAATTTAATATGGTCATTTTGTCACACCTGGTACATGGATCTACCTCATTCTTTTTAATGACGGTTCAGTATTTCATAGCATGTATATACCATAATTTATTTGGCTATTCTCCCATTGTTGGGCATTCCTGTTGTTTCTGTTTTTTTGATATTAATGATGTTGTAATGAACAACACTGTACATATAATCTATAAATTCGCAAGTATTTCTACAGCCCTGTCCAGAGTGAAATTGTTTGGATGTACACATACAGAATTTCGGGGGAGGCAATAGCATTCCGTGGGCTTTATATAGTCCGAATACTGGGTTTAAATTCCTCGCTTGTTATTTATTTGCTGTATGACTTTAGGAATATTTTAGTATTCTGATCTTGAGCTTGATTTTCTTGTAGAGTGGAGATAGCCTTCTCAGTGCATTGAGAGGTGCTAAAGTAAATTAAATTGTGTATCTGTAAAGTGTCTAGCATGGTGTCTGGCAGTAGAAAATGCTTGGTTAGTATCAGTTATTATTACAAGGATTTATCAGCCCCAACTTGCGTCGGGAGGTAAGAGTTCTGTCCATGGGGTACTAATGGAGGTGTGACCTGGACACGATACAGTTCTCCAGGCCTGCTTTCATTTGCAAGATGAGAGACTTTGGTGAGGTATTCTCCTGTTCTTTTCTATCTCTGTAGTCTCGTGATTCTTTTACTTGGCTTCCAAGTATTGAGAATATTGGCAGTAACATAAGCTGGAGATAATATATGGCTAGTTTTAAGCTACTTATGAAACTTTTCCTAAAATTATTACTTGATTTTCCCCTCCCTCTCCACCTATCAATATAATGAGACGTTATGGTGATATCTATCCTAGGAATTAAAACGATGGTTATCTGTTGTAGAAAAATTATAAAGAGTAGTTTCAAATATAAAGAATCTTATTTTAAAATTGAAAAATTGGTTTCTTTTTACTTTGGCTTGAATTATGTACATACCTTTAATTCTCTTGAATCCTTTATATCATAGACAGATCTTGTGTGTATCAGGGGCGGGTCAGTGGTGAGCAAGCTAATAATATGACAAAAATTTTCTTTTTACCACAGTCACTGTATCCTGGACATTTAACTTGATTTCTATGACCTTTCTCTGCTTTTCTGTCTTAATGACTTTTCTTTGTCACATCCAGGCTTCGGTGTCTGTAAATTTTATCTATACTGGGTTATGTGATGACTACAGACATTTCATTAGTGCTGTTGGTTAAAAGTGAAAAGTCTGCTCATGTAATTGTATATTAATAATAGCAAAATAAAAAAAAGTGAAAAGTCTGTGGGCTTTTAAAAAACAGTGGATTTTATTCAGGGAGGTAGTGACACTTAAACTGAAAGCTTTGGAGGGATGCGGTTAAGGTATGTGTTAATTCTGACTCTAGGTTTTATGTGATTGTTGGTGTTTCCCAGATGTTTCTGCATTTTCATAAAAGAGGATGTTTTTATACAAAGCCAGGTGATCTCCAAAATGGATGGAGTTAGTCATATTGGCAGAACTTCTCAAAATAATTCTGAGATCCAAAAACTCACTGTCTTCTATTTTACCTTGGTAAGTATAATTTGTGTTCAGATAATTAAATTTTTCCTTAAACTAAACCATACAAAATAGTTATAGAAACATAAAACAAGATCTGTTTTCATGAAAATATTTTCTGAAATTGTGACTTTGATTCTTCCTAACCCACGATCTCATTGTCCTCAGAGCAAGACCTGATTAATCTGTATTTCCAGTATCTGTCTTTAACACTTGTACTTCTTTGGACAAATTAGTTGTGTTCTTCCCCCCTCTCTCTCTGGCTATGTCAAATTCAGGGGATTGAGTTGTCTTTCTCATTAATAAGAAAGTGTGATGTTTTGAGCTACAGGGAGCTAGACTGGTGAGGGCTCTTAGAGCCCTTTAATTCCATAATGTCCTTGATCTGATGAAGCCGCTCAGTAAATCTCTTCACAATTTTCATGACCAAGCCATCTGCCTGCATTAAAATAAATCAAATCTGCTTACTCCTTCAACATCTAACAGATATTCTATAAACTGATGATGGTGAAGACCATGAACACTAAAATATTTCGCACTTCCTTTAAATTCTTGGTTCAGAGTCTCTTGACCTAGTGGAAGTTGGCATGCCAGCTTTCCCTCTCACTTGAACAGAAGGGTGGTGGAACCCTTTGCCCTCTCCTTTTACTGCAGTTATCCCAAGTGTGGAAAGTGAACGAATGCAGCTTTTCTACATTTAGATTAAACTTCACAAATCTTATACTTGCCCTTCGACTTCATTTATGCTAGCTAATTAGGTAAACACACAGATATATTTATCTGATATTATATGGCAGTTTGTATATATTACAATCTCAGGAGGACTGATTGTATGTCTGACCCAAGCTTCTGATACTGTCCTGACTCTGGACACTGGGCGGATTTGGCAGCATCAAGCTGTGCAAATGCATGATCCCATGGCCTGTTTCTGAACAAAAGTAGTTTATTATTATTATTTTTTTACATCTGAAAACCACAGAATGTTAAAAATATTTCTTAGTATTCTCAGAACTTCTCACACTATCTTTTCCTTCCTCATCACCTTCATTAGTTTAAATCACTAAATTTACATTATCTCCAGTAGTTTTCTAGTCGGTTTTTATTTCACCTTTCTTCTTCTTGATCCATCCTTTATTCTCTGCCAAGTTGCTTTTCTGTCAAACACTGCTTCCATTGTATTCCTCTCTTCCTTTAACAACAGTAACACAGCAAACTCAAAAATCTTAAAGGACCAATTCCTCAGTGTTTAGAGTATCATTCTAAAATTGTCCTCAGTAGCTTTCCACTCTTCTCCACCAGCATGTTTCCACTGCCCTGATCTACCTCACTAACGCTGTCGCTCATTTTCCATCCTCTTCTGGCCTGGAATATCTCACCTCCTTTTGATGTCCATGCTACCCAACCTTCCAGTCCAGCTCCAGCCTGTTCCCCCTGAGACTGACCACCTTACGTTCTGGCCTGCCTGCTGCGTAAGAACTCTTCCTCTGGCGGTCTCTCAGGCAGTGGCCACTGTTGCTGCTCCTTTGGCAGCACCTTGAAAATGCCGCGCCTTGTTCTCCTGCAGGCGCCACCGCATGAGCGCTTTGTGCTGTACACATGGCGGATGGGTGATTTACTGAGCAAATGGATGGATTTTAGATCTTTGCTTTTCAGCAGCCTTTTACCTCGTATTAAGTAGTAGACAACCTAGTCCTCTCATTTTACAGCTAAAAAAATTGAGATTCTATACATGACATTGAGACATTCATGGGAATTTTGAAGTCTTTTACCAAAGTGTAGACATTTTCTATTGTCAAAAAAATGCTTTAAAAAAGCCAGATTCTTTTATGCTGTGGATTGAATTTACATTTCATTTGTGCTCCAATTTTGGAAGGTTCATACAGTTTCTCAGCCTTTGCCTTTACATGAACTAACTTTGCAATAGGTTCCCACTATCTGCTAATGTGTACCTGATGCCTCTCGCTCATTTATGCTTTGTTCATTCCACTGAAGAGCACGGACATATATAGTCAGGTTTTTTTGTTGATTATGATGTACTTCAAAGTTGTTGTATTGGGAAAGACAATAGTGACAGGGACTAAATTTTTAAAAATTCATAATGTATAAAAAAATGTAAAAACCTTGAGAGCATTACTTAATGAATTGTTGTAAGTGAATATACTTTTGTATCCAAAGATGGAGCATTGCCAACACCTGCTAAACCCCTGTAGACCCTCTCAATCACCTACGGCTCCCTCCTTCCCAAAGGTAGCCACTTTTTGGCTTTAACACCAGAAATTAGTTTGCCTGTTTTTGAAATTCACGTGCATAGAATCATCATATCAATTTCTGTGTCTTTGTATTTGGCTTTTAAAAATCAGTGTTGTTTATGTGATTTATCCTCACTGTTACGTGTAGGTGTAGTTCACTTCCCTTATGGTATGGCACTTCATGGTATGAGTACCCCAAGATACTGATTTATCCATCCTACTACTGACAGACATTTTGCTTGGTTCCAGTTTTGGCCTATAGTGAATAACACTGCCATGTCTTTGGATGCATGTCAGAGTGCATTTCTGTTACTATATACCTAAGAAACAAATTGAACATATTCAGCCATTTTTCCAATGTGGTTGTACTTCCTATCTTTATGCCCGCTAGCATTGTTTGAGAGTTCCTTTTCCTCTATATCCTCGTCAACATGAGGTTTCATCAGTATATTTTACTTTAGCCATTCTGATGGGTGAATAATGGTATCTCATTGTGCATGCATGTCTGTAGCTGTTTTATACTTCCCTGATTACTAATGAGGTTGCTCACCTTTTCCTTTTTTTGCTGGCCAAACAGGTGTCTTCTTTCATAAATCATCAAAGTCTTTTGCCAGTTTTTAAAAATTTTGCTATCATTAATGTATAATCACGTGAACAACATTGTTGTTACTAGACTGCCCCTACTATCATGTCCCCACCACATACCCCTTTACAGTCACTGTCCATCAGCGTAGTAAGATGCTATAGAACCATTACTTGTCTTCTCTGTGTTGTACTGCCTTCCCCATGTTCGCCCCCCTACATTATACGTGCTAATCGTACTGCCCCTTTTTCCCCGTTATCCCTCCCTTCCCACCCATCCTTCCCCATCCCTTTCCCTTTGGTAACTGTTAGTACATTCTTGGGTTCTGTGAGTCTGCTGCTGTTTTGTTCCTTCAGTTTTTCCTTTGTTCTTATACTTCACAGAGTGAAATCATCTGATACTTGTCTTACCCTGCCAGGCTTATTTCACTGAGCATAATACCTTCTAGCTCCATCCATGTTGTTGCAAATAGTAGGATTTGTTTTCTTCTTATGGCTGCATAATATTCCATTGTGTATATGGACCACATATTCTTTATCCATTCATCTACTGATGGACCCTTAGGTTGTTTCCATTTCTTGGCTATTGTAAATAGTGCTGCGATAAACATAGGGGTGCATATGTCTTTTTCAAACTGGGATGCTGCATTCTTAGGGTAAAATCCTAGGAGTGGAATTCCTGGGTCAAATGGTATTTCTATTTTGAGTTTTTTGAGGAACCTCTATACTGATTTCCACAATGGTTGAACTATTTTACATTTCCACCAGCAGTGTAGGAGGGTTCCTCTTTCTCCACATCCTCACCAACAATTTGTTGTTGTTTGTGTTTTGGATGTTGGCGATCCTAGCTGGTATGAAGTGATATCTCACTGTGGTTTTAATTTGCATTTCTCTGATGATTAGAGTTGTGGAGCATCTTTTCATGTGCCTGTTGGCCATCTGAATTTCTTCTTTGGAGAAGTGTCTGTTCAGCTCTTCTGCCCATTTTTTAACTGGCTTATTTGCTTTTTGTTTATTGAGGTGTGTGAGCTCTTTATATAATTTGGATGTCAACCCTTATCAGATATGTCATTTATGAATACATTCTCCCATACTGTAGGATGTCTTTTTGTTCTACTGATGGTATCCTTTGCTGTACAGAGCTTTTTAGTTTGATATAGTTGCACTTGTTCATTTTTGCTTTTGTTTCCCTTGCGGGGGAGATATGTTCATGAAGAAGTTGCTCATGTTTATGTCCAAGAGATTTTTGCCTATATTTTTTTCTAAGAGTTTTATAGTTTCATGACTTACATTCAGGTCTTTGATTCATTTTGAGTTTACTTTTGTGTATGGGGTTAGACAGTAATCCAGTTTCATTCTCTTACATGTAGCTGTCCAGTTTTGCCAAAACCAGCTATTAAATAGGCTGTCATTTCCCCATTGTATATCCATGGCTCCTTTTTCGTATATTAAATGACCATATATGCTTGGGTTTATATGTGGGCTCTCTAGTTTGTTCCATTGGTCTATGGGTCTGTTCTTGTGCTAGCACCAAATTGTCTTGATTACTGTGGCTTTGTAGTAGAGCTTGAAGTCAGGGAGTGTAATTCCCCCTGCTTTATTCTTCCTTCTCAGGATTGCTTTGGGTATTCAGGGTCTTTTGTAGTTCCATATGAATTTTAGAACTATTTGCTTTAATTCATTGAAGAATGCTGATGGTATTTTGATAGGGATTGCATTGAATCTGTATATTGCTTTAGGCAGGATGGCCATTTTGACAATATTAATTCTTCCTATTCATGAGCATGGGATGTGTTTCCATTTATTGGTATCTTCTTTAATTTCTCTCATGAGTGTCTTGTAGTTTTCAGAGTATAGGTCTTTCACTTCCTTGGTTAGGTTTATTCCTAGGTATTTTATTCTTTTTGAGGCAGTTGTGAGTGGAATTGTTTTCCTGATTTCTCTTTCTGCTAGTTCATCGTTAATGTATAGGAATGCAACAAATTTCTGTGTATTAATTTTGTATCCCACAGATTTGCTGAATTCAGATATTAGATCTAGTAGTTTTGGAGTGGATTCTTTAGGGTTTTATAACAAAATCATGTCATCTGCAAACAGGGACAGTTTGATTTCTTCCTTACCAATCTGGATGCCTTTTATTTCTTTGTGTTGTCTGATTGCCGTGGCTAGGACCTCCAGAACTATGTTGAATAAAAGGGAGAGTGGGCATCCTTGTCTTGTTCCGGATCTTAAAGGAAAAGCTTTCAGCTTCTTGCTGTTAAGTATAATGTTGGCTGTGGGTTTGTCATTTATGGCCTTTATTATGTTGAGGTACTTGCCCTCTATACCCATTTTGTTGAGAGTTTTTATCATGAATGGAGGTTGAATTTTGTCGAATGCTTTTTCAGCATCTATGGAGATGATCATGTGGTTTTTGTCCTTTTTGTTGATGTGATGGCTGATGTTGATGGATTTTCGAATGTTGTACCATCCCTGCATCCCTGGGATGAATCCCACTTGATCATGATGGATGATCTTTTTGATGTCTTTTTGAATTCACTTTTCTAATATTTTGTTGAGTATTTTTGTGTCTATGTTTATCAGGGATATTGGTCTGTAATTTTCTTTTTTTTGTGGTGTCTTTGCCTGGTTTTGGTATTTGAGTGATATTGGCCTTGTAGAATGAGTTTGGGAGTATTCCCTCCTCTTCAACTTTTTGGAAAACTTTAAGGAGGATGGGTATTAGGTCTTCAGTAAATGTTTGATAAAATTCAGCAGTGAAATGATCTGGTACAGGAGTTTTGTTCTTAAGTAGTTTTTTGATTGCTGATTCAATTTCCTTGCTGGTAATTGGTCTATTCACATTTTCTGTTTATTCTTGGGTGAGCCTTGGAATGTTGTATTTTTCTAGAAAGTTGTCCATTTTCTTCCAGGTTATGCAGTTTGTTGCCATGTAATTTTTCATAGTATTCTTTCATAATCCTTTGTATTTCTGTGGTGTCCATAGTGATTTTTCCTTTTTCATTTCTGATTCTGCTTATGTGTGTGGACTCTCTTTTTTTTTTTTTGATAAGTCTGGCTACGGTTTTATCTATTTTGTTTATTTTCTTGAAGAACCAGCTCTTGCTTTCATAGATTCTTTCTATTGTTTTATTCTTCTCGATTTTATTTATATCTGCTCTAATCTTTATTATGTTCCTCCTTCTACTGACTTTGGGCCTCATTTTTCTTCCTTTTCTAGTTTTGTTAATTGTGAGATTAGACTGTTCATATGGGATTGTTCTTCTTTCCTGAGGTAGGCCTGTATTGCAATATACTTTCCTCTTAGCACGGCCTTCGCTGTGTCCCACAGATTTTGCGGTGTTGAATTATTGTTGTCATTTGTCTCCATATATTGCTTGATCTCTGTTTTTATTTGGTCATTGATCCATTGATTATTTAGGAGCATGTTATTAAGCCTCCATGTGTTTGTGTCCTTTTTGGTTTTCTTTGAGTAATTTATTTCTAGTTTCATACCTTGTGATCTGAGAAGCTGGTTGGTACAATTTCAATGTACTGAGGCTCTTTTTGTGGCCTAGTATATGATCTATTCTTGAAAATGTTCCATATGCACTTGAGAAGAATGTGTATCCTGTTGCTTTTGGATGAAGTGTTCTGTAGATGTCCGTTAGGTCCATCTATTCTAATACTTTGTTCAATGTCTCTGTCTCTTTACTTATTTTCTGTCTGGTTGATCTGTCCTTTGGAGTGAGTGCTGTTGAAGTCTCCTAAAATGAATGCATTGCATTCTATTTCCCCCTTTAATTCTGTTAGTATTTGTTTCACATATGTAGGTGATCCTGTGTCGGGCGCATAGATATTTACAATAGTCATATCCTCTTGTTGGAATGACCCTTTTATCATTATGTAATGTCCTTCTTTGTCTCTTGTGACTTTCTTTGTTTCAAAGTCTATTTTGTCTGGTACAAGTACTGCAACTCCTGCTTTTTTCTCCCTATTAGTTGAATGAAATATCTTTTTCTATCCCTTCACTTTCAGTCTGTGTATGTCTTTGGGTTTGAAGTTAGTCTCTTGTAGGCTGCATATAGATGGGTCTTGTTTTTTTATCCATTCACAGACTCTGTGTCTTTTGATTGGTGCATTCAGACCATTTACATTTAGGGTGATTATCAATAGGTATGTAGTTATTGCCATTGCAGGCTTTAGATTCATGGTTACCAAAGGTTCATGGGTAATTCCCTTACTATCTAACAGTCTAATTTAACTCACTTCATATGCTATTAGAAACACAACCTAAAGGTTGTTTTTCTTTCTCCTTTTTCTTCCTCCTCCATTGTTTATTTGTTATATATTATATTCTTTACTCTTTGTCTTTCCCTCGATTGAGTTTGGGGGTAGTTGATTTGATTTTGCATCTTCTTTGTAATTAATTGTTCTACTCTGCTGTGGTTTTATTTCCCCTGGTGACATCTATTTAGTCTTAGGAATACTTCCATCTATAGCAGTCCCTCCAAAATGCATTGTAGAGGTGGTTTGTGGGAGGTAAATTATCTCAGCTTTTGCTTATCTGAAAAAATTTTAATCTCTCCTTCAAATTTAAATGATAACCTTGCTGGATAGAGTATTCTTGGTTCGATGCCCTTCTGCTTCATTGCATTAAATATATCATGCCACAGAGGTATTTATGTTCTGGCCTGTAAGTTTTCTGTTGAGAAATCTGATGATAGCCTGATGGGTTTTCCTTTGTGTGTGATCTTTTTTCTCTCTCTAGCCGCTTTTAAAAGTCTGTCTATATCCTTGATCCTTGCCATTTTAATTATTATATGTCTTGATGTTGTCTTCCTTGGGTCCCTTGTGTTGGAAGATCTGTGGCACCTCCATGGCTTGGGAGACTATCTCCTTCCCCAGATTGGGGAAGTTTTCAGCAATTACTTTCTCAATAACACTTTCTATCTCTTTTTCTCTCTCTTCTTCTTCTGGTACCCCCATAATGCAGATATTGTTCCGTTTGGATTGAATCTCTCAATATTCTTTCATTCTTAGAGATCCTTTTTTCTCTCTGTGCCTCAGATTCTTTGTATTCCTCTTCTCTAATTTCTATTCCATTTACCTTCTCTTCTACTACATCTAATCTGCTTTTAAATCCCTCCATTGTATATTTCATTTCAGACATGGAATTTCTTAATGATTGAATCTCCATCTTAAATTCATCCCTGAGTTCTTGAATATTTTTCTGTACCTCCATGAGGGTGTTTATGATTTTTATTTTGAACTCTCTTTCAGGAAGATTGGTGAGTTCAGTTTCATTTGGCCCTTTTTCTGGGTTTGTGAGGTTTTGGTCTGAACCAGGTTCCTTTGACATTTCACAATTCTATGTGGTGCCCTATAGTGCCCAGAAGCTCTAGTCTCTGGAGCTGCCAGCCCCTAGAGTGAGGTTGGGTGTCTTAGGGGAGTGGTGCTGGTGCCTGGGGGGAGGAAAGATCTGTTTCCTCATTCCCGTCTCCAGTGCCTGTCTCCAGTATCAGAGCCAGTGGGCCGAGCACACAGGTGTAAGCCTCTGTGCTTGCTGTCACTAGCTGTTCTAGGCGGGGCCTCTGGCTGGCCTGTGCCAGTGCAGTGACTGCCCATTTGTGAGCAGGTGCCATCAGGCCAGGAAGAAGGCGCAGCAGGCTGTGTGCCACAGTGGGGGGCCTCGGAGCTGAGTAGGCAGTCAGGGGAATGGCGTGCCTGAAGCTCCTCAAAGTTCCCAACCTGTTGGGCAGACTGTGCCCAGACAACCATGTCCACCTATTCCTTCTCCATGCAGCAATTTCCGTGCAAACCCGCCCCTTCAGTAGCCCTCTCACTGCTAGGAAGCCTCTCAGACCATCTGCCTTTTTCTCTGTTACAGAGCGGCTAGGTGTTGATCCCCTCCTCCACAAACGGCTGGAATCTCAGTCTCTCAGGCACTCCACCTGTCCCATCTCCCCATCCTCCAGAGCATCACACAATGTAGATTTGTGCTCCAAAGTAGACCTCCAGGGCTGGGTGTTTAGCAGTCTCAGGATTCCACTCCCTCCCTGCTCCATTTCTCTTCCTCCTGCTGGTGAGCTGGGGTGGGGGAAAGGCTCGGGTCCCACCAGATCAAGGCTTTCGTACATTACTCTGTTTTGTGAGGTCTCCTCTGTTCGTGAGGTCTGTATGCAGTCTGGTGCAGCCTTCTTTCCTGTTGCTGTTTTAGGGCTAGTTGTATTAACTATATTTTCATGCTACATGTGGTTTTGGGAGGAATTCTGTGTCACCTCTCATGCCGCCATCTTGTGGTTCCCCCCTTTTACCAGTTTTTAAAAACAGCTTTATTGAGATAGTTACATACTCTATAATTAACCCATTTAAATTGTACAATTCAATTTTTTTGTATATTACATTACACATTTTTAATAATTTCGGTAAAATATAAAATTAGCCATTTTAACCATTTTAAGTGTGTAATTCAGTGGCATTAAGCTCATTCACAGTGTTCTGCAACCATCATCACTATTTCCAGAACTTTTTCATTACCCCAAACAGATACTATATAAACATTAAATAATAACTCCCCATTTCTCTCTTTCCCCAGCCTTTTGTAACATCTAATCTATCTCTCTCTCTCTGAATTTGCCTATTCTAGTTAACTCATATAGGTGGAATCATACAATATTTACCCTTTTGTGGCTGGCTTATTTCACTTAGCATAATGTTTTCATCCATGTTGTAGCATATGTCAGAACTTCTTTCCTTTTAATGGCTGAAAAATATTTCATTGTTTTATATGTATATATAAAATAATATATATACACAGATATATATATTATTTTGTTTATCCATTTATCTGTTGATGAACCCTTAGGTTTTGTCAGGTTTTAAAATGACTCTGTGTTTCTTTTTCTCACTGATTTGTAAACGTTTATTTGTTGGAATATTGACACTTTATGAGTTATGTGTTGCAAAATCTTTTAATCTCTCATTTGCCTTTTAACTTTCTCATTTTGGTTTCTTTTAAAAAACAGTTTTAAAAAACTAGTTTTTAATTTTACTTACCCAGTTTTAAGAAATATCCTTTTTGACTAGCACTTTTGGTGTCTTTGTTAAGATATTCTTTGCCTGTCCCAATGTCATAAAAATATTGTTATCTTCTAGAAGCTATACTGTTTACATTTTATATTTTGACCCACAGCCCACTGGAATTGATTTTTTTGTGTGCATGATGAGAGTTGGAAGTCAAGGACTAGAACTTACTCTTTGTGGTGGTTTACCTGTTTGTATTTATATCCAGTCCTGTTGATTAGACATGTTCTTTGATGTGGTCTTATGCTTCATTTTACCTCCAGTGTGTAGCACATTGCCTTATACATGGTAAGTGATCAATAAATACTTATTAATAGTGGCTGGGCCAAGAGACTCATTTCCCAAAAGACATAGGGACCCAAATAGAATGCTATGAAATCCGACTTTATTCTTAAATAGTATTCATTTCCTCTTTACAGCATTATTTTCTTCTTTGCTTTAGTTTTGTTTTTGATTTCTTCCACTTCCTCCTCTGTTGCCAGTGCCCTTTTTACCATCATCATCTCTTTCATTAATATCATCTTCACCATCTGGAACTGAGGTTAAGGTCTAAATCTCATGATCTTAATTTTATCATCATATAGTAATTTTCTTTAAAAAATAATTTTTGTTGTATAATAACATTTTATATTATTGAGTATCTTGCATCTAAGAACACCACCTTGCATTTGTTTTGTACAGGGAATTTTAAACTGGTCTAAAAATGGTTTTCAAAGAAGGCACTTAAATTTCAGGCAAAACTTGGTGTTGTATGCATTTCATAATTTTCTTTTTCCTGAGGAGAATGTCTCAACTTTTTAAAGTATATTCTTTCATTTTCCAATGAACTATAGAGAAACATACACTATGTATTACCACTCTACTAGGCATTGTGGGTTACACACAATATTCAATATGGTACCTGGTTTTAAGGAATTTCATACATATGTAATTATAGTTAGAATTGTAAGCACAGGTACAATTTGGGGAGTTATGTGAATCACAAAAGGAGTAATTTTGGAAAAGTTAGAATCATGGGAGGAAATAGAAGTGCAGATATGTAGTGAACTGTCAGGCCGAAGAAAACATAGCTAGATAGTTAATGGCCTTGTGTGCTGCTTATCTGGTCTTTATCCCAGCTGATGAGGCAAAAAACCTTTGTTTCCTCTGTATTCAGCAGTTTTTAAGGAAAAAAAGAAATGAAGCAAAATGAAACAAAATGGAAGATCTGTTATGCTCCAGGCATCCGGAGATAGAAAGATGAAAAAAAAGCATAGGGTCCAGTCTTCAAGACTCTGTGGTTTGTCTAAAAGACAAACATGATTCAGCTCGTTATGATATGATGCCATTAAGGTATGGATGAAATGTTGTCTTCTGCCCAATTCTTATTCTTGGTTTGACATCTTATTCATGGTTGTGCCATTTCTCTAGGTTGGTTCTTCAGGTTTGCAAGTCTGCAACTGGCCATTTTCAACATGTGCCAGAGTGATGGCATGGAGGCAGTGGCACAAAGCAGGCCGCAGTGCTCCCGGTTCTTATGAAGCATGTAAGAGGCCACCTAGTGCTTGTGCATCCTGGCGAGGGCCTGATCAAGATCTGAGGTTAGAGTGAAGAAGTTTATGTGCTCAGGAATTTCAGGATCAAACACAAATGGCCAGGACCGCTGTACGAAGGTGACTGACACTCACCCGTCCCTACTCCCCGTTCAACACAAAGACAACCACCACTACCACTACCACCAGAAAGAATGCGCAGAAGGACCAATCCTAATTGATTGGTTACCACGCTGGGATTAGCCAGTCAAGATAGTCTACGGCAGAGGCCACTGAAGACCCAGAGAATTTTGTGAATTAGGAGGGCCACCTCGCTTCTCCTTTGCCTTGGGCTAGTTTGAGGATTCTCTCCTTCAGGCAGTTAGATGCTGTCTTGAAGAAAAGTAGGACAAGGGGAAAGCAGTCTGAACATCTGAGCGTTTATCTGAGCCTTCCAAAAGAGACAGCTACAAGATAAAGAGGCTGTTCAAATTATTGAATCTGCCTTAGGTCAGGTTGGACTGACTTTAGTTATTGTCCTATTCTTGCCACCTCTCTGGTTTTGGGGTGGGTTGGCAGGGGCTGAGAGGTGGCAAGGTCTCATCAGTTTGAGAGAGAAGACTGTGCTTCTTTGCATATATTATTTATTAACCCACGAATGAAGATTTACTTATTGTGTCTTTTTGATAACATTTGGTTTAGATGCATAGCCAAAGCCACAACATCTAGAGACTTCATTGGCCAGATGCTCTAATCTTGAGCTCTGTCCTGGTTTTTAATGTAAGCTGATGTACCAACATGGCAGCAAATGTGTAAGCAATTGCAAGAAACGTGCTACAGTGGTTTATTGAATCTCAATCAATGATCTTTTCTTTCAAGAAAAGCCTCTTTATTTGCTTGATCACTTGGAGTGCTTTTTTTAAATACTTGGATTTGGCAGGCATTTTTGATACTGAGGTGCTCACAGTGAACTGAATGTGGTTAAACAGCTTGGAACACTGGAATTTGAATAGGCTCTGGGCACATGTGCCAAAGGGTGGCAAGCCAAGTCATCCAGCCGCCAGTGCCAGCTCTTATGAGCTTCAGTTCTGCCACTGCCACCACTTCTGGATGCTTCTCTAAGTCACACACATTTCTTCTGCTTTTATTTGTCACAAATTTCCAGTCTGGATGTCAAATTTCCATTAAGATTGTAGCTACCATTATTGGGTACCCACCATGTGCCCAGGCATTTTATGTATGTTTACTCATTAATCCTTAAGGCGAGCCTGTGCAATAGATTTGTATTATCTTCATGTTCTAGTGAGGAAATTGTGCTGTCGTAGAGTAGGATGAATTTTAGTACTTGGAGTTAAATGCCCGAAAGATTAGGTAAGATAACATGTAAAGTGCTTCCTACTGTGTCAGGCTCAGACAGTAAGTGGCTGACATTTTCTCTTTAAAGCTGTTTGACTTTGTGGTGGTTTTGTCTCCATTCTAGAGACAAACTGGAGAAGAATTTAGGGAACATAATATGAGCTCTGAGCGGGGATTGTAAAGACATTTAAGCCCTAAGCCCAAAAGGATTATGGTACCCGCCTTCTGTGAAAATCAAAATGGGACACTGACTCTAGAGGAAGGGCAAGCAAGTCCAACACCACTGTATTTTTTCTGCCAGCAGGACTACTTTAGTCTTCTGAAACATCAAATACCAACCTTAAAAATATTTCTCTCTTGCTTGTTCTCTCTTTCTGTTCCTGTACTGCTGGTGCTGTATTTGTTTGGTGTCCCTGTTGGGTAATAGAGCATAAAAGAATTTAATATTTTATTTTTATTTATATCAAATAAGTAGGCATGGTATAGGATTTGTAAGTCACCATATTTCAAGGGGAATGATTTAAAAATTATCATATCAACAAGTTGTGTTAGACACTGCAGGTGATAGGAAAGTATGAACCTCCATTCCTTCTGTTTATAGTTTTTGAGGAGGGATGGCAGGAAACAATTTTGAATGCTTACTAGGTACTAGTCCTTTAATATACATTATGTAATTAATCTTCATCACAGCCTTCCATTATTTCTATTTTATAAACAAGGAAACCGATGTTTAGAAAAGCTAAATAAGGTCACATAGCTTATGTCTTTCGGATTCCAAAGCCTTTCTTCTTCCTGCTTCATGAAAAAGAGAACAAGAAAATAATATTGTTTCAACTTGAAATCCTCCTTCCTCCTCTTTGTATCTTGGCCTGGAAAATAATGCTTTTGCTTCTAGATGTAGGTTGGATGTGTTGGCTTTTTCCTTTCCTGTCTCCATAGAACATTGTTCAGACTTTAGCCCGTACCTATTTACTGTGATCTGCACACTCACCTTTTTGTTTAATCCTCTTCTTCCTTCTGTACCTGGTACACAGCCAGCACTTAATACATATTTGTTTCATAAATAGTAAGTGATAATCATACAGTTCAGGCTATGAGTGCAGCTGGAGTTCAGAGAGACTTTCTGGAACAGGTGGGAACTAACAGTCTCGCAGCACCTGAATTGGATTTAGATGCACAGAGGAGGCTGGGCACACCCAACTGGGGGCAGGGGAGCGGGACGACATCAGAAGTGGTTGTGTGGAAATGGACATTGCTAGCTCCTGTTAGGAAGTAATGTGAGTTAAATTTGGATGCCACATTTATTATTTCAGCTCTTTGAAAACTGCCCCTAATGATATCCCTTTTCTTTTGTTTCCTCAAAATTAATTATCTTTTTGTAGCTATGGTAACTCATTTGAAGCTCTATTATGCATGTAATCTGTACACATTGAACTATTTGCTTCAGCATTCTAAACATTTTCCTGCATAGTCAATAATTCTATATTTGCAATGTTCTTTTCCTTTTGGTTAAAATTGGCTTTTCCCTTTAGATTTCAAAGGATGATTATAAAAAGAATTAGGAATGACAGCGTGACTAATAAATTACCACAAATGACCATCATCTTTGTCACTAATGCTCATGCTATTAGTTGCTTATACTGGCATATTTCTAGCCAGTTTTTACTTTGAGAAACTTTGAACACATGATGTGCATCACCCTGGTTTCCCCAGTCTCCCTGGATCTGAGGGCCCCTACACCCTTACTCTCAGAGCTCCCACACCTCCTCCCTCTTCCTCGGACTTCTGCAGCCCAGCAGAACACTCTCTGTGCCTCCTTCCTGGCCCTGGCCCAGCCTTTTTCACCTCTGTGTTTGTGCCTGCTCTTTTCCCACGTGGCTGCTTATCCTGCTGCTCACCTTCCTTGCTCAGCTGTTCTGCCTAGTAACAGACTGCTTGTCTTTTATGTCCTGCCCCTCTCTCTGTCTCAGAGGAGTTTTGCACCTGCACCCTAGCTCACCTAAGTAAACTCAATGGTCCCGTGATTTCTCCTCTTTTTTGGTCAGAGTATTGTTTAACTTTTGAATCTTTTTCTTCATCTGGAAAGTGAAGTGTGTGGCACATCCCCAATTGAGTGGCTGGATTAGGTGAAGAGGTGGTCGTAATTGGTGTATAGAGTCTATAACTCATCTTTCTCTCAGTCCTTGACATTGCAGAGCTACTTTTGGAAATATTTGTTCATTTATTCACTCAATATTTATTGAGTGCTTGTGTGGTGCTAGGTACTGTTCTAGGTACTGGGGATATAGCAGAAGCAAAAATAGACTGACAACATCTAAGGAAACAAAACAGGAGGTAATACTAAAGTTTCTTTTTCAGGTCCCTGTGTCTTAAAATGTTTCTTCACCTATAAAATAGTGGTGGGTTAAGAATAATGTAACCGACACAGAAAGAAATTATGTTAACCAACACAGAAAGAAATTATGTTAAGAACTTGAGTCTCCTTAAATCATGGTAAACAAGTTTTTACATTTTGAGTTTTGTTTGTATTCTCCATATATACAACAGTTGCCTTGGTGAAGTTGCAGGGCCGTAGTGGTTACAGCCTCTGCTGGTGTCTGTCTCTGAAATGCTTTCAATTTGTTAGTTGTGTTAGGCAAGCTGGATCTCACACAAGAAATTGGAAGCAGCTCCTGTTAATAAGAGCATTAACAGTAACTTTAACAATTTCGTCTGAGGGAGTCACTGGTATTGCTTATACCACACACAGTACGTTACATGGGGAAGGTATTCAGAAAAGATTTATGGACCTAGAAAATATTTATTTCTCCAGATGAGCTTATGGGCTTCTCTCTCTGGGACTTACTCAACAATTATATTTGATATTTGTTACCAGTAATAAATATCATCCTAGGTAATGTTTGTCTCTCTTTTTCTTTTAACTTATTTTTGTACTTTAGAATTTAAAATTGTTCTGTTTGAATTGCATTTATTCTTAAAATACTTCTAAGTTGTTTTAGCATTTACTAAATATTTAACTTCCATGTAACTTCCAATATATATGACTTACACACTTTAAAGATACATAAAAAGGTATACAAGTGAATATTTATTGGTTTGCTTCTGGATTTAATGTTGATAATTTCAAACCAGAGGATGAAAACTTATAGTTGCTTTCTTGTGAAAATGTGTGCAGCTGTCACACAGTCCCAGACTTGTAGATCCAAAAAGCACCTTCAGTCTTCCAGTTTCTCTTTTTTGCTCAATTCTTTCTTGCTTCTTTTCCTGCCTCTGTTTTTGCATGTTATATAATAAGAAACCCAGAATGGTGAAGTAATCTTTTCAAAACTACACAGCATGTAAGTGGCCAAATTTGAGCCAGAATCTGGGTTAAAGTTCTTTCCAATAAGAAAGGGAAATAGTACAGCTAAGTGGTATTTCAGTTACTTTTTCTGTCTTGGTCAAACTAATTTTAACCACTTTAGGGTCATCTCTTCCTAGGGTCTTTTTGTTTTTTATTACTATCCCAATAAAATATTACACAAGAAAAGTGTACATATACTGTGAATATACACAGATGTGTATAAATAGTGCATGTGCTTGTGTAATGTGGTAGGGTTCGTTGAGCATGATGGAGGTGTTGTGTGCACAAAAATATATATTGAATAACGTTCCCTTCGCTACTTCCATACTTCTGTCATGTCCTTGTATTCCAGATTGGGTAAGATGAAACAGACAAGAAAATACTCAAATTTCATTTCAGGATCTGCAGCAGCTGGAGTGAACATCAAACAGATGGGCTTTTCCACCCTGATTATCCTAACTTCCTAAATTTAGAAATACATGCTTTAAAAAAATGTAAATTACTCGAGGGGGTGGTGTAGCACATGCCAGGCAGTGCTAACGAGTGCAAATAGATGTCATCTGCTGACTTAGATGAATCTCAGCTCCCACTCTGGGTTTCTGCTATTGCATTCCCTTTAGATTTATTTTATGTTACTGTCTCCCTCTCTGAAAATGTAGTGTCAAACCTCTTTTTACATATCAATTAATATTATTTAAAAATGTTGAGGTTTATGAAATATCTTAAACCAAAATAGTGTTTAATCTTATGATTCAAAATTCTTTCAAACTGGTGGAAAAGGATAGGAAAGAGACATTAGATAAGAAGTCTCTTGTATCTTACTTTTATGACAGACTAGTTCATTTACTAACTAGGTGAATTGGTGCAGAACACTTCCTCTGCCCTAAAATGGGTAGATGGACTTGATTGCTTCTAATGTATCTTTTTAAATAAAATTTTTATTTCTGTAAATTACCTATATTTATAATTTATTTTGTGAATATTGTGTACCTAGAATCTAGCACAGTGCCTGGGACATAGTTTATTGCCTGGCAATAAACATTGTCAAAAGAATCAATACTCTCTTATATTTTCAATTTACAAAACTCACTAGGCAAACTGTTTAGTAAGTAAGTGTGTTATGGCCACCTGCCCCTGTGAGGATACACTAATTCTCTCCTGTATCTTACAGTTAGGTTGAGGAGATCAACAATGATGCAAGGATATAAAAAAGCAAAATCCAAACAAGTAAGGAGGTTTGTGTATATACGTCACCTCCCATTGGAGTGTGAGTTGTACCGGTAATTGCATTTTATATAAGTGAATATGTTGATAGAATCGTCTTTATTCCAGAGTTACAGGAAGGAAAGCAGAAAACAACTTGTAAGTCCATCACCAAAGGAAGTGGAAGGATCAAATTTGCAGAAGTGAATCCAGATGCTTCATCCTTGGAGATGAGTAGGAGTTCAGGAAGCAAGGGGGTAACATGGAGAGGGGAAGGCATGAGAGAGCTGTCCTTTCTGGGCAAAGAGAGTAGATAACCAGAGTTACAGAGGCATAAAATACACATAGTTCTGCATGACTGGAGGGTAAGGTTCAAGGGGAACAGAGACTAGAGATGGTGCCAGAAGGATAGGCAAGCACTGATGTCTGGACTTTATCTGGTGAGCAGTGGGAAGACTTCCAAGGGTTTTAAAGAGGAATAACTTTCTCACCATGCTCTTTTTGCTATTAGACCTGAGTGGCAGTGAGGAGGATGGATTGGAAGTAGATCAGGAGGGATACAGGGAGATCAGTAGTACACTGTTGTGCTAGTTCAAGATCATGTGAGATTCCTCACAAATGTTAATGAATTAAGTTTAAGTCCAAGAAAAAAGACATTCTCAATGAATATTTTAAAAGCTTGGCATATTGCTGTTTCCAAGCCCCTTGGCCTGTGGGCTTGGGGGGAAAAAAACTGAAAGCTTGTATTCTCCTCAGAATGGGGGAAATGTAAGAAGAAAAAAATGTTAAATTTGTGGGAGTTTCATAAATATATGGATAAGTGAATAATTGAAAGGTTATTTGTGTTGTATTGATACTGAAATCTAGCCGTCTGTGTCTGTTTTCTCATTCTAGTGTTGGTAACCAGTCCAGACCTTAGAAATCTAGATAGCAAAGTAAAAGAAGAAATTTAATTTCAGTTAAACTGTACCCATTTGAGCACAAACTAAACCAAACCACCATTTTGGGGGGACAAATTATCATACATTAAGTAAAGCGTATAAAATCACAGTATAACATTTACTTGGGAATTTCATAAAGGTTTGGGAAATATCCTAATGAATAATTCTGAGCATGGCAGACCTTTGTAGTTTCTCTTTTCTTGAATTTGCCTTGAGAGCCTAACCACAGTTTGCCAGTTTCTCCATACTCCTCAAGGTCCCCAAGGTCCCCAGGAATCTGACAATCTCTTGGCCTCATGGCTCTTTTCAGAGATTCTAATTAAGTTGCATCTTGGGACTTCCTGGTATCGGAGCCTCTGCCATCATCCTGGGAGGAGGGGGACAGCACATTATTCCCCTCTCCTCTTTCCTTTTACTCTGGATTCTGCAGAAGTACAGCAAGCTAAGTCTGCCTTTCTTAACTATAGCTTCCCTCCCACCCGCCATGGGGAAAGTTTTTCAAAATCAGTGTTCCATTTATTTAGGGTAATTTTGGTATGGAAATAAAACATTTATTTTTCAGTTTGGTTGATGTAATAACAGCTTTTGCTGACACCATGATTTTGTGGAAGGTGGTAAGGTGGTGAGTTGCCTATGACTAGTCCAGTCGTCATACCACAGAAAAAAGGGCCCTCGTGTGGGCGCTGATGATGCTTAGTGGCCACGCACATACTTCCCTGAGAAAGTGTACTGATTCTTTTGCCCACTAAAAAAAATTGATTGTCTTCACATTTTTGAGTTGTAGGGGTTAATTCTGTATTTGGGCTACCATTTCTTTGTCAGGTATGTCTTGCAAATATTTCCTGCTATTCTCTGGGTTGCCTTTTTACTTTATTTATGGTGTCTTTGAAGAACGAATGATTTTAATTTTGAGAAGTCTCTTATAATTTTTTTTCTTTTATGGTTGTGCTTTCTGTGTACTATCTAGAAAACACCTATATAAAAGTTGTAAATATTTTCTCCTATGTTTTTAATCTAGGAGATTTTTAGTTTTAGCTTTTACATTTTGGTCTATGATCCATTTGAGTTAGTTTTTGTATATGTTGTAAGATAAGGGTGGATGTTCATTTTTTTTAATGCAACTATCCAGTTCTGCTATTTTTGGTTTAAAAAATTTTCCTCCTTTGAATTACCTCTCATTTTTATTATTTATCTCTCTGTCTATGCTTTTCTTTCTTCTACTTCTTTTAGTAGAAACTTAAGCCACTGATTTTAGACCTATTTCCCCCCCAACATTGCATGCACAGCTGTAACTTTCTCTGTAAACACTGTTTTACCTGTATTCCACAAATTTTGATATAGTTTTCATTTGAATTTAGTTCAAAATGTTTTTTAAATTCTGTTGTGATTACTTTCTTTGATCCATGGGTTCCTTGAGAGTGTCTTATTTAATTTCCAATCACTTGGGGATTTCCTTAGATGTATTTTGTTATTGATTTCCAATTTAATTCCTTTATTGTTGGAAAACATACTTTGGATATTGCCATTCCTTTTAAATTGATTGGAATTAGTTTTTTTGAAAACACATGCTCTCGTTGAATATACCACATGCACTTGAAAGTAATGTGTATTCTTGGGAGTCAAGGTGATAGTGTTGTTGTGATCCTCTTTTTTCATTATTAATTTTTTTTATTAAGGTATCATTGATATACACTCTTATGAAGGTTTCACAAGAAAAACAATGTGGTTACTACATTCACCCATATTATCGAGTCCCCCACCCATACCCTATTGCAGTCACTGTCCATCAGTGTAGTAAGATGCCACAGAGTCCCTACTTGTCTTCTTTGTGCTACACTGTCGTCCCCGTGACCCCACACATACCATGTGCACTAATCATGATATCCCACAATCCCCTTCTCCTTCCCTCCCCCCAGCCCCCGACCCCTTCCTTTTGGTAACCACTAGTCCCTTCTTGGAGTCTGAGTCTGCTGCTGTTTTGTTCCTTCCGTTTTGCTTCATTGTTATACTCCACAAATGAGGGAAATCATTTGGTATTTGTCTTTCTCTGCCTGGCTTATTTCACTGAGCATAATACCCTCTAGCTCCATCCATGTTGTTGCAAATGGAAGGATTTGCTTCTTTCCTATGGCTGAATAGTATTCCATTGTGTATATGTACCATATCTCCTTTATCCATCCATTTACTGATGGACACTTAGGTTGCTTCCATATTTTGGCTATTGTAAATAGTACTGCAGTAAACATAGGGGTGCATATGTCTTTTTTAATCTGAGAAGTTGTTTTCTTTGGGTAAATTCCTAGGAGTAGAATTTCTGGGCCAAATGGTATTTCTATTTTTAGTGTTTTGAGGAACCTCCATATTGCTTTTCACAATGGTTGAACTAGCTTACATTCCCACCAGCAGTGTAGGAGGGTCCCCCTTTCTCCACATTTGTTGTTCCTAGTCTTTTCGATGTTGGCCATCCTAACTGGTGTGAGGTGATATCTCATTGTGGTTTTAATTTGCATTTCCCTGATGATTAGTGATGTAGAGCATCTTTTCATGTGCCTATTGGCCATCTGAATTTCTTCTTTAAAGAAGTGTCTGTTCATATCCTCCACCCATTTTTTAATAGGGTTATTTGCCTTTTGAGGCATGTGAGTTCTTTATATATTTTGGATGTTAACCCCTTGTCGGATATGTCATTACAAATATATTCTCCCATACTGTAGGATGCCTTTTTGTTCTGCTGATGGTGTCCTTTGCTGTACAAAAGCTTTTTAGCTTGATGTAATCCCATTTGTTCATTTTTGCTTTTGTTTCCCTTGCTCGAGAAGATGCGTTCAGGAAAAAGATGCATTATTGATTTTTTGTCCAGTGTTTCTATCAGTTGCTGAGAGAGGGGTGTTAAAATCTCTTATCATTGTGGAATTATTTGTTTCCCTTTAGTTTTGTTGAATTTTGATTTATGTGCTTTGAGAGTCTGTTAATTAGGTTCATAAACACTTATGACTTTTATGTCTTCCTGATGTATTGACTTTTTAATCATTATGGATCGTTCCTCTTCATCTTCAGGCGTGCTCTTTGTCTATCTGCTATCTGCTTCTGTAGCTTTGGATAAGAAGTTTGCGGTCATTGGAACCATTTCTCCTGTGAATGTAGTTTCCTTTTCTCTGACTACCTTTAAGATTTTCTCTTACTTTTTAAAAACATTCTGCCTGTGACATTCCTTTGTGTAGTTTTCTTTGAATTTATCCTCTTTGGGTTTCACTGGCTTCTTATATCTGTACATTTATGCTGTTCATCAGATTTTTTGGAGCTTGTGGTCATTTATCTTAAGCTATTTTTGTCTGCTTTATTTGTTCTCTCTTTCTTTTTTTTTGTTTTTTTTAATATAATTTATTTTATTATCATTAATCTACAATTACATGTGCAGTATTACAGTTATTAAACTACCCCTTCATCAGGTCCCCCCCACCAACCCCATTACAGTCACTGTCCATCAGCGTAGTGAGATGCTATAGAATCACTACTTGTCTTCTCTGAGTTGTACTGCCCTCCCCATGCCCCCCCAACATTACGTCTGCTAATCGTAATGCCCCTTTTTCCCTCTTATCCCTCCCTTCCCACCCATTTACCCCAGTCCCTTTCCCTTTGGTAACTATTAGTCCGTTCTTGGGTTCTGTGAGTCTGCTGCTGTTTTGTTCCTTCAGTATTTTTTCTTTGTTCTTATACTCCACATATGAGTGAAATCATTTGATACTTGTCTTTTTCGGCTTGGCTTATTTCACTGAGCATAATACCCTCTAGCTCCATCCATGTTGTTGCAAATGGTAGGATATGTTTTCTTCTTATGGCTGAATAATATTCCATTGTGTATATGTACCACATCTTCTTTATCCATTCATCTACTGATGGACACTTAGGTTGCTTCCATTTCTTGGCTATTGTAAATAGTGCTGCAATAAACATAGGGGTGCATCTGTCCTTTTCAAATTGGGCTGCTGCATTCTTAGGGTAAATTCCTAGGAGTGGAATTCCTGGGTCAAATGGTATTTCTATTTTGAGTTTTTTGAGGAACCTCCATACTGCTTTCCACAATGGTTGAACTAATTTGCAGTCCCACCAGCAGTGTAGGAGGGTTCCCTTTTCTCCACATCCTCGCCAACATTTGTTGTTGTTTGTGTTTTGGATGTTGGCCATCCTCACTGGTGTGAGGTGATATCTCATTGTGGTTTTAATCTGCATTTCTCTGATGATTAGCGATGTGGAGCATCTTTTCATGTGCCTGTTGGCCATCTGAATTTCTTCTTTGGAGAAGTGTCTATTCATGTCCTCTGCCCATTTCTTAATTGGATTATTTGTTTTCTGTTTGTTAAGGTGCATGAGTTCTTTATATATTTTGGATGTCAACCTCTTATCAGATATGTCATTTATGAATATATTCTCCCATGCTGTAGGATGTCTTTTTGTTCTACTGATGGTGTCCTTTGCTGTACAGAAGCTTTTCAGCTTGATATAGTCCCACTTGTTCATTTTTGCTTTTGTTCTCTCTTTCTTAGAATACAGTTACTGTATGCAAACATTTTGAAATTGGCACACATTATCTCTTGGATTCTGTTCATGTTTTTAAAATCTTTTATTTGTCTCTTCATCAGTGGATATTTCTGGACTCAGGTTTACTTTTTCCCCCTCATATTCTGTTTTTATTCAGTGAATTTTTAAATTTCATACTTTTTCCAACTTAAAAGTTTTTCTTTTGTAATTTTTTAAAACTGAAATTTCCTGTATTTTCATTCATTACAAGTGTATGTTCTTTTTCTTTGTTGAACATGGTTATAGCTAGTTTAAATCCATGTCTTATAGTTCCATGAGGTGCTTCATATTGGGAGTAACATCTGTCATTATCTTATTATTTGAGATTGGATCAATAGCTTAGCTATTTTCAAGTGGAGTTATTTTAGGTTATATTCTTGTCATTGTGAATGTTATGTTGTGGAGAGTGTTTCTGTTATCTTGCTGTGAAGTATATTGACTTTTTTCCTCTGTAAGCAGGCATTTAAGATGGTTCATCTCAAACCGGAAACTGTCATGCCTGTGGTGGTGGTGGCTCAGATCTCATTTTAGGGTGTCTTCGGTCTGCCTGGTACATATGTGGTTCAGGAGTCAGCCAGAGTCTTGTGCAGTGTTTATACAAACTTTTGGGTTCTCTGCTTCTCCTTCCTGTAGGGAGGGAGCCCCTTACTCTCTGGTGGCCTTTGTTGCTTTGAGCCCTGATTTCTTTCACCAGAAAGATGGCAAGTTTTTCTGTTGGAGTTTTACCTTCCACATGCCATGAGTATGGTGATAGCTTATATCACAGTTTAGACCAATTTTGGTTTGTCCTATGTATAGATGCTTCAAGAACCTACCAGAGGCAGGGGTAGAGTTTTTTCACAGAATTTGATGCTCGCCTTCTCTGATCTCTCTTGGGTTTTCTCTCCCTGTCTGGTAGCTCTGGTTCCCCTGGGCATATCTCCCTGGTTCTTCTGGGCATTTTAAGAGATGGGTTTTTTACAGTGGGAGTTCAGCTGGTTAGCACCACTACCACAAAGGTGGCAGCTCTGCAAAGATGCAAACTTGAAACTCACCCCATCCCATTCACTTCTTCCAAGTTTTCACTTCTCTTCCAAACATGTTGGCTTTTGTTCACTTGTCAGAGTCTCAGGTAGTTTTTTTTTTCCTTTATTTTTTTATTGTAGTTGATATACAGTCTTATATTGGTGGTTTTTTATATCTTGTCCAAAGTTTTAGTTGCTATTTGTGGGGGAATTAATTTGTTAGAAGATTATTTTTCCATGCTAGAAGTAGACCTTGCAATGACCTTTATCCCAATGACATCGTAAGTAGGGAGATTGGATTGAATGACTTCTTAGTTTACTTTTAACTAGTATGTTTTGTTGAATTGAAAATTATATTTACTTAAGATAAGCAGACAGCTCGTTTTTGGATATGTGGTTGAGTACTGAGATATTGATAAGCATTTTGCTGTTGGCTATCATAGGAATGGCTCCCATGTTTATTGCCTTTCCTTTTCCTGGTGTGTTTATCTTCTTTATTCTTTTTTTTAAATAATTTATTTTGGTATCATTAATGTACAATTACATGTGCAATATCATGGTTATTAAACTACCCCCTTCATCAGGAACCCCCCACCAACCCCATTACAGTCACTGTCCATCAGCGTAGCGAGATGCTATAGAATCACTACTTGTCTTCTCTGAGTTGTACAGCCCTCCCCGTACCCCCCAAACATTACATCTGCTAATCGTAGTGCCCCTTTTTCCCTCTTATCCCTCCCTTACCACCCATCTTCCCCAGTCCCTTTCCCTTTGGTAACTATTAGTCCGTTCTTGGGTTCTGTGAGTCTGCTGCTGTTTTGTTCCTTCGGTTTTTTTCTTTGTTCTTATACTCCACATATGAGTGAAATCATTTGATACTTGTCTTTTTCGGCTTGGCTTATTTTACTGAGCATAATACCGTCCAGCTCCATCCATGTTGTTGCAAATGGTAGGATTTGTTTTCTTCTTATGGCTGAATAATATTCCATTGTGTATGTGTATCACATCTTCTTTATCCATTCATCTACTGATGGACACGTAGGTTGCTTCCATTTCTTGGCTATTGTAAATAGTGCTGTGATAAACATAGGGGTGCATATGTCTTTTTAAAACTGGGCCGCTGTAGTCTTAGGGTAAATTCCTAGGAGTGGAATTCCTGGGTCAAATGGCATTTCTATTTTGAGTTTTTTGAGGAACCTCCATACTGCTTTCCACAATGGTTGAACTAATTAGCATTCCCACCAGCAGTGTAGGAGGGTTCCCCTTTCTCCACATCCTCGCCAACATTTGTTGTTGTTTGTGTTTTGGATGTTGGCCATCCTCACTGGTGTGAGGTGATATCTCATTGTGGTTTTAACCTGCATTTCTCTGATGATTAGCGATGTGGAGCATCTTTTCATGTGCCTGTTGGTCATCTGAATTTCTTCTTTAGAGAAGTGTCTATTCATGTCCTCTGCCCATTTCTTAATTGGATTATTTGTTTTTTGTTTGTTAAGGTTCGTGAGTTCTTTATATATTTTGGATGTCAACCTCTTATCAGATATGTCATTTATGAATATATTCTCCCATGCTGTAGGATGTCTTTTTGTTCTACTGATGGTGTCCTTTGCTGTACAGAAGCTTTTCAGCTTGATATAGTCCCACTTGTTCACTTTTGCTTTTGTTTCCCTTGCCCGGGGAGATATATTCATGAAGAAGTCACTCATGTTTATGTCTAACAGATTTTTCCTATGTTTTTTTCTAAGAGTTTTATGGTTTCATGACTTACATTCAGGTCTTTGATCCACCTTGAGTTTACCTTTGTGTATGGGGCTAGACAGTAGTCCAATTTCATTCTCTTACATGTAAGCTGTCCAGTTTTTCCAACACCAGCTGCTGAAGAGGCTGTCACTCCCCATTGTATATCCAAGGCTCCTTTATCAAATATTAATTGACTGTATGTGTTTGGGTTAATGTTTGGATTTTCTATTCTGTTCCACTGGTCTGTGGGTCTGTTTTTGTGCCAATACCAAATTGTTTTGATAACTGTGGCTTTGTAGTAGAGCTTGAAGTCAGGGAGTGTAATTCCCCCTGTATTATTCCTCCTTCTCAGGATTGCTTTGGCTATTCGGGGTCTTTTGTGGTTCCATATGAATTTTAGAATTATTTGTTTCAGTTCATTGAAGAAAGCTGTTGGTAGTTTGATAGGGATTGCATTGAATCTGTAGATTGCTTTAGGTAGTATAGCCATTTTGACAATATTTATTCTTCCTAGCCAAGAGCATGGGATGCATTTCCATTTGTTAGTGTCCTCTTTAATTTCTCTTAGGAGTGTCTTGTAGTTTTCAGAGTACAGGTCTTTCACTTCCTTCGCTAGGTTTATTCCTAGGTATTTTATTCTTTTTGATGCAATTGTGAATGGAATTGTTTTTCTGATTTCTCTTTCTGTTAGTTCATCGTTAGTGTATAGGAAAGCAGCAGATTTCTGTGTGTTAATTTTGTATCCTGCCACTTTGCTGAATTCAGATATTAGTTCTAGTAGTTTTGGAGTGGAGTCTTTAGGGTTTTTTATGTACAGTATCATGTCATCTGCAAATAGTGACAATTTGACTTCTTCTTTACCAATCTGGATGCCTTGTATGTCTTTGTTTTGTCTGATTGCTGTGGCTAGGACCTCCAGTACTATGTTGAATAACAGTGGAGAGAGTGGGCATCCCTGTCTTGTTCCCGATCTTAGATGAAAAGCTTTCAGCGTCTCGCCGTTAAGTATGATGTTAGCTGTGGGTTTGTCATATATAGCCTTTATGATGTTGAGGTACTTGCCGTCTATACCCATTTTGTTGAGAGTTTTAATCAGGAATGGATGCTGAATTTTGTCAAATGCTTTTTCAGCATCTATGGAGATGATCATGTGGTTTTTGTTCTTCTTTTTGTTGATGTGGTGGATGATGTTGATGGATTTTCGAATGTTGTACCATCCTTGCATCCCTGGGATGAATCCCACTTGATCATGGTGTATGATCCTCTTGATGTATTTTTGAATTCGGTTTGCTAATATTTTGTTGAGTATTTTTGCATCTACGTTCATCAGGGATATTGGTCTGTAATTTTCTTTTTTGGTGAGGTCTTTGCCCGGTTTTGGTATTAGAGTGATGCTGGCTTCATAGAATGAGTTTGGAAGTATTCCCTCCTCTTCTATTTTTTGGAAAACTTTAAGGAGAATGGGTGTTATTTCTTCTCTATATGTCTGGTAGAATTCAGAGGTGAATCCATCTGGCCTGGGGGTTTTGTTCTTGGGTAGTTTTTTGATTACCTATTCAATTTCGTTGCTGGTGATTGGTCTGTTTAGTTTTTCTGTTTCTTGCTTGGTCAGTCTTGGAAGGTTGTATTTTTCTAAGAAGTTGTCCATTTCTTCTATGTTTTCCAGCTTGTTAGCATATAGATTCTCATAATATTCTCTTATGATTCTTTGTATTTCTGTGGGGTCTGTCGTGATTTTTCCTTTCTCATTTCTGATTGTGTTTATGTGTGTAGATTCTCTTTTTCTCTTAATGAGTCTGGCTAGGGGTTTATCTATTTTGTTTATTTTTTCAAAGAACCAGCTCTTGGTTTTATTGATTTTTTTTCTATTGTTTTATTCTTCTCAATTTTATTTATTTCTTCTCTGATCTTTATTATGTCCCTCCTTCTGGTGACTTTGGGCCTCATTTGTTCTTCTTTTTCCAATTTCAGTAATTGTGTCTTTAGACATTCATTTGGGAGTGTTCTTCCTTCTTTAAATAGGCCTGGATTGCAATATACTTTCCTCTTAGAACTGCCTTTGCTGCGTCCCACAGAAGTTGTGGCTTTGTGTTGTTGTTGTCATTAGTCTCCATATATTCTTTGATTTCTGTTTTGATTTGATCGTTAACCCATTGATTAATTAGGAGAATTTTGTTATGTCTCCATGTATTTATGAGCCTTTTTGATTTCTTTCTAAAATTTATTTCTAGTTTTATACCTTTGTGATCTGAGAAGTTGGTGGTAGGATTTCAATATTTTTGAATTTACTGAGGTTCTTTTTGTGGCCTAGTATGTGGTTTACTCTGGAAAATGTTCCATGTGCACTTGAGACGAATGTGTATCCTGCTGCTTTTGGGTGCAGAGTTCTGTAAATGTCTGTTAGGTCCATCTGTTCTAGTGTGTTGTTCAGTGCCTCTGTGTCTTTACTTATTCTCTGTCTGGTTGATCTGTCTTTTGGAGTGAGTGGTGTGTTGAAGTCACCTAAAATGAATGCATTGCTGTCTATTTCCTCCTTTAATTCTGTTAGTATTTGTTTCACATATGCTAGCGCTCCTGTGTTGGGTGCATATATATTTATAATGGTTATATCTTCTTGTTGGCTGACCCCATTATCATTATGTAATGTCCTTCTGTATCTCTTGCTACTTTCTTCATTTTGAAGTCTATTTTGTCTGATACAAGTACTGCAACACCTGCTTTTTTCTCTTTGTTGTTTACATGAAATATCTTTTTCCATCCATTCAGTTTTAGTCTGTATATCTTTGGGTTTGAGGTGAGTCTCTTGTAAGGAGCATATAGATGGGTCTTGCTTTTTTGTCCATTCTGTTACTCTGTGTCTTTTGATTGGTGCATTCAGTCCATTTACATTTAGGGTGATTATCGATAGATATGTACTTATTGCCATTGCTGGCTTTAGATTCGTGGTTACCAAAGGTGCAGGGGTTGCTTCTTTACTATCTAACAATCTAAGTTAACTTTCTTGTTAAGTTATTGGAAAGTCTGTCTGATGTTTCTTTATTTCTCTCCCTTCTTATTCTTCCTCCTCCATTCTTTATATACTAGGTGTTTTATTCTTTGCCTTTAGTTAGTATTTGGATGGTCTGCTTTCTTTGCTATGGTTTTATTTTCTCTGGTGACATCTTTTTAGCCTTAGGAGTGCTTCCCTCTAGAGCAGTCTGTTTACGATATCCTGTAGTGGTGGTTTATGAGAGGCAAACTCTCAACTTTCGTTTGTCTGGAAATTGCTTAATCCGTCCATCATATTTGAATGATATTCATGCTGGATACAATATTGTTGGTTTGAGGCCCTTCTGTTTCATTATATTAAATATATCATGCCATTCTCTTCTGGCCTGTAAGGTTTCTGTTGAGAAGTCTGATGATAGTCTGATAGGTTTTCCTTTGTAGGTGATCTTTTTTCTCTCTCTAGCTGCCTTTAATACTCTCTCTTTATCTTTGATCTTTGCCATCTTAATTATTATGTGTCTTGGTGTTGTCTTCCTTGGATCCCTTGTGTTGGGAGATCTGTGGGCTTCCGTGGACTGCGAGACTATTTCCTTCCCCAGCATGGAGAAATTTTCAGCAATTATTTCTTCAAAGACAGTTTCTATCCCTTTTTCTCTCTCTTCTTCCGCTGGTACTCCTATAATGTGAATATTGTTCCGTTTGGATTGGTCACACAGTTCTCTTAATATTCTTTCATTCCTAGAATCCTTTTATCTCTCTCTGCCTCAGCTTCTCTGTATTCCTGTTCTCTGATTTCTTTTCCATCAACAGTCTATTGCATCTCATCCAGTGTGCTGTTAAGCCTGTTGATTACTTGTCTGATTTCTGCATTGTCTTTCCTCACTTCCCTCACTTCCCTCACTTCCTCCCTCAGCTCTTGCACATTTCTCCGTAAATCCATCAGCATGGTTATGACTTTTATTCATTCTGAATTCTTTTTCAGGGAGACTGTGCATTTCCATCCCTTCAGGCTCCCACTCTGGGGTTGTCTTGTTGATCTTATTCTGGACCATATTCCTCTGTCTTTTCATGTCTATAGAAGTGGTTGCTGGTAGTTGCCATATATGTCAGCTGGGCTCTTTAAGGCTTTAAAAAGAAAAGAAAGAAAGAAAGGAAGAAAGCAAAAAAAGAAAGAAAAAGAAGAAAAAAGAAAGAGAAGAAAAAACAAAAAACAAAACAACCAAAAAAAACCCCCGCCCACCAGGAGTAGATTCTGTGGGGATGCTGTAGGTGGTGCTGTTGCTCCACTATTCCGCAGCTGTGGCCATGCTGCTCCTCAGGGCCCTTTATAGCTCTGGCCGGGGTGGGATCGAATGGGAGGCTGTTATCTCTGTGGGAAGTCTAAGTGCGGCCACCCTTTCCCAGTCGCCAGCTAAGGTGTCCGAAACTCCCCAGGACTCCCAGCCTGCTGGGCTGAGTGTGCTGTGGCGATCTGGCTCCTCCGCTGGGCTCCTGTCTCTTTAAGACTGCTCAAAAAAGCACGCGCTTTTTTTTTTCTTTTTCTTTCCTTCCCAGGAGCCGGCTGCAAGCACTCTGGCGCATTCCCCGCTCAGATCCTGCACCCTCTGTCTCTCCAATCTCTGCTACACCGCGTGATGTGTGTCAGTGCTCCCCGCGCAGATCACTGGGGCTGGTTATTTCACGGGGTGTACTTCCACTCCCTCCCGGCTCTGAATCCTCTCCTCCCACCGGTTCGCTGGGGTGGGTGAGTGCTCGGGTCTTGCCAGGTTGAGGCTCCGTATCTTACCCACCTCGCAGGGTGCCGAGTCCTCTCAGGTGTAGCTGCATGCTGTGCACTTTCCTGTGTATTCTGGTCTCTCTTTTAGGAATAGTTGTATTTGCTGTATTTTCATAGATATATATAGTTTGGGAGGAGATTTCTGCTGCCCTGCTCATGCCGTCATCTTCCCGGAAGTCCTCTTCTTTTTCTTTTTAAACAAGATTGCTGGGGGGGTCCCATTTGAATATCTGTAACCTCATGAATGCAGTTTTGCCAGAGGAAGCCCCATTCTTGGGAACACTCTGTGCTCTGTGCATGGATGATCCCTGGCTCTAAGTCCAGTTGGCTCTATAATAAGAACCTGAAGGAAAAGAACACAATGATACTGCAGAGAACCCCAGAGGCAGCCTGTAGGATGACTCTTCCCTATATAACATCCTCTGCCATCCCCTTACTTCTCACTCCTCCATCTTTCCCTTTCCCCTTGTTTGCTCATCACTCTTATTTCTCCTCTCCTCATTTTATTTATTAATTTTATTAAGTTAATATTCAAAATAATACAAAGATGGTGTCTTATGTTTCCTAGCAGTACAACATCATTTTACCTTTTAAATTGCTTAATTTGAAATCTAGGTATTGTATATTTCAGGGTAGATGTTAGGTGTCTTGTAGTGCCTTGGCTTTCTTTATGTGTGGGTAGCTGAAAATAGGGTGACAAGAAAGTAAAACATAAAGCAAAAATGTCTATAAAACCTCCCAGTTATTTGGGGATGGTAATACTTAGAGTGTAAACAAAATTATATTTTTATCTGTTAATTCCTATTGATTCTTCATTTAAAGTCCTCATATATTAGTATTATTTTTATTATTTTAGTAGTTACATGGATGTTCCGAAGGGGGCTTTGGAAGGAGTCAGATGGGTAAAAAGCTTGGGTAGTAGAATTTTAAATATTTTACTCTAAGACTGTTGGTTAGCCTCTAGAATTTACTGTCTGAGAGAAAACACAAGTAGATTACAAGTGGACGAAGGAATGTATACTCTCCATGGAAAGATGGGTATGTTCATTTGCAAAAGAGGTTAAGCCTTAATTCAGGAAAACTTCAGGGACTTATTTAGAGTGACTAAAAATATGTAAAAAGAGGTCTGTAGGAGAAATAATGTGCACAGTTAGCATTCGGTGCTATTGACTGCGTCCTCCTAGAAACTCCTTGCTGCTTATTTGCCTGTTTCTTTCTCCTCTCACTACTTCCGTTTCTGTGCGGGATCCTTCACACTCAGATTTAGACTGTGTACACAACAATGGGAGTAGAAATAAGGAAGAGGAAAACTGGCTTTTTCCTGAAAAAGATTTCACAGTGGAATTTTATTATTTGGCTTAAAGATTAGGAATTTGCAAAGTGCAAGGCCATGTGTTCCAAAGCCAGCTGAGATAGATTTTGGATTATCTGTTCCTTTATTTGTATTGACTTTCATCCAGAATATAAATGTGCCCCTTTTGTGGAGATACCTGAAATAATCTTGAGTAGGATTCATCTTTCATTTTTTAGTTTAGTTTAGTTTTTTTTTTTTTAACCAAGGAATGAGTATTCTCCTGAGTGGAAGTCTGCCAAGATTCCAGTCCACACTGATTAACTGCATAACATTGGTCAGGCTTCCTTATCCATATAAGCTAAGTGGAGTAGATAAGCTTGAAGGTCCTTTCACTTTTGATTCTGTGATTTGGAGGACATTAGGGAACTTTGATAAGGCTATTTTAGTAGAGGATTTGAAACTGAAACATACATTTACTGAGGGAAGGAGGAGGAGGGCAAAGGATGTGGATTACAAATTTGGGCAGCTTGACTAGAAAAAAGAGATTACATATGATGGTAGAGGATACAGTAACGTCAAGAACAGTTTTTCAAAATATTCAAGGACCTTTGCATTTTTGAAGGGACAAAAGAAGGGGCCAATGAAAAGGGAGGACTTGAAATGTGAAGTGGTTGCATAATGGGTGCAAACAAGATCTTGGTGGAGGTTGAGAGATATTTAAGACAAGGAAGGAAGTATCCTACCTCCTGTGGGGTAGGAGAGAGGGTAAAAGGATAGGTGCAAAGATGGACCTGTGGGGTGAATTGGGAGGGTAGGATGGGAGAAGGATCTTAAAAAAGATGGATCTTTGAAAGAGCTGTTAAAATCAATTGGTTATGAATTTAGAGACGAATAATGGGAATGCCTATTTGAAGTTGGATGGTGAATTAAAGACAGCCTTATTTGTTCATCTTGTTTTATAGTTTTAGATTTGTGGCTTTTGTTCCCCAACAACTCTGGGTGTCAGTTGGTCATTGGTACTACAGGCATCTGCTTTGTACTCATCTTTTTCTGACCTGAGACGCTTGTTCTCAAGAACCTCCTTATGAATTAATTTTTAAGTAGCATTCTGTCATTTTGGGGGCCATAAAAGGTAATGTGATTAAAATGATCTTAATCGGATATCCTATTTTTAAGTATTATGTTATGAAGTTATATTTTAACACTTTAATAAGAGGTGTGCCGTGTGATTAGAAAAATTAAATACTTTCAAAACTTTTTTGCTCAGTCAAAAAAGATTTGTCAAGAAACTTTGTGCTACCTTTTCCTCGTAGCCCTGAGGAGATGCAGGAACCCATTGTAGCTGCTCTTTCAGCCATTGGTGGGCACAGAAAAGTTTCAGGTGAAATTAACTGTAAGATTGCTGTGTTCCATGTGATTCAAGGTGACACATATTGAGCAGTTTTAAGATTACAGACATAGTTGTGATAGACCCTTTACGAAATAGTTTTATCTATGTGATTATATATAGTTATTGAGTACTACATTTTTGAAAGTATTCATTTCTTTTAAAGCAATCTTATATGTGGTTTACTTATTGGGAGTATCATTTAACATTTCTTTCTTAGACTAGGTTGTACATTCACATGGCTGAAATCTCAAAAAAATTATAAAAGAATTCTTACTGAAAAATTTTCCTTGGCCCCATTCCTCTGATTTATCTTCTCCACAGGCAACAATGTTGCTATCTCCTGCAGTGTTGTTAGTTTTTCTTTTTAAGTATCATTCTAGAGTTATTTTGAGCATATGCAATCAAATGCATTTATGACCCACCCCATTTCCTCCACAAGTCTTAGTGTACTTATTTCCTTATTAATTTTTGTGTCTGCATTTCATTGTGTTGAAACCATAACTTGTCCCCTCTATTGATGAATACTTAAATGATTTCCAATCTTTCACTATTATAGACAATGCTAAAGTGAATAACTTTATGTATACATTATTTTGCATGTATAACAAGGTTCTTAGTTTACTTTAAGCAAAACATATAAAATAAAGCACCACTTGTTAAATTTTAAACTGACATGCCTTTGGGGGTGAATATAGATTGAAGTGAAGATCAAAATGTGTTGAGGCATCAAAAATAAATAAAAACTTTACCCTGTCATGTAGTAGTTGAAAGCCTTGTATTTGTCTTAATTTTAAATAGTTACTTTGGGGCCTTCTTTTAAAATACAGTAATAGAATATTTCAAACTGATATTTATAAAGGGGCCTTTCTGGCATATGACACATTGTGGGGGCAATTTTTCTTCCCCATAAGTGAAATTGGTGTTATATTTTCCATTGGATTTGAAGTATTAGAAGTATTTTTTGTAAGATACAAGAAATTTGATCAGACAGTGCAATATACAGAACTGATAAAAATCATTTTGAGTTGAAGTTGCAGGATTTAATATTTATGTTCTTTATCACTTATATTTCAGTAATTCTTATGTTTTCCATGTTTAACCAGTGGTCCTTCATAGATATAAAATAAATGATATATGACCAATCAGTTTAAAATTTTAGGACTGTCAAAGTCCTCAACCTGTTGCCTTTGATCACCTGAATAATAAATCAATCAACTAGGTTATAAGCCGACCCATCTTACATTACTGACTGTTGTACATGCTCCCTGGACATGTAGACAGAGGTTCTCAGAACATCATTTTAAACGTTAAAATATTTAAATAGCTATTTATATATTGACTTAAAAATTGGGATAAAAATATATGCCATCACCATCTTACTGAGCTTGATGGGTTTGTATATGGTAGTTAAGAAACACTGATATTGGGAAAAGTTAAGGAGGAAAAAGGATATTGGAAGTTGTAATCAGTGTCTACTACTTCTGCATTTGGAAAAGTAATTGTTACTAATTAGAAACTCTCTGGAAGCTCTTTGCATTTATTTGTCATGTACAGTACTTTTTGTTAAATGCTTTCTTTGCACAGTACCATAGGAAGCCCACTGTAAATTATAATTTAATTATTTTTGCCTGAAAATCCTTATCGCACCCACATCCTAAGGCAACTCTCTAGGGACTGTAGGGGAGAGAAAGGAAATAACCTTTGTATCTGTCCCCTAAGCTGTTAATTTAGTGGTGTCTCCAGACTGAGAAATTACCTGGTGCAGTCAGAAAATGGACTTCCAGGTACCATTCCAGATGTACGGTCTGATAGTCAGGAACAATTTATCTTGAACTAATAAAGAAGTCATATGGAAATCGGGGAGGACATCAGGGAACAGGGGCAGAGTTACTGTGAAAAAAGTTTGAAGAAGTGGTCAAATCATAGACTTTTCTACCAGATTGCTCCTTGCTAAAGATCCAACCACAAATAAAGTGCAAGATACCTGGTTTCTGTTGTCCTTGAAATGCTAATCTAGACCTGACCCAGAGCTGCAGAATTTCAGATTAGAGAGACACTTTAATCTTTTCTAAGAAGCTGAGCTTGCTTCAAGCTTTATTAACTTAGTTCATGATTATCTAAAAAGTCTGAGTCTTGTTTACATAGATTATTCTACTTATGTTAGTCCTGAAATAATGAAGCTAAATATCAGTTGGGATCCAGACCCATAGTGCCAGTGCCAGTAGGGGGACTACTGAGATGTTCCACAGATATCTCAAACCCAGTAGGCCCGTAACTTATCTTGCCCCAGATCGGATCCTCTGTTTCTCATTCTTCTAACGTACTAGGCACTGAGTATCCCGAGGTGAATAAAACAAGACGTGTTTCCTGTCTTTAGACTTTTTGTGCAGTGGGAATTCATTGAAGGGTTTATACGTTAGAAAGATCATCCTTGTGTGTAGAATGGATTGGAGTGATGAAGGTTGGTAGGAAGAAGATGGATTAAGAGGCTGTTGGAGAAACCAGTGAGTGAGATGTTGGTGGCACGAACAAGAGCAGCGGAAGTGGTATGATGGAAGTGGTGCATAGATGGAACAAATTTTGGAATTAGAATCAGTGGCACCTGGTGATGGACTGAATGTGGGGGTTGGGAGAGCAGGTGTCAAAGATGTTTCCCAGGTTTCTGACTCAAACATCAACATTAGTCTGGGTCTATATACTGAGGTGATGAAACCCAGCACTGGGGAACAGATTTGGGGCAAAGGGGCAAGAAGTCTATTTTGGAAATTATTAGGCTTGAAGTACCTTTTGAAAAGTCAAGTATCCTTTGTACATTTCCTTTTTATCAATGAAGTCATTCCTCTTTACCCAGGCCAGAGGCGCTGAAGTCATCCTAAATTCTTCTTCCTCATTTTCTGTGTCAGTTGTGAAGTCCTACCAATTCTGTACCTCTTCAGAGTTCTCTCTTTTCTGCCCTTTCTCTGTTATATATGCTTATTTTAGGCTCTGATCATTTTCCCTTTCTGTTGAACTAACTTCCTAATTAATCAGTCTTCTGTTCTTACCTCTCTTTGGTCCAAAGTTTTCCATACCATCTTCTGCAGGCACAAAGGGTTCTTCAGTGGTTGGCTGCTAAATCAGCATGGACAAAGTACCAGGCCCTCCAGCACTGTTTCAACTGGAAGAGCCTGTTTTTTGCTTTTTTACATGTTGGATTTCTGTGTAAAACTTCATTTGAAGCATATTAAAGATGATTACTAGGCAAATAAAAGCTGGAGAACCTTTGCCCTAGTGAATCTTCATCCTACAAACAATTGCCAGGATGATATTTCTAAAATACATCTGATTGTTTCATTCACCCACTTAAAACTCTTCACTGTTGCCTGTAGGATAAATTTTAAAGTTTGTGCCATATCCATAAGACCTTCCATGATCTCAGTTTCCCACCTTCTAACATTGTTTCTTTCATTCTTGTCTCACCCTTTTTGTTTCCAAATGTCTTTCAGTCCCTCAAACCTCTTTGCTATTTCACACACCTTTGCATTGCTTTGAGTGTGGTTTGCTTTCCTTTCTCCAGATCCTTACCCACACCATTGTCCTCTTGTCTGCCCATCCTTTAAAACCCTGCTCAGGTGTCTTCATTCCTGTGAAACCTTCATGAGTCATGTCCAGACAAAATTACTTCCTTCCCTGTGCTATTTCTTTGCCCCTGTTCTTATCCCTGTAGTTTGTGCAGTGAGCACTGAATTTGAATCATGTGCATGCATATCTGTCTTAGACTTAACAGGCTTTGAAATCCTTAGGCATCCTGTATTTTCTGTCTCCATATTCTAAACATAGTACTTGATCTGGGGGTAGGCTTCAGTCAATGTTTGAAGTAAATGGAGCCTAAATTGGCAGCAAGTGCTGCTAGATTTTGGTAATTCATAGAAATTCAGTGTTTGGAATGTATATAGTTAGTGCTCCCAGAGCCAGTCTAATTCCAGATTCAGGTTATAGACACAGGTTGATGTGAATATAATTGTGCTAATTCAAATATGCCTGGCCCCATCTGAACTTGGGTAGTTTGAGGGACAACTTTTAGTGTATAAGGTTTGCAGTTTGACACAATTGAAACAGCTTTTTTGAGACCTAATTTACAAGCTATATAGTTCACCCACATAAAAGTATGAAGTTTAAAGGCTTTCAGTATACAGACTTGTGCATCTATTACCATAATCTAATTTTAGAAAATTTTCATCACTCCAGAAAGAAACTTGTACCCATTAACAGTCATTCTCTACTCTGTCCCACCCCATCCTAGCATTGAGCAACCTTATATCTACTTTCTATTTCTATAGAGTTGCCTATTCTGGACTCTCTTTCATGTCTGTAGACTCATACAACATGTGGTCTTTTGTGACTGGTTTCTTTCACTTAACATAATGTTTTTGAGGTTCATCAAAACCTCATTTAGCATGTGTCAGGACTTCATTTTTATTGCTGAATAGTATTACATGTATGGATATACCCATTTCTGTTTATCCATTCATCAGTTGATGGACAGTTGGATTGTTTCCATTTTTTTTTTTGGCTATCATGAATACTATGAACATTTATGTACAAGTTATTGTGTAAATTTTTATTTGTATTTTTGTTGCTTGGATATACCCAGGAATGCAATTGCTGGATCTTGGGGTACTCCTCTGGTTAACTGCCAATTTCCCAAAGTGGGTGAACCATTTTACATTCTCCCCAGCAGTGTAAGAGAGTTCCAATTTCTCTACATCCTCAAGCACAGGTGCTACTGTCTTTTTATTGTAGCCGTTGTATGGAGTTTGAAATGGTATCTCATTGTGGGTTTGTATTTTCCTAATAACTAATAATGCTAAGCATCTTTTCACATGTTTATTGGCCATTTTTATGTTTTCTTTGGAAAAACGTCTTATTCAAGCCCTTTGCCCATTTTTTAATTGGGTTGTCTTTTTATCATTAAACTTTGAGATTTTTTTGTAGATATTTGCTACAAGTCTCTTATCAGGCATATATATGATTTACAATATTTTCTGTCACTCTGTTGTCTTTTCACTTTCTTGATAGTGTTACTTGAAGCACAAAATTTTTTGATTTTGATCAAGTTTAACTTATCAGTTTTTTGTTTATCATTTGTCCTTTTGGTATCATATCTAAGAAATCATTGCGTAACTCTAGTGCAATTCTTGAGCTGACCTTTTCCCCTTGAACTTTGTTCTTCAATCCCAAAGCAGCTGTGGAATGATTAAAACTTACTTGAGAGCCTGTGGCCTTATTGTATCAGAATCACAAAGCCACATGCATAGGTCAGATAGGCCAAAACTGTGTGTGTGCTTGGAGATGGGGGTGAGGATGGAGACCATTTGCCCTGCCTGTCTTGGAGAGTTGTTTGCCAGAATCTGTTAATCTGGTGAGTAAAGGCTTCTTAAGTGTAGATACAAATAATGTATAAACAGGCTTTGCATTTTTCACTTAATGTGGAAGGAATACCATCTAAATGAACTATGTCTTGGAATCTTAAATTACAGTTTAAACTTATATGTAATAAGTGGTTTACAAAGGGAGTATTTGGGTAAAGCCTACTAACCAATGTGGGCTAGTAACTGGAGACCTGTAACATCAAGATTTCTGTCTGCTGTGTGAATTTTCAAAAGGTTAACTCTAGTAGCCTTTCCTACTTATTTCACATTTTGGAATATAGGTTGTTTGTGATCATTTCTGGTACATTTCCCTGCTCTTCCTCTTAGTGCTGGTTTAAGGAATTGCTAATTGTCCATTCTTGCTGGAAAGTACTGATTTCCATTTGAATATAACAGTCTTTTTGCTAAAACTTTCCTATGGTTGATTCGAGCAAATACAAGAAGCCTTCTGTTTGTGGACTGAATGTTCAGCCAGCCATGACGTAGTCACTATTATCAATGAAGCTTATTCATCACTTTCCACGCTGGTGCATTGTGCCAGACTTGCAGAGGGTCTTGGAGACTGAATGGAGAGCTTCTCCTCTGCTTACCTCCATACACTGTTGGTATTAAGTGATTCTGTTCTCTATCCCAGACCTTGTGGATAATTACATCTTTTTGTTTTCTGTTAATTCCCAATAGTGCCTTGCAGATGGGTAGGCACTTGTTCATTTTCTAATAACAAAATGGCAATTAATGCTCTTAGGAGATAGTTTTATGTTCTCTTATATGTGAACATTTATCTTCTATCCAGTCATTTTACAAAGACATAGGCAATATTATGTTTTATAAAATAAAATGAAGTGGCAACTGATGATCTGAGATTATAAACTGTTTAATGTTTGACCTTGTATTCTTGTTGGTAATTAGATTAAATTCACAGGTTAATTGGTGAATTTGTTAATTGGTGAATTTCACTTGTATAGCTGTGTAGGTACAGAAGGGGTTATTTTTCCCAGTTCATGACCAGAGTGCGGTAGAAGTTGTTATAAAACTAAGCCTGTTTCATACTTTGGTAAAATTGTGCGCCCTGAAATGTAGCAGGCAGTAATTATGAGAGTCTGATAAATTTTCAATCTGACCATCATAACATGGACACTGGGCCTGTTCTGCAACAGTGGTGTTGTGATAAGCAGTGTTTCCGTGTGTGTTAGTTGTGGCTAACAGGTGTATACATATCTGTGATAGAACAATATTAGAATTGCTTCTGACTGCATTTAACATTAGGCTTACTTTTTTCAAAATATTCCATAAAAAGTGGTATATGCTTGCCCTCCATTCCCTAGCCCTGTTGCTTTCTCTCAAGAGTTGGTGAGTTTCAGGGACTCATTAAGCTTGTGACCTCTGTTCTAAGGAGAAGCATATCTCTGGATCTCTTTAGAGTTTACATTGGGTTTGAGAGGGCCGCACTTTCCCTAAAAACTGGGTGATTCCAGAGGAACTGGTTGATTTAACAGTTTTCATTTTGAGGGACTTAGATTTTCCCTGGGGACATTTCAGGAAGTATTAATTTTTTCCAACCAAGAAACCCTCCCTTCCTGCCCACCAACACCATGTACACACACGCATGGGCACACACACACACACACATGCACACACACCTTCCCTTTAGAGATTTCCCTGAAACCATGGAATTCTCTGGATTGAAAATGAGTCTTGGTTTGATACTTACTGAAATAAGTACCTCAGGCCTGCTGTGGCATAGGGCTAAGGTACTAGGGGGTCCCAGAAGACCCTGGAGTTGCCCTGGGGCTTGTAGTGAAGAGGCTATTCTTATTCCCCTTTGTGTCTTCTGTAGTGTCTAAAATACTGCTCTGTACATAGAATGTGCAAAACAAATGTGTGGGCTATAACTATCCATTCATCATCTCCACATGTATATGAATCTGTTTAGATTACTAAAGCCCAGTATCACTCTAGAATTTCACATTTCACTCCCCATACCTCTCCTATCTCTCAGTACATACTCATCATACTTGTATTTACTGAATTTTCACATTTTCATTCTAGAATTTACCACTCCATCCTGATAAATCTCCTATCTCTTAGTAACCCAGTCATCATCCTTATACTTACTGATCTCCCCATTGTATAATCATGCCTCCTATTGAATCAAGCAAACAACTAATTACAGATTCTGATACATGTTGGTAAGTATGGAATGTTATGCCTTATTCCTACATTTCTCTAAGCTATTCTCTCTTGCCTGTTTTCCTTGACATAATGCAGGTTCTCTTTACTTCCTGTCTAGATTATTCCAGAATATTCATAACTTGTCTCTGGCCCTCCCTCTATTCTCTCTCCCTTCAAGTCTATCTACCACACTGCTGCCAGAACAACTTTAATGGAAATACAAACAGATCCTTCTCCTGATTATAAAGATGTTCAGTGGTTCCTCTTGTGTTTTAGGTAAAGCCCAAGCCTAAACTGTTAAGTCACGCAAGTCTCTTGCAGTCTCTTCATGGCTTAACTTTATGCACTTTTACTGTTTATTACTGTGCCTCAAAGTTTGTGCTGTAAACATTCCGTGCACTTTTATGACCTCCAAGCTTTTGCAGATGCCCTTCCTCTGTGTGGGATGCCTTTCACTTCTCACTGTCTCTGGCAAACCCCTACTTATCCTTTGCAGTTCAAAGGTTATCTCCTCTCTGGAGCCTCTTAAATCTCACAGGCCATTTCTCTTCATCTGTGCTCATACATCATAGCACAGTATAGTATATGTGGGACAGGACAGGACACAGGCTGTAGTACTTCGCTTAGATCACTTTATTGTATTGCTTCTCGCACTATTTATGGACTGATAATTTTATAAAATGTAATTAAAAATGAAATACGAGACAAATGAAGTATAAAAAGGCATACAAAATGGAAGCCTCATTTTAAAATTATTTAAACAGATCTTAAATTATTAAATTGCTGTAAAAGTTTCTAGATGTTTACTTTCAATTTCTGAACTTAGCTGTCATCTTGTGGCCCAACAACAAACAATTCATAGGTTGGCATTGGTCCACAGGCCACATTTTTAGTCTACTGCTTTATAACATTTATCAAGCAGTTTTAGTTATTTGCATGTATATTTGCTTCTCTCAGTAGACAGAAGCTGAGTCTTATTTATCTTGTATCTTCCTTTGTCTAACTTCTCATCCTTAGTCCCCTAACTCTCCATAAAACTGGTCTTAAAATAGTGCATAGTGCAGAGTTAATCAGTAAATGTTTGTTGAATGAGTTAAGGGCAGCATTGGTCTCATTACCTTATACTCAAAACTGGCTTGCATTTCAGTTTGCAGGTACTTGGGTAGAGCTTTACAGTAGTTTATGTGGGTATCACTGTGAACTTCGTGTTGCCACAGTGAAGCTCTGCTGGGGATAGGGCTTGTGAACCCAGTTTGAAGTAGATGCAGTTATGGTATAAAAGGCCTTAATTTCAATCGTCTCCAAGAAATCTTGTATGTAGACATTTCCACATTGTTAGTGCAAGTGATAAAATACCTCTCTGATGCTGTAGTAGAGGAGTAGAGAACTAGTAACACCACCAAATCAACCTTTTAGCAAATAGTTGCTTTGAGGAGAATGTTTTCTGACACTTAGGAATGAAATGCTTTCAATTTTTCTGGTTGTACTGACACACCAGTTGCAGGTGCCATTCTCTCCTCCAGGTCTTCCACTCTTAAGGCCATCCAGGCCTTACAGCCCTTGCTCCATCCCCGTGCACACATTTGTCAGGTCGTCTTTAGAATCGGCATTGTATGCCCAGCTTCAGAAGCCTGGAACTTGCCTCATTTCTTGTGCTATTTTGGAACAGTGTTCTGCTACAGTGGAAAGCACTGGAAACCTGAGTTCCAGCCCAGGCTTTGCTGCTTACTGACTGGCTGCATGACTTTGGCATCTCATACTCCCTTTATAACTTGTGTCCTCATTTGAAAATCCAGACTAGATTATTTCTAGGTTGTTTTTTAACTTCCCTTTGGTCCTTATGGGGGTTGATGTTTGCTTGCTTTACTTTCCGTCTTTTAACTCTGGCGGGTGATCTTCATATACTACCATACGTGCTGCTGGCAATTGCCATGTTATGTTGACATTGTCTTTGCTTTTCCCCCACCCCCAGTATACTGTAACTTCCTCAGAGATACCTTATTCATCTGTGTGTTAGTTGCTCTTGGCCCAGTGTCTCAATTCACACACCCTATTGATGTTGGTTGACTTGTTACGCTGAACTCTGTCCTGTGTTTTTGTTTCAGAGCTTTGTTCAGTAATATGCCTGCCAGGTGAGAAACCTTGCATTGGTTGCATATTTGATATCCAATTAATAATTACAGAACTGCTTCAGGTCGTGGAAGCCATAAAGTCCAGTGAGAGTAATGCTGATCAGTCACAGGCATGTGTAAAACAGAAGAGAGTTGCAGTTATACATTCATTGTTCTTCTCAGGAAGATCTCATTGATTATTAGCTTGATGAAGGATCTGACTTGGTATTCCTCTGTCTGGGCCTTTTTGGCCTCTAGCTGCAGAGAGAAAGATGTGAATTCTCTGCCCACAGACTGTCCAGCCTGGCAGGCAGCCTGCCAAGAGGCTCCAGTCACATGCCCAGGGAGTTGCTGCTACATGTTTTCTTCCTCGTCTCTTTCAAGGCTACCATTGTTGGGCTCCCTGCCTGGTGTCCCTGGACTGTAACTCCTTTAGTTCTCCAGGTGATGAACTCCAAACATTGTTTAGCAGCCCATGCAGTCTTTACTGGCTACCTCCTCCGAGTGGGCCAAGAATGTTTTATGATATCCCGTGCTTGCGGAAGTGGGGGCACAGGACTTGTTCTAGTCCTAGCTTATGGCCACAGTCCTTAATACCCACAGGTTTCCTCAGGATGTCTGTCCTCAACCTACAGTGTGTGTGGATACAGTATGAGAGGCAGCTTGCTGCCACCCATTTTCTGGAGGAGGGAAATCTTCATCCCCTGGGATGAGCACATGAAATAACTCTCACATTTAGTTTTTCCAGTTGGGCATTCCATAGTGCATTCTGTTTGCAGAGCTGAGCCTTGAGCCCGTCTGTAATAGCTTTCATACACCAAAATTTGCAAGCACTGTTAGGAAGGTTAGTGCTTTGAGTTGTATTTGTGGTGGTGGTGATGGATTAAAACTGAGCCTGTACACATTTCTGGTCCACGTGTTAGTGAGACAAAGGTTAGAAGTTTAGTAGATGGATAGATATCTAGTGGAATGAAAGTGATTAATGCTTAAGTTTATTGAACCACTCACCTTAACTTTCCTAAACATGGTATTCTAAGTTGTAGCTGTGGTCTTAGAATGACCCCATTGCCCAGAGCTCCCTGTTCTGCTGAGAAATATGGAGAAAAGAGAACCTGTGAGACTGGAGGAGAACTTAGAAAACTCTCTGTTTTATTCTTTGTATTTCGTTTTCTTGCTACTTAATTCCTATGTTCTTTCTCTTATGTGAGAAGCATTACTGAATTCACATAAAATCTATATTTCAATATTGACCCATCCACTTTCTAGCTATATAACCTAGGGAGAAGTTATGAACTTCTCCGAGCTGTAGTTTCCTTCTTTGAAAAAATAGGATACTGCCTCTACTTGACTTACATGGCAATTTTAAACATTAAATCTCTTGTGAAAGTATGCACTTGGTGTGGTGCACTGCTAACCTGGGGAAGACGTTAGTAAAGGTTCCTTGTCATTTTACTGTTGAGCATACAAAATGTTACTGACTATAAATCCCTCACTTGGACCTGTACTGAAAGCATCAAGTAGAAATTAGGGCACTTACTGACAAAACTTTAGTAAACATTTCTCATGCATCAGGTGCTGAGTGGAGAAGAAAACTTCCTTGAGCCATTAGTAGTCTAATGAGTAATACAGATAAGCAAGCGGATGTTCCAGGAGAGTGTTATAGGTGCTCTGGAGGCGGGGAATGGCTGCTTTGCTGTGCAAATGCAGAGGGTGGGCGCTGCCTCAGGAAGCCACAAGGAGAAGAGGTGGGAAAAACTCAGGGAAGAGTTCCTGAAGGAATGGAATTTTCAACTATGGCTTGAAAAAGGCAAGGACATTCCAGGTAGAGAAAACAACACAAGAAATTCAAATAAGTGTAAAGTGGCTTAAGGAGTGCATCTTTGAGGCTTGCTTAGTTGTACCAATTGTGTGACATGGACAGTGGGGGAAGGTGAAACTATTAATGGCTGCCTCACGGGAAGCCTGTTTGTCATACTAAGAAACTTGTTTTACTTCCATATCTTGGCTATTAATAGGGAAGCACCCTAAATATCTATTTATAGATGAATGGATAGAGAAGAGGTGGGGTGTGTGTGTGTGTGTGTGTGTGTGTGTGTGTGTGTGTGTGTGTCTACACAGACTGGAATACTACTCAGCCATGAAAAAGAATGAAATATTGACATTTGAGACAGCATGGATGGACCTAGAGGATATGATGCTGAGGGAAATAAGTCAGAGAAAGACAAACACCATATAATTTCACTTACATGAGGAATCTTAAAAAATAAAACAAATGAACAAACAAACAAAACAAATAGACTCATAAATACAGAGAACAAACTGGTGGTTGCCATAGGAGAGGGGTGAGGTAATGAGTGAAATAGGTGAAGGGGATAAAGAGGCACAAACTTTCAATTATAAAAAAAGTCACAGGGATGAAAAGTACAGCATAGGGAATATAGACAATAATGATGTAGTAGCTTTGTATGGTGGCAGATGGTAACTACACTTAGCATAGTGAGTATTTCATAATGTATGTAATTGTCACATCACTGTGTTATATCTGAAACTAATGTAATATTGTATATCAACTATGCTTCAATTAAAAAAAGGAACCTGGTTTATCTCTTACGGATAATAAGGTACGTTCATCCCAAGGCTGTATTGCGGGTTGTGGCGTGGTCAAACTTGTATTGTAACAGCATCCCTCTGGGGTTCCTGCACGGAATGCATTAGCAAAGACTAGATGAGAAGGGGAGATGGACTAAGGTGCTGGTATAGGGCATTAGAGGAGAGATGATGAGAGCCTGAACTGAAGGAGCAAATGGCAGAAGGGTTAAAGAAAAGGAGACCAACTGAGAGCAATTTAGAAGGTAAAATCTGTGATTCTTTCATCTTAAAGGATGAAAAAGTGTCCATGGTGAATATCCTAGGCTCTTGTGTAGGGTACATTGAAATGGAGAATATAGGAAAAAGATTAGGTTTTGGGAAAACATGATAAGTTCAGTTTTGGACAAACTGAATTTGTTATGCTTGTGGAATGTGATCCAAGGGGAGGAAAAACCAGCAAATAATTCTGTATATGGGTCTAGGGCTTAACGGCGGTCAGAGCCAGAAATCTGGCTTTTCACCTTAATCTTAATTGATAATAACATAGGAAACAAGTAAGATGGTCCCTTGTGTTGTGACAGAAATTTATAATATATCATAAATGAAACTGAATTCAAAATGTCCAGTAGACTTTCCCCTTCCCTTCTTACCTCAATTCTCCCCTTAATAGAGATTGAATAATATTATCTCTCTTTTCTCTCTCAATTCCCATACTGCCTCTTGGCTTGAAATACTGCTTTGAAATTAAATAAGATTGAATTTTGAAGGGTCTTACATTTTAATGTGATACTTTACATAACTCCAAGCTGCATTTTAATGTGGCTCAGCATATCTTCTGATGCCTCTGGGAGTGCTTGGAGTGATTTATTATTATTATTATTTTTCATTAGCTCTCAGACAAAATTTTAGAGGAAATTATCAGAAAAATCAGGATATATTCCCTAGACTATAAAGGGAATAACTGTAACTGTCTCAGCTGCAGCAGCTTTTCATCTTCTCACTTGGCACACCTTGTCTCATTTCCTGGAGTTTCGGCAATTTTAGATCAGAATCCAGGTGTCACTGAGTGGTAGTTTTTGGTGACAGAGTTCTTGCAGCTCAGGATTTTTTGGGTTATCTTCCACGCCTTCACCTCTTCCTCCCCTTTACTCAACAAGGACAGACTTCATCTTATTTCAGAGGACCTTAGGATATCATATTTTTGGATGTTCTCATTCTATTCTATTCCTTTGTGGTCTATACATATTTTCCTTAATTTTTCTCTTGTCAGTATTGAGGTTTATGGTAACCTGTCTTTTTCAACCCTCTTCTGTTTGAATATATAGAGAAAATCAGCCATTCTGTTTTGGCCTCCTTGAAATTATACGGTTTGTCTTTTATTTTTCTCCTTCCTCCCTCTTTTCCTCCTGCCCTCTCTCCTTTCCTTCATCCCTTCTTCTATCCATTAAGATAAAAAATATTCTAGGTCCAATTGCCCTCTGCTCCCACCCCTCCAAATAAACCTGTTAATCTTCTATATTGCTCCACTACATGACCAAACCACCCTTTCTTTAACTAATTCTTGTACTGGGAAGTTTGCTGTATCATACGGCTCATTTGCTTGTCAAAAGGCCTTCTTTATGTAACAGGGTGATACTATGATACATTAACCAATGTTCTTTTTGTTCCTGGTATTTCCTGCTGCTCTCTGACAGTTTTACTTTTCTGGTTATCAGGGGACAGAAAAGACACCTCAGCAGAATGCAGAGAAGAGGCAAGTGTCTGGTTTTTGAATTTCAGACATTATGAAGTCTGGGTCTGTTTATAAAACTAAATTTGGAAAAGCCAGGAAAAAAAGATTTTGTAGACTAGTTGAGGAAGAAAAGTGAGAGAGGGAATTGAGAGAGCCTAGATATTAGCATTGTGCTTGAAAGAAAGCCCTAGAAAGGTTTACTTGATTCTAGAGGAAGACCTCAGGGCAAAAAATGCAAAGATTGAGTTTCTGCCTCTCAGTTAAATGCAGTCTCACAAATGAAATTAAGTTTAGTTACAGAAAAAATAAAAAGAATGAAGTTACATTTTTTGCCCATATGATATATAGAATGAGGTTTATAGAGATAGTCAATCTCCATACTGATTTTCAGTGAGACATAGTGGAAAATTGCTTAGGCTCATAAGCCAGATTGATTTGGGTTTAAATCCTGGCTCTGCCTAATATCCTAGTCAAGTTGCTTAATCTCTCTGCGTGTCTTTATCTCATTTGTGTAACTGGACTAACAATGCCCATCTTGTGGGACTGTTTTGATGCTTAAATGAAGTATATGTATAGTATCTAGAATGGTGCAAATTAGAATAAGCACTCAAAATGACTCTCCTTTAATTTTTTAATTTTGCTATTATTAATAGACAATTATATGAGCAACATTATGGTTACTAGACTCTCCCTATTATCAAGTCCCCACCACATACCCCATTGCAGTCACTGTCCATCAGCATAGTAGGATGTTATAGAATCACTACTTGTCTTCTCTATGTTATATTGCCTTCCCGGTATCCCCCCACCCCACCCTAATCCCCACTACAATATGTGCGCTAATTGTAATAGCCCTTTTTCCCCCTTATATCTCCCTTCCCACCCCTCTTCCCCAGTCCCTTTCCCTTTGGTAACTGTTAGTCCATTCTTGGGTTCTGTGAGTCTGCTGCTGTTTTCTTCCTTCAGTTTTTTCTTTGTTCTTATACTCCACAGATGAGTGAAATCATTTGATACTTGTCTTTCTCCACCTGGCTTATTTCACTGAGCATAATACCCTCTAGCTCCATCTATGTTGTTGCAAATGGTAGGATTTGTTTTCTTCTTATGGCTGAATAATATTCCATTGCGTATATGTACCACCTCTTCTTTATCCATTCATCTACTGATGGACACTTAGGTTGCTTCCATTTCTTGGCTATTGTAAATAGTGCTGTGATAAACATAGGGGTGCATATGTCTTTTTCAAACCGGGCTGCTGCATTCTTAGGGTAAATTCCTAGGAGTAGAATTCCTGGGTCAAATGGTATTTCTATTTTGAGTTTTTTGAGGAACCTCCATACCATACTGCTTTCCACAATGGTTGTACTAATTTACATTCCCACCAGCAGTGTAGGAGGGTTCCCCTTTCTCCACATCCTTGCCAACATTTGTTGTCATTTGTCTTTTGGGTGGTGGCCATCCTAACTGGTGTGAGGTGATATCTCATTGTGGTTTTAATTTGCATTTCTCTGATGACTAGTGATGTGGAGCATCTTTTCATGTGCCTGTTGGCCACCTGAATTTCTTCTTTGGAGAAGTGTCTGTGTAGCTCCTCTACTCGTATTTTAATTGGCTTATTTGCTTTTTGTTTGTTGAGGTGCGTCAGCTCTTTATATAATTTGGATGTCAACCCCTTATCAGATATGTCATTTATGAATATGTTCTCCCATACTGTAGGATGTCTTTTTGTTCTACTGATGGTATCCTTTGCTATACAGAAGCTTTTTAGTTTGATATAGTCCCATTTGTTCATTTTTGCTTTTGATTCCCTTGCCTGGGGAGATATGTTCATGAAGAAGTTGCTCATGTTTAGTCCAGGAGATTTTTGCCTATATTTTTTTCTAAGAGTTTTATGGTTTTATGACTTACATTCAGGTCTTTGATCCATTTTGAGTGTACTTTTGTGTATGGGGTTAGACAGTAATCCAGTTTCATTCTCTTACATGTAGCTGTCCAGTTTTGCCAACACCAGATGTTGAAGATTGTATATCCATGGCTCCTTTATCATATATTAATTGACCATATATGCTTGGGTTTATATGTGGGCTCTCTAGTCTGGTCCACTGGTCTATGGGTCTGTTCTTGTGCCAGTACCAAATTGTCTTGATTACTGTGGCTTTGTAGTAGAGCTTGAAGTCAGGGAGTGTAATTCCCCCTGCTTTATTCTTCCTTCTCAGGATTGCTTAAGCTATTCGGGGTCTTTTGTGGTTCCATATGAATTTTAGAACTATTTGCTCTAGTTCATTGAAGAATGGTGTAGGTATTTTGATAGGGATTGCATTGAATCTGTATATTACTTTAGGCAGAATGGCCATTTTGACAATATTAATTCTTCCTAGCCAAGAGCACGGGATGAATTTCCATTTATTAGTGTCCTCTTTAATTTCTCTTAAGAGTGTCTTGTAGTTTTCAGGGTATAGGTCTTTCACCTCCTTGGTTAGGTTTATTCCTAGGTATTTTATTCGTTTGGATATGATTGTGAATGGAATTGTTTTCCTGATTTCTCTTTCTGCTAGTTAATCGTTAGTATATAGGAATGCCACAGATTTCTGTGTATTAATTTTGTATCCTGCACTTTGATGAATTCAGATATTAGATCTAATAGTTTGGAGTGGATTCTTTCGGGTTTTTTTTTATGTACACTATGATGTCATCTGCAAACAGGGACAGTTTGACTTCTTCCTTGCCAATCTGGATGCCTTTTATTTCTTTGTGTTGTCTGAATGCTGTGGCTAGGACCTCCAGAGCTATGTTAAATAAAAGTGGGGAGAGTCGGCATCCTTGTCTTGTTCCCAATCTTAAAGGAAAAGTTTTCAACTTCTCACTGTTACGTATAATGTTGGCTGAGGGTTTGTCATATATGACCTTTATTATGTTGAGGTACTTGCCCTCTGTATCCATTTTGTTGAGAGTTTTTATCATGAATGGATGTTGAATTTTGTTGAATGCTTTTTCAGCATCTATGGAGATGATCATGTGGTTTTTGTCCTCCTTTTTGTTGATGTGGTGACTGATGTTGATGGATTTTTGAATGTTGTACCATCCTTGCATCCCTGGGATGAATCCCACTTGATCATGGTGTATGACCCTCTTGATGTATTTTTGAATTCGGTTTGCTAATATTTTATTGAGTATTTTTGCATGTATGTTCATCAGGGATATTGGTCTGTAATTTTCTTTTTTTGTGGTGTCTTTGCCTGGTTTTGGTATTAGAGTGATGTTGACCTTGTAGAATGAGTTTGGGAATATTCCCTCCTCTTCTACTTTTTGAAAAACTTTAATGAGGATCGGTATTAGGTCTTCACTAAATGTTTGATAAAATTCAGCAGTGAAACCATGTGGTCCAGGCGTTTAGTTCTTAGGTAGTTTTTTGATTACCAATTCAATTTCGTTGCTGGTAATTGATCTATTCAGATTTTATGTTTCTTCCTGGGTGAGCCTTGGAAGGTTGTATTTTTCTAGAGTGTTGTCCATTTCTTCTAGGTTATCCAGTTTGTTACCATATAATTTTCAATAGTATTCATTCTCTCATAATTCTTTGTATTTCTGTGGTGTCCTTAGTGATTTTTCCTTTCTCATTTCTGATTCTGTTTATGTGTGTAGACTTTCTTTTTTTCTTGGTAAGTCCAGTTAGGGGTTTATCTATTTTGTTTATTTTCTCAAAGAACCAGTTCCTGCTTTCATTGATTCTTTCTGTTGTTTTATTCTTCTCAATTTTATTTATTTCTGCTTTTATCTTTATTATGTCCCTCTGTCTACTGACTTTGGGCCTCATTTGTTCTTTCTTTTCTAGTTTCATTAATTGTGAGTTTAGACTGTTCATTTGGGATTGTTCTTCTTTCCTGAGGTAGTCCTGTATTGCAGTGTATTTCCCTCCTAGCATGGCCTTCGCTGCATCCCACAGATTTTGTGGTATTGAATTATTGTTGTCATTTGTCTCCATATATTGCTTGATCTCTGTTTTTATTTGGTCATTGATCCATTGATTATTTAGGAGCATGTTATTAAGCCTCCATGTGTTTGTGTGCTTTTTCATTTTCTTTGTGTCATTTATTTCTAGTTTCATACCTTTGTGATCTGAGAAGCTGGTTAGTACAATTTCAGTCTTTTTGAATTTGCTGAGGCTCTTTTTGTGGCCTAATATATGATCTATTCTTGAAAATATTTCATGTGCACTTGAGAAGAATGTGTATCCTGTTGCTTTTGGATGGAGTGTTCCGTAGATGTCCATTAGGTCCATCTGTTCTAATATGTTGTTCAGTGCCTCTGTCTCTTTACTCATTTTCTGTCTGGTTGATCTATCCTTTGCAGTGAGTGGTGTGTTGATGGCTCCTAAAATGAATGCATTGTATTCTATTTCCCCCTTTAATTCTGTTAGTATTTGTTTAACTTATGTAGGTGATTTTGTGTTGGGTGCATAGATATTTACAATAGTTATATCCTCTTGTTGAAGTGACCCTTTTATCATTATGTAATGTCCTTCTTTGTCTCTTGTGACTTTCTTTGTTTTGAAGTCTATTTTGTCTGATACAAGTACTGTAACTCCTGCTTTTTTCTCACTATTAGTTGCATAAAATATCTTTTTCCATCCCTTTACTTTCAGTCTTTGTATGTCTTTGGGTTTGAAGTGAGTCTCTTGTAGGCAGCATATAGATGGGTCTTGTTTATTTATCCATTCAGTAACTTTGTGTCTTTTGATTGGTGCACTCAGACCATTTACATTTAGGGTGATTATCGATAGGTATGTACTTATTGCCATTGCAGGCTTTAGATTCATGGTTACCAAAGGTTCAAGGGGAATTCCCTTACTATCTAACAGTCTAATTTAAGTTACTTCATATACTATTACAAACACAACCTAAAGGTTCTTTTTTTTTTCTTTCTCCTTTTTTTCCCCCCTCCATTCTTTGTGTGTTATGAATCATATTCTGTACTCTTTGTCTTCCCTTGGGTGACATCTATTTAACCTTAGGAATACTTCCATCTATAAGAGTCCCTCCAAACACTCTAAAGGTAGTTTGTGGGGGGTAAATTCTCTCAGCTTTTGCCTATCTGAAAATTGTTTAATCCCTCCTTCAAATTTAAATGATAACCTTTCCAGGTGAAGTATTCTTGGTTCAAGGCCCTTCTGCCTCATTGCATTAAATATATCATGCCACTCTTCTCTGGCCTGTAAAGTTTCTGTTGAGAAGTCTGATGATAGCCTGATGGGTTTTCCTTTGTATGTGATCTTTTTTCTCTCTCTAGCTGCTATTAAAAGTCTGTCTTTATCCTTTATCTTTGCCATTTTAATTATTATATGTCTTGGTGTTGTCTTCCTTGGGTCCCTTGTGTTGGGAGATCTTTGTACCTCCATGGCTTGAGAGATGATCTCCTTCCCCAGGTTGGGGAATTTTTCAGCAATTCCCTCCTCAATGACACTTTCTATCCCTTTTTCTCTCACTTCTTCTTCTGGTACCCCTATAATGCGAATATTGTTCCGTTTGGATTGGTCACATCATTCTCTCAATATTCTTTCATTCTTAGAGATCCTTTTTTCTCTCTGTGCCTCAGCTTCTTTGTATTCCTCTTCTCTAATTTCTATTCCATTTACCGTCTTTTCTACTACATCTAATCTGCTTTTAAATCCCCCTATTGTATGTTTCATTTCAGATATGGAATTTCTTAATGATTGAATCTCCAACTTAAATTCATTCCTGAGTTCTTGAATATTTTTCTGTACCTCCGTAAGCATGTTCACTATGATTTTTATTTTGAACTCTCTTTCAGGAAGATTGGTGAGTTTGGTTTCATTTGGCCCTCTTTCTGGGGTTTGTGATATTTTGGTGTGAACTATGTTCTTTAGTCATTTCATATTTCTGTGTGGTGCCCATTAGTGCGCAGAAACTCCAGTCCCTGGAGCTACTCAGCCCCTAGAGTGAGTTTGGGGTTCATAGGTAAGTGGAGCTGGTGCCTGGGGGGAGGAAAGATCTGTTTCCTGATTCCCGTCTGTGGTGCCTGTCTCCAGTGTCAGAGCCAGTGGGCCCAGCACACACGTGTAAACCTCTGTGCTTTGTTTCCTTAGCTGTTCTAGGTGGGACCTCCTTCTGGCTGGCCTGATACCTGTGTAGTGACTGTGGGTTTGGGAGCAGGTGCCTGCAGGCCAGTAGGAAGGCTTGTCAGGCTTTATGTCACAGTAGGGGGCCTCGGAGCTGAGTAGGCAGCCAGGGGGATGGAGCACCTGAAGCTCCCCAAAGTTCCCAACCAGCCGGGCAGAGCGTGCCCAGACAACCTTGTCCAATGCTCCTTTCTCCCACACAGCAAGCTCCGTGCATACCCCTCACCTTCAGCACTGCTGGCTGCTAGGAAGCCTCTCAGACTCCATGCCTTTCCTTTGACACAGAGCGGCTGGGTGTGGATCCCCTCCTCCACAAATGGCCTGAATGTCAATTTCACAAGCACTCTGCCTGTCTGAGCTCCCCAACGTCCATAGCACCACACACTGTAGGGTTCTGCTCAAAAAGCAGATCTCCAGGGCTAGGTGTTCAGCAGTCCCAAGCTTCCACTCCCTTCCCCACTCCGTTTCTCTTCCTCCTGCCAGTGAGCTGGGGTGGGGAAGGGCTTGGGTCCCATTAAGGCTTTCCTACGTTACCCTGTTTTGTGAAGTCTGCTCTGTTCATGTGGTCTGTTTGCAGTCTGGTTCAGCCTTCTTTCTTGTTGCTGTTTTAAGGTTAGTTGTATTAATTAACTATATTTTTGTACTGTTTGTGGTTTTGGGAGGAGCTCTCCGTCTCACCTCTCATGCTGCCATCTTGAATTCTGGATCTCCTTTAATTTTTCTCTCAGTACTACCTTTTATTTTGCCCTCTCAAGACTTACAGAAATTATCTAAATCCTACATTCATGTGATAGTCCTACAAATATTTGAAGACCAGTGATCTTAATAGTGCCTAGCACTGTTTTTCATATTTGAGAAGCAGTATGACAGAGTGTATTCTGGAGCACACTGCTTGGATTTAAATCCAGCTAAGCCACTTACTGGCTTAAGTAATTTACCTAATTTCTTTGGACCTTGTGGGAAAAATTGCAATATTTCCAGAATCTCTTACCTGGCCTTAGTGCATCTCCATATCAATAGGTGTTTCCAAGGGGTGGAGAGAAGGAGTCCATCTCCATATCAGTATGTCATTACAAGGGTGGGGGGAGCAAGGGTATATCTGGACCAGAGAGGTTTGGTGGGGTCCCTTTTTATAGTGGGGTTGTGGGAGACATGGGCGAGCAGAAGTGGACGACTGCTTCTAAGCAATAAACTGGTTTCTCCCACTTTATTTCTCCCTTTGACTGATTTCAGCTTCAAAGGTATTTTGCCCTGGGCTGGGAACTTATTTTTCCCCCAGAGTTACAGACCTCTTCTTCCTTTTTTGTAAAATGGTGTAATAATAACTATCTCATGGGTGTGGTCGTGAATATTGAAGATGTTAATACATATAAAGACCTCCAGGTGTATGGTAGTTAAGTAAGCAGTAAGCACCTCACGTGACAAATCCAGTGCTGCATGCTGCATGTTCACCTAGTCCTATTTTATTTTCCTCTTTATAGCCAGATCTAGGCTGTATTTTCCTACATTCCTTGCTGTTAGATTGGGGCCATGTACATATTCTAACCGATAACCATAGTGAGAGTGACAAGTACCATTTGTGAGCCAAAGCTCTTTGCTGTGTGGATTATGGAGACCCCCATGTTGAAATGATGGAATTACAAGACAACACTAGACTTGGTCCTTGAGTCATCATTTAGAAGAGAGCTTCTAGATCCATAAAGGCCATTGCCAGGGCAAGAAATAGACTTTGTGTAAAGCTGCTGAGATTTCAAAGTTAATTTGTTACTGAAGCATAATGTATCCTATATGAATTAGTATGATATGGCTGTTGTTTTTATTGGTTAGATGAATTTATTTTATTTTATTTTTTTTTGCTGTTTGTTTTTTTTTAATATAATTTATTTTATTATCATTAATCTACAATTACATGTGCAATATTACAGTTATTAAACTACCCTTTCATCAGGTCCCCCCCACCAGCCCCATTAGTCACTGTCCATCAGCGTAGTGAGATGCTATAGAATCACTACTTGTCTTCTCTGAGTTGTACTGCCCTCCCCGTGCCCCCCCAACATTATATCTGATAATTGTAATGCCCCTTTTTCCCTCTTATTACTCCCTTCCCGCCCATTTTCCCCAGTCCCTTTCCCTTTGGTAACTATTAGTCCGTTCTTGGGTTCTGTGAGTCTGCTGCTGTTTTGTTCCTTCAGTATTTTTTCTTTGTTCTTATACTCCACATATGAGTGAAATCATTTGATACTTGTCTTTTTCGGCTTGGCTTATTTCACTGAGCATAATACCCTCTAGCTCCATCCATGTTGTTGCAAATGGTAGGATTTGTTTTCTTCTTATGGCTGAATAATATTCCATTGTGTATATGTACCACATCTTCTTTATCCATTCATCTACTGATGGACACTTAGGTTGCTTCCATTTCTTGGCTATTGTAAATAGTGCTGCAATAAACATAGGGGTGCATCTGTCCTTTTCAAATTGGGCTGCTGCATTCTTAGGGTAAATTCCTAGGAGTGGAATTCCTGGGTCAAATGGTATTTCTATTTTGAGTTTTTTGAGGAACCTCCATACTGCTTTCCACAATGGTTGAACTAATTTGCAGTCCCACCAGCAGTGTAGGAGGGTTCCCTTTTCTCCACATCCTCGCCAACATTTGTTGTTGTTTGTGTTTTGGATGTTGGCCATCCTCACTGGTGTGAGGTGATATCTCATTGTGGTTTTAATCTGCATTTCTCTGATGATTAGCGATGTGGAGCATCTTTTCATGTGCCTGTTGGCCATCTGAATTTCTTCTTTGGAGAAGTGTCTATTCATGTCCTCTGCCCATTTCTTAATTGGATTATTTGCTTTCTGTTTGTTAAGGTGCATGAGTTCTTTATATATTTTGGATGTCAACCCTTTATCAGATACGTTTTTTATGAATATATTCTCCCATACTGTAGGATGTCTTTTTGTTCTACTGATGGTGTCCTTTGCTGTACAGAAGCTTTTCAGCTTGATATAGTCCCACTTGTTCATTTTTGCTTTTGTTTCCCTTGCCCGGGGAGATATGTTCATGAAGAAGTTGCTCATGTTTATGTCCAAGAGATTTTTGCCTATGTTTTTTTCTAAGAGTTTTATGGTTTCATGACTTACATTCAGGTCTTTGATCCACCTTGAGTTTACCTTTGTGTATGGGGCTAGACAGTAGTCCAGTTTCATTCTCTTACATGTAGCTGTCCAGTTTTTCCAACACCAGCTGCTGAAGAGGCTGTCATCTCTCCATTGTATATCCAAGGCACTTTTATCAAATATTAATTGACTGTATATGTTTGGGTTAATGTTTGGATTTTCTATTCTGTTCCACTGGTCTGTGGGTCTGTTTTTGTGCCAATACCAAATTGTCTTGATTACTGTGGCTTTGTAGTAGAGCTTGAAGTCAGGGAGTGTAATTCCCCCTGTTTTATTCCTCCTTCTCAGGATTGCTTTGGCTATTCGGGGTCTTTTGTGGTTCCATATGAATTTTAGAATTATTTGTTCCAGTTCATTGAAGAAAGCTGTTGGTAGTTTGATAGGGATTGCATTGAATCTGTAGATTGCTTTAGGTAGTATAGCCATTTTGACAATATTTATTCTTCCTAGCCAAGAGCATGGGATGCATTTCCATTTGTTAGTGTCCTCTTTAATTTCTCTTAGGAGTGTCTTGTAGTTTTCAGAGTACAGGTCTTTCACTTCCTTCGTTAGGTTTATTCCTAGGTATTTTATTCTTTTTGATGCAATTGTGAATGGAATTGTTTTTCTGATTTCTCTTTCTGTTAGTTCATCATTAGTGTATAGGAAAGCAACAGATTTCTGTGTGTTAATTTTGTATCCTGCAACTTTGCTGAATTCAGATATTAGTTCTAGTAGTTTTGGAATGGAGTCTTTAGGGTTTTTTATGTACAGTATCATGTCATCTGCAAATAGTGACAATTTGACTTCTTCTTTACCAATCTGGATGCCTTGTATGTCTTTGTTTTGTCTGATTGCTGTGGCTAGGACCTCCAGTACTATGTTGAATAACAGTGGAGAGAGTGGGCATCCCTGTCTTGTTCCCGATCTTAGATGAAAAGCTTTCAGCGTCTCGCCGTTAAGTATGATGTTAGCTGTGGGTTTGTCATATATAGCCTTTATGATGTTGAGGTACTTGCCGTGTATACCCATTTTGTTGAGAGTTTTAATCAGGAATGGATGCTGAATTTTGTCAAATGCTTTTTCAGCATCTATGGAGATGATCATGTGGTTTTTGTTCTTCTTTTTGTTGATGTGGTGGATGATGTTGATGGATTTTCGAATGTTGTACCATCCTTGCATCCCTGGGATGAATCCCACTTGATCATGGTGTATGATCCTCTTGATGTATTTTTGAATTCGGTTTGCTAATATTTTGTTGAGTATTTTTGCATCTACGTTCATCAGGGATATTGGTCTGTAATTTTCTTTTTTGGTAAGGTCTTTGCCCGGTTTTGGTATTAGAGTGATGCTGGCTTCATAGAATGAGTTTGGAAGTATTTCCTCCTCTTCTGGTTAGATGAATTTAAATGGAAGAAATTGTAGTGTGGTCAGTTTCAGGAGTGACCTTTTCAATGAAGATATTAAAAAGGAGAGGGGAGAGGATTTTATTAAATAAAAGCAGGGACATCAACTTGTCTTTTTGAAAGGAGTTTCATGTAAATTCATAACTGGGTGATAAAATACTTTGACCTTTTTCTTGCTCCATATCTTATAATAGAAAGGTATTTGTTTTAAAGCTTCTTATATGTTGTTAAACTTCAAACAGTTGTGTTGTAGAATGGTAATTGATAATTTCATTAGTGAGTAAATTAGTAGTGGATGAACATGGAGGCTGAGGATGAAGCATAAACAGGGCCAAATGGTATTTAAGATGAAACCTTTTGAGTGACAAAATGATGCCAGTGATTGTCGTGATAGTTTCTCTGCTTCCCCCATCTGCCACCCAAAATGAAAAAGGATTTGGTACTTGGAACAAGTTTTCAAGTATCTTTAAACACTTGACACAAGAAAATAGGGCATCTCAAAATGTTTTCTGTATCATTTTTCTCTTCTGAATGTTTAATTCTTCATGTACTTCTCAGATTAAGTCATTGTAAAGATGAGCAAAGAGATACCAGCATAAATTGTAACAAAAATACAAGTCAAGCATAAAGGTGACTTACTTAGAAGTCCAAGCAGAACAACTTCATTTATTAATGGAAATTGATATATGAAAAATAGCATTCCTGGATCAGTGGTCACATATCACATATGTTGACTTCATGTTACCCCAGTGCCTGCTTTTGAGAAGATAGGCGCATGAAAACAAATGTTCCCCCAATATTTTTCTTAACAATAACAACAAAAATGTGTGCAGTGCTGCATCGAAGCAGCTGATAAAATTTGGTGACTATTTTTTCCTATAGGGAATAGTAATTTCTATTCCTGTTACAGAAATAGCAATTTCTGATACTGAGTGTTACCTTGTGGAAAAAGAAAGTATGGACCCTCCTACATTTCATCTCTCTCCAGGTTCACCGTAGAGTGCCGTGGCAGTGGGAACAATGATACACAATAATAATCTGGATAGAACTGATATCAGAAATGAAGTGAGGGGCTTATAACTTTGGGGGAGAGGGGTTGCCTATATCGTTTTCAGAATAGCCTCTGTCTTCAGACTGGAATGAAAAGTTTGAGTCTGTCCCCTAGGGTCACTGGTAGCAGGGGTTTGTTCTCTCTTCGGCATGGTGTCTGTTGCAACACAGGGGCTCTCTGGAGTCCGCGCAGCAGCGGTAGGTGCCGCCTCTAAGGCTCTGGCAGGTAGGCGAGGAGAGCCATGAGCACCTGAGGGACGGTGGTGGTTCCGGGATTACAAGTTAGGGATTTCCCCCGTGCCAGGCTCTGTCCCATGGTATGCCGACAACAGCATGAAGAGTTTGGAAGGACAGTGCCTAGGGTTGGGCCAGTTGTCAACCATTAGCCAGAAGAAAGAAGTCGGAAAAACAAACCTATTTTTAAGGGAAAGATAACTGACTTCATTTTTGGACATTGAGTTTGAAGTGGTGGTTGGAGGTCTATACTCCATCCCTTGTGAAGAGCTGGGGCTAACGGTTTGGACAGACTTTCTGTTAGGCCCAAATTAAAGGCCCCCCCCCCCCCCCCCCCCACAATTCTTTATTTGATAGACCACACCTTTGAGATGATAGAGAAGGTTTGTGGAAGTATATTTTTATATAAACCATGACAAACAACTTTCTATGAACATGTCTTTTGTTCAGCAGGGGTATCCGTTTGTGTCTGTTATATAGTAAGAAATGTGCATGAGTAAATTTTTTTAAGGAAAGGTAGTGAAGAAAATACAAAAGTGTAATAACATTCTATAAAACGTCTATTTGGCTTTGTGAGCAAAATGATTTTTCTTTCTCAAGGCAAGCTTTCTTCAGTAAGAGGAGAGAGCAGCATTTTTTTTCTGTCAAATTTAATCTGCAGCCATCTGCTGCTGTATCTCATTATGTTCTTCATGTAATTAGAGCAATTAGAATGAGACTTGCACTATATATTGGTCTTAGAAGGAGGGTTGAGCTATTTGCGAGCTATTTATGAGACTGGAGATTAATGGCCTAATCTTTTAGTTAAATTGATGGAAACTGAGGCGTTTAAGCTAGTAAAAGAGGAAGGGCAATTTTTTCTCTTGTCTGTATTGACGCCTTTTTATCACCATGGTAACTAGGTATTTTGACAAATAAGTTTTTAATGAGATTAACTTAAAAGGTGATAGAGAAGAAAAGATCTCAGAAGAAAGAGAGGAGATGGTCTCTGTGGTGTGGTGATTTGGGTGGAAACCACTCTCCAGATTTTTGATGCTGGCTGTTTGGAAGGAGGTAATAGAGAAAAAGAGGAAGGTGAATTTAAAGGAGACAGCATTAATCAGAGTCGTGCAAAATTCTTTTGGGAAGCCAGTCACATGAATGTGGTTTGAATACTGAAGAAGGGCAGGGGATTAGGTACTGAAACCATAAGGTGCTAAATCCTTGTGGGATCTTTCTGTAGGACTGTGCTGCTGCTCCACACACCCACCTAGGATTTGTGTGCCAGTTCACATGCTGGAAGAGGCTTCTCATAATGGCTGATAGTTCTTCCTGCTCTGTCTGCTTCTCTGCCCCCTTGTCTTCATTGTAATTGCCAATATAGTGGTGATCCTCATTGCCGATAACTCAGCTCTTGCATTATTTTTCCAACTGATCTTTCTTCAGTCATTATGTATTCCGATTCATCTTATTTGTGGACATCAAATACATTTTGTGAAATATCACTTCATCTTTGTCTCATTTTTATTCACATGCTTTTAATAAAGATTCTTCATTGCTCATAATGCCAGACCTCTTATCCTAGTATTCAGGATCCCCTAAAGGGAGCTTGACCCACGTTAACACCCATAGCTTTTCCGCACGAACCCTATTCCCAGCTAGCCTAGTGTCTTCCTGTCTTAAAATGTTTCATGTTCATCTTTGCTGTTGCTTCTCTGCACATACCATTGCTCTTGTCTGAAAACCCTTTGTTTTTCTATTTTAAGACCTAAATCCTTCCAAGTCCAGCTCAGTACTTCATTATCCTTAATTATTTTCTACCACTATTGTCTCGTATATTTTTATTTAATACCCTTAAACAGCTCAGAATAGTTTATAATATAGTAGATGGAAGAAACTTGGAGGTGATTGAACCATAGGCCTTTAGAAGTGGAAGAAACTTTAAAGATAAAGATGGCTCATCTTGTTTTGAATTTCAGGTGGTGGTCGCACTGGGTCTTTGGAAACTCAAACAAGTCAGCTTGAAGAAATGAGTTGGATCTTTATTTCATTCCTTGTTTGAAATGCTGTCATGGTTCTGGTGTCGCTCAATTCTACCATGCTCAGGCAGCTGACAGAGAAAACCATTTTCCACAGTTTTGAGGGGATTTATCTGGATGCATTGAATGTGTTTAGCTTCTGGGTGTGTGCCCAGTGCTGTATGCATGGAACAGTTAATTCCAGAGGCTGTCCTTGCTCTACTCTATTCAGATCAGGACTCATTTATGTGTGCCAGGCCACTGCTGAGCTTGGCACATGCTGGTGGGCAGGAGAGGCCTGCTTGTCTCTCTGCATATGACAAGTTTTGCTCCTGCTGGGTGGGGCATGTGCTTGGGTGAGAGATCCTGTGTGAGAGAGTGGCAGAGAGAACAAGATATTGATAAGGAGAGACTGAGAGTAAGTAAGTAAAAGTAGCAAGAAAAAGAGATGTTGAACGTGGAGGGAACTGGTATCCACATTCTTGGTGGGAACAGCTGAGAAGAACAGGGTTGGGATGTCTTTCCCAGTGTGATGCATCTTTACCTGGGTCCTAGCATCACCTGAAGACCACTGACTCCAATCTTTTATTACTTTATGGTATGACTTAGACCTTATCCTTTATTAAAGGTGTCCATATTTTAGATCTCTAGGAACTACTGAACTGTTTCATTTGCCTTTAGCTTATGACAGTGAGACCCTGGTTGACATATCTGAAAACTGTTTCATTTATCCTTGAATTACACCTTCCAAGCATTTTACAAATTCAGTAATAGTATCTGCCCAAAGTGACTGGGATAGCAGTCCAGCCTTGTTACTCATATTTCATGTTTCAGGCACATGGGTTTTGTTGCTTCAGAATAGCAAATTTATGGGGTATAAAGATATGCACAGACTATGCAGTCCATCCATTGAGCACCTATTTATTGAGGAGTTTTCTCTGATGTAAAAAATGTGGAGATCCTTGACCTCTCAGAGCCTCCATTTTAACAGGGAGAGACAGACAATGACTGTTAAGCGTAGTTAATATTATGTATGCTAGGAGGTGATAGGTACATTGGGGAACAGAAAAAAGCAGAAAATGGTAAGGAGGTGACTTGGAAGTATGTGAATGAGACTGTAGTTCAATATTTTTATTTTGGATAAATTTAAACCTTACATCTAACAAATATATCATTTTCAGATATTGTGTCTTTTCATGGGTTTTTAGATTACAGGACTGGCAGGAGTCAGGCATTCAGATCCTTGGTCTGAGACCCTGTAGAAAAAAACTGGCCATTTAGTCCTGGCCATTTGGGACTGGAGAAAGGATAGGAATAAACCCAGAAATCTGGTCTAGGTCAGATTTCAGTGAGAAGCAGCTCTAAAGCAAAGGAAACACTGAATTCATCTTTCTGGGTCTCATGGTTTCTCCTTACTGATAGAAGTGCATCTTGTTCTTACATTTGTCTTCATTTTCCCACAGTAATAATTTGAATTTTGGGTCATTTTGATTAAATATTTTCTTATTGAATAAATGTAATGTAACTTGGGGAATGTGTTATCTTAAAAATGCCATTCTTCATTTTTAATTTGTACGCTAAAATGTTTACTTGTAAGGGAAGGTGGAGAGTAGAAAGAGTAAGCAAGCTTCCTTTACCCCCCACTATATACTTTCACATCTTTTATTTTCTGTTTTTCTTCCAGTCACTTCTTTTTAGGATAATCAATGTTATTGAAATTAGGAAACATATTGCACAATTAAGATCAGGCCACAGGGTCTGGCATGATTCTGAATATTTGATGTTCTATTTTTTGTGTGCACACACAAACCTAAAATGTTTTCCTCTAAGTTTTTATTTTCTGTTAGCAGATTTTTACTCCATGGAGTTTGCTAATCTGTGTGAAGCCCACCTAGTAATTTATAATGTGAAGATCTCTCTCTGTTTGCTGACTCTGTCAATTAAGCATGCCATAAGTTCCCATTGTATACTTTAGCCATTCCAGTGCTTTTTGCTCTTTAATACTATAATTGACTCTTGTATTTCCTCAGGTTATCATCTGGGCAGAGTGTCAGTGTGTGAGCCGACCAGTAGGTATGTCTGTCGGATCCAAGGCTCGCCTGGATTCGCCTCTGGGCCTCAGTGGGCGTGTAAAGCTGGGACCAGTGCTCCCCTCACTGCTGCGCCTTCTGCTTCAGCTGCCCACATACTGTGGAGACACTACAGCATTATTCTTGGTCTCTTTGTCAGCTTTTTATTTCCCCCAAAGAATAGATAACTTGTGTGCCTATATCTACAAAAGAAGAGACCATTTAATAGAGAAGTATGAATGGAAAGGCAGACTTTAGTGTTTGAAGATTTTAAAAGCTTTTTTTTAAAAGGTCAGCTGTGCTTCCTCTTTCATAAAACTACGGCTATTTGATATCTGATAACATTCGAAAACTATAGTAATGAGTATGTTACTGAGTAACAACTCAGTAGTACTATTTCTTAGAATAAGTCTCAGATCTTTTTTTGGTGGTATTTTATTTAAATCGTCACCTTGAAATGGAAAAACCTATGTGAATTCAAATTCAGAACTTTTCCACTCTAAATGAGCTTCTGTTTTGATAATATCATTATTTTCCCAATCTCAAAGACGGGAAACCATGAGTTTATTTTATTAACTCACTTACTGATTGTCCTCTACTGTCAAACATTCCTGTCTGTCTTTCCTTTTACTATTTCTAAATTTATCTGTTCATTCTCCATTTCCAAAGACCCTCTGGTTCAGGTCCTCTTTTCCTTAGCTTGATGGGATAGTCTTTGAGATACTAACCAGTGACCCTCCCTATTGTTGTCTATTTACCTATTTGGCAGTTTGAATGTCTTTTTAAGGAAAAGATTAACATAGCATATCTCATGCCAAAAAAGAGTCAAATTCTTGACTTTTCAAATTTTACAAGTCAAGTTCCAGGCATAAAGGGAATTGATCTAGGAGATTTCAAATCAGTTCTTCCTGTCCTTAGAAGAGGGCTTGGAATGATGGCATAGAGATCCCCAGTTCCCAGCACCGTTGGAGAACAGGAGGGATGACTGTGAGGGCTGTCTAGTTAGAGGGACCTGAGACAGCTCCGCCAGTTTCCATGGCAAGGATAACTTAGCAGGCACCCAAGAGATGCCATGTGCCTGGAGAAGCCTGAATGTAGCTGAGAGAAAGCCAAACTTGCAGAAGGCTTTTGGAACAGATCAGGAAGAGAAGGGATGGATCTGGGTAGACCTGCTGGTGGAAGAGCTTAAGACATTTGCAGGGATAAAGCAATGATGACCTCCGCCCCTCCTGGCCCCATGCCTCCCAGATCTAGCATTTTATAATCCTATGGAATTTAGACACAGCCTTTGAGGAAGGGAGGAAACCAGGAACTGAGATTACCCTGAATTGAGTGAAATTTAGTTTTTAGCATTCAGTGGGATTGGGGCCTCAAAATGGAAATTCAAGTTCGGTTATACAGAAATAAACTCCATTTTCTTGCACACTGCAGCTTGTGCTCTGCAGGTACATGAGTTCTTTCCTGTTGCCTCTCCAATCTTGATGCTTTCAGTGGAGGAATCTACTACGGCTATCTGCAATCCATGACCTGGATATCCAGATTTTTCCCCATCTGGCTCTACCCCATTGCTTCCCACTCGTCTCCTATCTGAATCTCTAGTTTAGGCAGGCCAGTCTCTCATTAGTTTCATCTCTGCCAGATGACTTCGCAGCTTCCTACCCAACCATTCTTTCTTTGCTTATATGTTTCCTCCTTACATTCAAACATGGAATGTTGTCCTCGTTTTTTGCCAGTCTAAATCTTACTTGTTTTCAAGGTTCAGCCCAGACTGTGTGGCCTTTTAAAGACCTTTCTTTATATTCAAATTCACAGTGGTCTTTGTATAAAAAAAAGGTGACAGTACCACTTGGTACTTAGTTACATAGCACTATTTGTTCCTTGATTTTGTTCTATGGCCACTGTTTTTTGTTTCTTCTCCAACTAGATGGTAAATTTCTTAGATGCGCCATACACCCCATATTTTTCTTGCATTCTCTTAAATGCTAGCACATGGTGGGCATAGAGTAGATAATGAAAAAATTATTCATTGATAGGGTAGAAGCCATTGCTATTTGCATTGTGTGTGTGAGATGAATTTTATCTTTATCTGTTTTATTCTTTATGTATTTCTACATCTCTACCACCCTGGTAGTTAAATTAAAGAAGCAAGCAGTGGGTGGATACATTGTGCCTGTCTCTGACGAGTAAAACAAAGTTGATTTGCTCTATTTTTAGAAAGCTTGATGGTGTTCATTTCCCAATTGTCACTTAAAAATGGGTAGCTAAATAAGTACTCTGAGTGTTTTTACCGCAGTGGTATACTTTGGCAAAAAGGCCTTTGGAATATAAGCATCACATGTTTAGCATCTTTAGCTCAAACTTGCTCAGAGTTATTGAAGGGATAAAGAAAGCTAATGCTCTGTCTTTAATTTTTAAAATTATAACAATTATCTGACAGTTAGAGTCCCTTTTTGGCATTTACAACCTCAAAAGAATAATTTTCTCACAGATTTTAATTCTTTGCTTTTGTCTGAAAGAAACTCAGTTGGTTTCCTACCTTGTTCTGTACTTTCTTTTTCTTTTTTTTTTTTCAGAATCAGGCAACTTTTCATAGACAGGTCCTCCCTCCTCTGTGTGGTTTTAGGGAGGCTAAATATCCTTTTCCCATATTACTTCTCTGGCTGAATAATTCCCTGGAGGCCCAGGGCAGGCAGAAGATGGGGGGAAGGAAGGAGCCGAAACCTGAGAGCCTTCAGGCACACCAAGATGTTAGCTTGCCCCTGCCCCCTGCCCTCCCCCAACAATGCATAAACTTTCTCCAGCCCCACAGACAACACAAAACCCATCTTGCTGAAGTAGGCCATATGCCCCCCTTTAGGGATGACTTATAAAACATATGTTATTTTTCACACATAGAAATCTGTAATGCATCTAATATTTTTAAAATTCTCAAATGACTCCTTACAAATAACTTGAGTTTTGTAATACTCTGCTTGTAAGGCAACCTTATCTGAGGTGCTTTCTAATTAAGAAGGTCCCCTCAAATTATATATATGTGTATACACACACACACACACACACACACACACGTTCCTTCTTGTAACGACCCAGGGTAGTGTTTGTCACAATGAGGTTACTTGGAGTGTGTCCTTACTGTGAAAATAAGGAACAGCAGATAGGAATCCTTGCCTCATTCAAATCCTTGCCTCATTCAGTGGCACTGCTTGCCAATGCATAATAAAAAAGTAAACAGAAGAGCTTCTATAAGGAGAAAGCAATACAACTATATTCACTAGCTTGGTCATTCAGTTATTTAATATGTGCCAATGAACACTGATAAGAAAAAAGCACCTGGTACTGAGAGAAAGAAGGCATAGGAGGGGCCTTTCTGAGAAGGGTCTGTACTGAAGTGATGTCTGAGCTGAGATCTGAAAGTAACTAAGAGTTAGAGAGCAAAAACATTGAAGAAGAGGCCATTGCCTTGAGGTTGGGAATGACTGGGAATATTGAAGGGCCTGATAGCTGGGCATAGGCACAGTGTCTGAGGGGAGAGTGTTAGAAGATGGAGGCTGCTTCATTTATAAATGTTTGTATTTGATTTTTAAAAGCTGATTCTTGGGCTCATGATTGATAAATAGCTGTGCCAAGTGGAATTGTTTTGGAGAATCAATTTGCTGAAACAATCTTTTCAAGTCTCTAACTCTTAATAAAGAACATAATGAAGGACTAGAGAGATTTACAACAGGTTATACTGTGATAAGTGGCTTTTATGCTCTGTTTTTCAAATAAAGAGTAGAACACTTGGACATTTACTTGACAAATTTTGTAATATGTGTATGTATTTGTCTTTTAGTTTAATAATTTTGACATTAATTCTTGACATTATTGGCATCCTCGCACTGAGAATATAGCAGTATTGTTGAGTTAGAGCCCTCCTTCACTCCTGGGTTAGCTTGGAAGTGTGTCTTTTTGTTTTCCCCTTTCCTTTCCCTTTCTCGGCTTATATGTTAGGTAGAATTACAGAGGTGGTGGGAGCAGTTATCTCTTCTAGACATGGTGCTGTTAGCACCTCCTGTGCAGGTGGGGCCCTGTGCCTTCCAAAGATACCCTGGGAATGGCAATCAGGCAAAGGCAGAGGGGTACTGGGCTGGCTTGGCTAGGCTGTGGGATGCCCAGTTTATGAAACTGGAAAGGATCAACTGAACATAAAAGAATAGGGAGCAGCAAATAGTTTTTCACTTGACTGTCTTAAATTCAAATCTAAATCTGGCCCCTATTAAAGTAACCTAGCTGCTTTTTATTTGGGTAAATACATGATCTTTGATATACTCTTCTTGTTTTTTTTTCAGTTGAGGAGGTTTTTTTTTCTTTTTTTCTTAAGGTATTATTTATATACAATCTTATGCTCAGGTTTCACATGAGCAGCATTGTGGTTACTACATTTCCCCCTATTATCAAGTCCCCACCACATACCCCATTACAGTCACTGTCCATCAACATAGTAAGATGCTACAGAGTCACTACTTGTCTTCTCTGTGTTATACTGCCTTCCCTGTGCACCACCCCCATATTATGTCCCCTAATCATAATGTCCCTTAATCCCCTTATCCCCCCCTTCCCACTCACCCTCCCCAGTCCCTTTTCCTTTGGTAACCCTTAGTCCATTCTTGGGTTCTCTGAGTCTGCTACTGTTTTGTTCCTTCAGTTTTTGCATTGTTGTTATACTCCACAGATGAGTGAAATGTTTGATACTCGTCTTTCTCCGCCCTGCCTTTCTTGCCACAAGTAACTTGTGTGTTTGCTGTAAGTGTGCATACTTATGTGAAGCTAGCATTTTCACACCCCCTTCTCAGCCTGTGACATACTGATGGGATGTCTTCTAGCCTGACCTCCTTCCTTTTCTCTTTAGTTCTATTATTCAGCCCATCCTCTGACTTGAATGTATTATCTGCGTGTATGTTAACTGTTTATGAAGTGCTGTGGCTCATACACAATCATAGATAGAGCCTATCTAACCTTTTAACTTCCTTCCCACTGACTTACCATTTTATTTAAAAATCTGCAAATATGCAAAACCCAGAATATAATGATACCCCAAGACCATCTTTACCAAGGAATCTATTATATATTGAAAACTACAGGTGAGTCCATAGGAAGAGGAAATAACTGGAAGAACTCAAGTGAAACAAGCAGGTCCTTTAGACTTTGTGTGGGGCTGGGGAATTTTGGAATGATTTTAGAGAACAGTATATGGAAGGCTGAATGAGATGGCCTTTCCAGGATCTTCTGGCTTGGATATTCCGAGACCTAAAAGTATTGCCTAGTCAGAGATCACCAAAAACAAACGCTTTCTGTGCATAATGGGGCTTAGTGTGTTTCTGACCTAGGAAGCTTGGCAGGAAGGCACATCATAAGACTGTCATCAGTCAATTAAAGTCAGCACCAATTAGGGAGTATTAATTAAAATTGTAGCCTCCCTAAGGGAAAAAAATTGATTCTCTGTCTCTAGAATTGATAAAAACATTGACTCTATTTCTATTTATAGATAAATAGAAATACAGTTTTCTCCCAACCAAAAGAAAGATAATAGCACTGAATCTCTTTTGAACATACCTAATAACAGTAATCTACTTGCTTTTAGGTTGCATGGCTTCTTTTCAGCACCTCAGTACCTTTAAGAATAACTTTCTCCTTTTCCCTTCTTGTTTTACGTAGCTCACCTGGCCCGTAGCCCCCATCTCCAGGGGTTGCCTAGCTACCTATGAATGTAATTCTGCCCCATGGCTCTAGTGACTCCTTGACCCTCAATAGAATGATGGTACCATGTAATCAAAGTGGAATGATGTAAATGGAAAGCAAAAATACTAATTCTGCCCTGACCTCTTCTGATTACTATATGTTCACGAGGTAATTTCTGAGTAGATTTTAGTAATCATTGCTTTAGCATCCTATCTTCAGAGAGAAACAAATTATTGAACTACAGAATGCGAGACAGAATGAACTAGAAGAACTTGTAGTCCAGTGGCCCTCAAATTTCAACATGTGTAAAATTACCTGGGGAGGTTAAGGATACCTGGCCTTGAGTTTCCACCTCCTGAGATTCTGGTTTGTGTATTTGAGGTAGGGTCCTTGAATCAGCAGTCATCAACTCTGCAAGGCTCAGAGCATAATTTGAAGACCTAAGGACAGAACTGAAGTCACTTAAGTCGTGTTTCTCGCCCTGCTGTGCTCACTGTGCTGATCATGTTTATTCAAAATTCACAAACACAGGGCTGTGTAGTTGGAGACAGACGTGGGTTGCAGACAGAAACTGCACCTGAGGTGAACTCCAGTCTTCAAACAAAAGTGTATCAGAGGCCAGGTCATATAATTACATATATGTAAATCCCATATAATTAGTGATTTCTATGAAATAACTTCTGTGTAGAATATGGTGTTTATTAAATGATAAATAATAAAAGTGTGCTATTGAAAGTTTACATATATTATTAAAACTTCACAGTAACAGTGCCAATTATTTAGAACTTAGACCAACACATTTTTTCAGGGAATAATTTATCCATGACATTGTTTAGAATTGCTGGTTCATGGTGATGATAAGAAGTAGTCTTGATGCAAACAGCACATCCCAGCTATGCCCTTAGTACACCTCTGGAGCCTACCATTCACACATTCACCTCAAGCCAGAAACCTTAGAGTCATTTTTTTAAAGCTGCCTTTCCTGCTACGTTTTTAGAATATATTTTGTATTCTTTTTCTGACTTCTTCATTGTGTGGTCAGTTTGTTAATTTTGAGGCTTTTTGCTAATGTGAACATTTTTGGCAAATTTCTCCTTACCACTTCAAAAATAGCTTTTTTTGTGGAGGCATAATTTGTATATGGTAAAATTGACCCTTTTTCTAGCATATAGCACTGTGAGTTTTGAGAAATGAATATGGCGTGGGAGTGCGAAAGAGCCTGTGGGTCTGCTGCAGAAGGCTTGTGTTGGAGGAGTCAGGAGGTCCCTGCAGGGCTTCATGACTAGAGCCACTGTCTAGGACCACAGGCCTCAGACTGAGTGCCAGAAAAGCTTTCCAAAAATGCCCAGGACCAGCCACATCTTGGCAGGAACCTGTCCAAAGAAGACAATCACCCTGTAGTTGATGGCAGCAGTGATGTCCAGAGGACATGCCCCCGATCATGCGCTCTTCTCCCCCTCACCAGGAGGATCTTGCGAGCTCCCTTTTATATCGTCTCTGTTAGTCTTCCTGGATGAGGGAACTGGGTGGCCTAGAGCCCTGAGACACTGTCCTAAAAACACTGAGTCCTCCATAGGGAACTGTGTAAACCAGCAATTTTAGCAAGTCAGATTTTGAATAGGTAAAAGTTTACACTGAAGGGTTGTTTAAATCAGAAGAGATTGATATATTCCTAATTAACAAGTCTAGTCTCCCGCTTCCCATTAGCATGCGGCTCTTAAGGATGATTAAGTCAGGTATAGAAATGAAAGAGGCTGCATTTTCTTTGTGCAACTGAGTATTTCAAAGTAAATTTGTAATATTTTATTGCAAAAAACCCCCTGCCAAAAATAGATGTGTAGACTGACTATGTGATTATAGGAGTAATATAATAAATGCATGGGGTAGAGGATCAGAAATATATACAGCAATAGCTTTCATTTCTGAGTAGTGATACTGCAAGTGGTTTTTATTTTCTTTTTCTTGTTTTATATTTTTCCCCCTGAATTGTCTGAAGGAAGTTATATAGCTAGAAGAAACAGATGCTATTAAAAATAAAAAAATTAATCAACCAGAAAAAACTAATAATTTTTTCATTGGATGCTTTTTCATATGCATGCTTACCCAGCCTTGTGATGATGTACATTTTACATGTACACATTAGATATAATAGTTTTTATAGAATTTCATATCCTGCTTTTTATCATCTAATGTTATAACATGATCATTTTCCCTTTCCCCTAAATGTTTTTTTAAAAGCATTTTGAAAAATAGCTCTATAATAGTTTGTTGATGAACCACTTCTTTAGGTTTATTTCTTTAACTAGATATGTAGGTTGTTTTAAAAACTTTACCATTTTAAGTAATTCTGTAATAGACATAACTCTTTGTAAATTTTTGCATCTTTGTTTCTTTGGGATACATTCCTTGGAATGGTATTACTGGGCCATATAATAGGAACATTTTCAAAGTGCTAGATACCAAACAGTTTTAATTGTAGTGATCCATTGGGAGTCTTGACTAAGGACAGCAATGTTACCTGGATATAACCTTTTCATTCTGTACATTTCTTGTTTCTTAACAACAGCAACAGCAAGAATTAAAATACTAGTGCGTGTGCGTGTGCGTGTGTGTGTGTGTGTCTGTGTGTGGGTGTTTGTGCATGCATGTACGCACACAGCTAGCTGTTCTGTTATCTAATGAAGGCTTCCTCAGACCATACTCTCCTAAAAATTTAAGACGCCGATTGTCCATTTGTTCTCACTGAGGAGAAATCTCTTAACTCTTCGTAGGCGTTTTCTATGAATTCAACAAGGACAACCAACCAGCCAAGAATGGCTTTGGTAGTAACTTCTTTGGTGGGGTCACATTATCCCAGGATGTTATTTCTCACTTATTTATTGTTCCATCAGGGGTAACTCTTGACATTGTCTCTAAGTAATTAATTAATTGCTGTTTCCTCTGTCTGGAGTGTGGTCCTACCTCCTTGCTGTTTAATTATTCTTCTTCCTATCTTTCCAGTTCCAACTCAAGACAGACTCTCCAGTCTTTCTCTTTTGAGTTAACGCCGTGTCAGTCTCTTCCTTTTGTCACATCCAGTAGCATATGTAATCTGAGTCAGCAATCTTACTTAGGAGCTTAAATACTCTCTAAACAGAGATTGTAGACTACAGTTCATGGTAGGGAACATAAAAATTGACTCACTATTTAAAGAAAAGTCTTCCACACGTATTGGAGGGTAGGTAGCCTATTTGTACTTCCTGTGTAATCTAGACAGCACCTCCAAAGTTCAGTCTTTAATGTCCAGTGAAATCTGGTGTATCCAACTTTATTTATTGGTAAAACAGCCTTTTCTCCCAGATACATATTTGTAGGTACCTCTGTAGTCTATAGCATTCAGCAGAGGTAAAAGTACTTGCTGGGAGGAAAGAGGGTCTTTTGCACTTGGAACATATGAGATGGACAATGACTACTATTAATGTGGAGAATCTCATTTTCTCCTTTTGCCTTCCTTACAATGCTTAACTCAATGCTTAAAGGCAGAACTTGCCCTTAATAAGTATCTGTTCTCTGTTCATGTACATTTCTGTTTCATTTTATTATTATAATAATTCTTTTAGTGATAATTAAGTGTTGAAAAACATCTATTATAAAATATACTTAATAATTCTTTAGGCCACTGGTGACCTTGTCATTATATCAGCATTTTGCTCATTGCAATTTATTCTAGTATTCTTTATTTTTTAATTCATTCCAGTGGCAGAAGCAATCATAACTATCAAATGTTTATATTTCTTGATGTTACTGTCATTAATATGCATGTATCTCTTCATAATAATTTTATCTTACCACTTATAACATCATCATTTTTTTCCACTGGAGATGAATGAAGTGCATGACTACAGGATTCCTGGCTGTAGTCCTCATATAAGTCATCTCTGAGTACATTGTGATGAAGTAAGGAAAGGGAAAAATTAAACTACGAAATTTAGTCACAAAATATGCCTGCATTCCCCCTTGCTTTTCCCTCTAAAGCAAGAATGGTGGCCAAAGTGATGGTAATTATGATAGTTTCTGGATTCTGTTCACTGCTACATTTGTCAACTTGATTTATTTCTCTTCTTCCTTCATAAGAGAACAACAACAGCATTCATCATCAGCGAGGTTAATCGTGAACTTTAACCCTTACTTTAGTGGGACTTTGAATTTGTTAAAGGTCCCATCTCCTGTGAAATAGGCAATATCTCTGATTCTGAGAAATACAAGAGAGGAAATGATTTGCAAGTGACTGTAGAATAAGCAGTGTTAAGTTTAGGATTTCCTTTTTTTCCCCCTGAATTCTACTTTTGGATTTTAGCACCTTTGATTTTAGGAGTGGGGTGTGCTGCTGCTGTAAACATAGCTCACTTTGCTAATGTCTTCCTAATCAAATTGGAACTATGTCATGGGCTTAGGATCCCAGAGAAAGTAGGAAAGGTAAGGAAACTTGGAGGGTGATGTCCTTTTTTGAAGGTAAAGAAAGGAATGCCAGTTACTTGATCCTTTCTCAAGTTGGTAACAAAGCCAGCCATTCTTTTTTTTTATTAAGGTATTATTGATATGCACTCTTATGAAGGTTTCACATGAAAAAGCGATGTGGTTACTACATTCACCCATATTATTGTGTCCCCCCCACATCCTGTTGCAGTCACTGCCCATTAGTAGAGTAAGATGCCACAGAGTCAGTATTTGCCTTCTCTGTGTTACACTGTCTTCCCTGTGACCTCGCTCACACCGTGTGTGCCAATCATAATACCCCTCAATCCCCTTCTCCCTCCCTCCCCACCGACCCTCCCCCACCCCTCCCCTTTGGTAACGGCTAGTTCCTTCTTGAAGTCTGTGCAAAACCAGCCATTCTTTTACTTTAGCCTATAGGCCAGGCATTTTCCACTGAAGATTCTGCTAGCAGTTGGCTGTTGTTTCAAAGTAGAGGTTACTTTCATTCCTTAAAACAAGGGTGAAGTGTAGACTAGTAATTGCTTTGAAAAAATTTTTTGAAATGTGTTGCTTGGAAATAGTGATGACTAGAAGAAATAAGGTAACCTGTGAAGAGCCTGGTGGTTAAAAACCAGACTTCTTATATTCAGAATTTGGCTCTGTTATTAGCAGTAAATTGACAAGTTACTTAATCCCTGTATGTCTCACTTTTCTTATTTGTAAAATAGGAAAATGATATATAATAATAGTACCTATCTTGTATAAAGGCTGTAAAGATTGAGCAAATACATGTGAACAACTTTGAATTAAGAAACATTAGATGTAATGGTCAACTTGGGAGTACCCTGTCTAAAAGTATTTAATTTACATTAAAAGCAAAACTGCTGTAATCATGAAACCAAACTTGGCATGTTTGGTACGTTTGGCCCTTTGGTTATTAGATAACAGTCCTGGGTGTGGAGGATATGAGCATGACAAATAGGTTAGCTCTATAAAAAGACTAAAAACCTAAAACTGTGCTATCCAATATGCTCTCCATTAGCCAGTGTGGATATTTAAAATTAAATTAATTAAAATTAAAAATCAGCCCACACTAGCTACAGTTCAGGTGCTTGATACCCACATATGGTGAATGGGCAACCAATGGGCTTGAGGACTGCACCCAATTTTCAGTGGTGAGTTAATTTCAGATGCTCACCTTAAAATGAATGCATCTCTTCTGGAGGTGAAGTATGCAAAGGCATATACTTGAGATGTGTACATTTTTCTTAATATTTATTATACTTCAAAAATCTTACATTAGAGTGAGCAGGACATGGCGATCATAAGCAGAGGAAGGAATACACAATGCCTTAGGGTGAGGTCCTTAGTTACTTCTCAAAAAAGTAGGACACGTACCCCCCTCCAAAAAAATCTTACATTAAAATATGCAGTTAGAGCTAATTTTATTTCATTTGTAAGTGTCAGATTTATTTGTTGATAATTAAATCATCTTTTTGCTAATCCATCAATTTAAAGAACATTCATTGTTCTTTAATTTTGTTCCTGATTATAACAATAACAACTATTATAAATTTTATTTTTTATTATATAATTTTCTAATATAAGCCTTCAGAGCTATAAATTTCCCTTTAAGCAGTAGTTTATGTGCATTGCAAATATTTCAACATTATAGAGAAAAGTGCCCATGGCACTGCATGGCAAAGCCAAGGAGTGGGTTCAGAGGTGACCCAATAAAGCCATCATTGCCATGGGGAAGGCTCCTAACCCTTATAATATTTATTTGAGTCCCTATGGAGAGATAAACTTACAAATATGAGAAGGGTAGAGAGGATCTCCTTGAAGTATATCTAGTAACTACCAAAAAACAAAACAAAACAAAACAAAACCCAACCAACCAACAAATACTTGAATATGTAGGGAGGTAACAAAATACTGAATCAGAGGTCTACAATTTGACCCAATTAGAAATACAAAATTTACTAAAAGAATTTATATAACAAAAAAATAAAGAGGTCCTGATTAACTTTTGAACTTCTACAACATAGGTTCTGAATTAACTTTAACATGTGCTGAAATATGTCTTCATGGTCTTAATTGATCTGAAACTGAAATTACAGCTATTCCTGAGGATCCCCATAAATTTCAACAAGGTAACCCTATACATGGGATCCTACTAAATTTTAATAAGGTACTCCCTATACTCATAGGGAAGTTACCAAATATAAAATGGAGAACAAATAGGATTGTCTCACCTTAACCATTTGAACTATTATCTTTCCTAAATTCCCCATGGTCACAGCATTTATTGCCCTAAAATATTCCATAGTCTCCATGGGTATTCTGACCCAGTGAATAATAAATTAAATTAAATTACATCTTTGGCACTTACATTTGGCTTGGGACTCCCTTGACTTCCTTCTCACTCCATGATTAAAATAGTTAATATCATCCAGTGTAAATTAAAATAGGGCCTTCAAGAATTGAAACCCGTATATAACACCTTTTTTAGTGAAGGATGATCATTCCTACTTTTTCTCCATTTGACAGCACAATTTCACCTGTTCTTAAACTTGGAAAGAATAAGTGGTGCCTCACAGGGATTACCATAACCTTCATGCCATGATCCTACCCGTTAAGGCCCCTGTTCCAAATATTATTGAAATTACTGACTCCATGTAATCAGTAACTGGTCGTACTTTCTGGTCATAGATTTGGCTAATATATTCTATTTGTGGCCTATTTCAACAGCCTTTCAGCTGTAGTTTGGCTTCATATTTGAAGAGACACAGTATACTTCTTTCCAGATGTCTGTGGGGTACCTCAGTAGCCCTTTTATTGCTTACAGTCTTTACAGGCAAGATCTTAACCACATCCAACTTTCTCCAGAAGCACAAATATGACATCACAATGATAACATTCTCCTCCAGGGAGATGACTTGACATACTCATTCAGGACATGAAACATTGTCCCACACAAAGTGCGGGGCCCTGCTACCTTTATTAAATTCCTGAAAATGTTGGTAAGCTGAGAGCCACTACATCCCTGACACTGTCAATAAACAGCTAATGGCCCTTTCAGCCCCCACAAATGTTAAAATAGGCTCAACATCTTTCAGTTCTTTTCAGGTTTTGGGGACAACATATTTTTCATTAACAAATTTTACTTAAACCAATTTATGCTGTTATTTGTAAACCATCCCATCTTGAACGGGACTCTCTAAAACAAAAAGCTCTAGAATTTGTCCAAAACTGCAATAAAGTGGCACTCTCATATGCTCCTCTTCCTGCCCCCAAGACTCTTTTACTATAGAGCCTTTAACGACTTCCTCTCAGGCCTGTTACATGCTCTATACTACCCATAGTGCCAACAAGTTGTTCATAGACTTCTGATGTAAACAGTTGTCCTCCTGGGCTCCATGTTATTTGCTTTTAGACACTGAGATCTCTTGGAAATAGAGGCTCTCATAGGCCCTGAGTCCATAATCCCCTGTAGTCTCAGTTTGCTATACCTGTGATCAGCTCCCAAAAGCTCTCCTGTGTTGACCCTCTTAGAATTATGCCCTTTGAATGCACAAGGAAGTCTTCAGCCAAAGACTTAAGGGAAACTCAGTATAGATATCTGGAGCTTTTTCTTTTTACAGCTCCTACTCTCTGGTAACCTACTCCACAAATTCCATCTACCTCAGTAGCCCCAAACTTGAGCCTCTGCTCTTCCTAGCTTAGTGAGTCTGCTGTGCTCTGCTTTGATTCCACCTTTCTACACTAAGCCTGGAATGTGCCTTAAAGCAGAAGGCTGGGATGATCATGGGGGTCACTTGTTTCAGTCCTGGATGCCTCTTCTCCAATTTCTGAAAACAATTGCTTCATATATTTTGTTCTGTTTTTCATGGTTATTTATACACAATGGGAGGGATAGAGTGATACCACTTAGTCTTTTGTGGCTGGTAGTACAAGTTATACTTTTGATTAGTAGTTAGTGGAACTTTCTTATTCTAATAATTTCAGTAATATAATCTACCTTATTCAGTGGTATGCTTTGTTTTAACAGTATGTTGTCGCTTGGCTTCATTTACAAGGTCAGATGATATTTTTACTTGGATTACAGCTTCATTTCCAATTCTTAAATAACTGTTGAGTTACTTGTAAGTTTTCTGCAGACATGTAGTGTTAGAGTAATCATAAATACTATAGGAGATACCTCATGATTGAGGAGTGGATTATTCAATTTGTGGGTTGTTTAGATCTCTGGCCTCAATGTCATTTTCCTCTTTATTGATCACCTCGGTAGATGATGAGGTGGCTGTCCCCATTGGAGGCTGGCTTCAAGGGGAGAAGTGGGGGTGAAAGAAGCAGATTATTACTTTGAGGATAGTTTCATTAGGAAACTGGGTTGAAAAGGACAGACCTGTGACCTCTTATTTCTCCTTTTTTGGGAAAAAGAAAGAAAACATGAAAAAAATGTTTAACCCTTTGAAAACTGTAGAAAATGTGGCAGCCTTATTGTTCTCTATCCTCATCTCAACAGCTATGTTCTTCATGAAACTTTGTTAATACTGTTGTTTTGTTGGTGTCCAACCTGGGTGACTGTTTTTTTCTCCAGATTCTTATGTTGTGCATACATACATTTGTTGGATGCTTCTGTGGTTGTTAATTAATTAGTTGCAAGTCATTTTGTACTAGTAGTCTCTTTTCATCTGGCTGAATCTATAAACCACAGACAGTTTTGAAAAGCCATGGAATTATCTGAAAGGATTCAATCAGAATGTTATGAGACTCTAATTCACAGGGTGTGGGGGTAGTGGCCTTCCTGGGTTCAGGATTTAAGATGGTGTGCACTGTACAAAGAAAAGTCACAGAGTCCAGGACCGCTGCTGCTTCTCGTCTCCTCCCACTGGAAGGTGTTTTGGAAAGGGACAGAGGAAAGAAGAACCTTAAAATTCATGTAGAAGAAACGTATTACTAATGTTGTCTAAATAGTTGTAGTGCCTTTGATTTGATAGTGCTTTACACTTTTAACTCAAAGCCCTTTAACTCAAAAGTTGGTGGAAGCACCTATTTTATTGTGTACAACTTTTTTCATTCTGACTAGAATGGGACTGGATAAGTTTCACTCTCAAACCATCAGCCAGACATTGGCAGGGAGCAGCTGAAGTTTTGCAGATAAATATCAGCTGTGCAGAAAGTTCTACCTTCTGTCCTGCTTGGTGTCTTCAGTTCACTATCATTTTTTTCTCATGCCAAAGAAAGTGTCCCTCCACCAACCTGGGTAGGCTTCCACTGAGGAGCAAGTTGATCAAAATTTAACTGAAATTCTCTCTGAACCTGAGATAGCTCTAGAAGAGCCGGGTACCAGAGTGGGAGCCTAGAGAACCTCTGCTACTCAGATCACAGAGTCCTAGGACTCCAGGGATGAGTGGCCTCCCCTTGTCCTAGGGCCCCCACTGGGTCCTGTGTGTAAGTCACAGACCACAAGCTGCCTGGCACTGTGTGATTTTTCCTGAGACCCGAGGACTCAGCAGTTTGTTGACAGGGCAGTGGTTCCAGAAGTAGCCAAATATATTAGAGAAATGCCTCTCAAATTATAACCAGACCTCACAATCAAAAGTTCCTCATCCTGAGAAAAGAGAAATAAACGTGCCTATCATCTGTAAAACATTTATCATCATTGTGTTTAATCGATTGACAGCTGTACTTCCACTAGATTGTAGGTTCCATGAGATAGAAATCATGGTTCTTAACGTTTGCCACGCTTACTGGTGCCTGGCATTTGGTTGGCTGCCTGAATTAGTAAGTGTAAAGTCCTATTGGCCTGGGCACTTATGAGCATAAACGGTGCCATTTCTTAGTGCTCTCTGCCCCAAGCCCTCAGCCATCACCTCCTCCTCCCCACCCACCACACACACACCAATGTGCTGGCCTCTGTTCCCTTCCCATTCCTGAGAAGGATTAAGTATATTCTTATTAAGCTATTAATAATATACCTGTCATCAAAATATTTTCTCCCCATTTCTCCTCCATATAATCTGTTGTGTCCATATCCTTTATTGCCTATTCTTTTCCTGTATTTTAACCATCAAAGGAGACCATCAAAGTTTATCTTCCCGTGACCTTCAAATTGTTGGTTATAAATATGTGAGCTTGGCCCATAATAAGACTTCACTATTTAGTGAGAGAACCAAGGCTGCCATAATATAGAATAAATAATTCAGCAGTGAACACCTCGAAATTCCCCCTGGGGGAGGCCTTCTGCATTCTAGTGTAGGCATCTAACAGGTGGTTAGCACCTTCCAGGTGGTGCCTTGACACCCAGAGATTAGGAATAAAGCAATGAGAAGATCTGTTACAGGCTGTCCCTCGAAAGGCAAGTCTTAAAGGGAATACTCATTCATTGGATGTTTGTCACTGCCATCTCCACCCTGAAGGTTTTTTCCTTTCTGTGAAGTGGAGGTGCTGTGCTTTTTCTGAGATCATGCTTCTCCATACCGCCTGGTTGCAGAACCTCCTCATGCCGAAACATTGTTTATGAATGTTCATTAATCCTGCAGTTCCACCAAAAGAGGGGAACAGTGACTGAGAACTAAGGCAAGTAATTTCCAAGCAGTGACTGTACTCCTTTCTGGCTTTTCCCTGGCAGAATAATCCTTATCAGTGGCAGTGACCCTTTCTAGTTTTTCTGGTTTTAAACTTTTCACCAGCAGTATGATGTGCAATGGACACAAAGTCTCAGTCTTATAACATCACGGCTCTAACAGTCTTAGGAATAGTAGGTGAGGTAAAAGCCCATTCTGGATCGAACATTGGGAAATCTGGTAGAACTCAAGCTTTTTTTTGTGAAATAATCTCATATTGGAGATTAAATCTGTTGTAGAGTGCTATAAATATGTTACAAACATAAGTGCTATTAGAAAAACACCAAGTATACCATGTTTGCTTATTTCTGGTTTTTAGTGATTACTCTTCCACAGTAATATGAGATTTCAGAGGAATGTGTGATTTTTTAAAAACTATTATTGAATTCAGCAGTTTTGCAAGTTCATATGTGTGTGTGTGTGTGTGTGTGTGTGTGTGTGGTATGTATGTTTTTTACCTTCCCATCTATGTCTTCCCACTGCAGTTCTATAGTTGCTATGGAGAAGGTTATGAGAAGGAGAAGCATGAGAAGTTAAAAGTTCATCCTGTATCTGGGACTGAAAGAACTGTGCTCCCACTATCCCTTTAAATCCTCCCCCTCATGGGATGATCTCCGTCCTGCACTACCTGTTGCCGGGGGGAGGATGGCTTGATGCTCTGTTGTAAAAAGTGGCACAGAAGAGCTCATTCTCCTCTTTGCTACCTCTCAGCCTTATCACGTCATTTTAGTAGGGACACAGAACAGAAGGGAAGATAGATGCATCAGGGTAAACTGTCAATGTGGGACATACCTGTTTTGTGTGGGTGGGTTTTTCTTTTATTTGTGTGTTTAAGATGTGTATTTATTCTTTATTTGCTGATAGGATGGAGGAAAAGCTTAGAGAAAGGACCTGATGTACAACAGCTGGGATTTGGTTAATCTGCTTAGAAATAACATTAATCGGTGGATCAGATGCTGTCAACAGTACAGAGCCCTCTATCCCCATTATCTTCCCTGTTCTTTTCTTGCTCATTCTTCTTGTCCCATCTTTGGTTTCATTTAGACTTCTCTTTTTAATTTCATACCAGTTGTTTTCTTAAGGTTTCATTTATATTTTTACTTCACATTTCATTTTTTAATCTCACTCCTGCTTTGTCAGAGGCAAGTCTTCAGACTTTTGGCCTTTTACTCAGGGAGTAGAGGATATGGCTGTGGACTAGCACATCCACCAATTGGAGTTCTCGCTTAACTTAAACATATTCTTAAGCCTAACTTCATATAGCTCTTAATAATTAATGAATAACAGCTGTAGGTATGTGTTAAAATAACTGTGTGACCGTAACTTTGTTGAGAAGCTTCATGCCACTGGGACAATTATATGAATGTGCTGAATACATACTAACTACTTTTCTTTCTCTGTTCTTTGTATCTTACTGCTTATTACCACTTTGGGTTATTTTCCTGAGATCAGATCCAGTTGCTCCTTAAGCACTTCCTTTATGCCAGGCACTTTAATGCCCACTTATTCGAAGTGATCTAGTATGGTCGATATTTTTATCCTTTTTCTTAAAAATGCAAAAATACTAATAAGTCTCCAAGAGTTTAAAGTGCCTAAAGTTATATAGCTCCTAAGTAGCCATATCTGTATTGTAAGTCCTGTACCCTTTTCACTATGATGAGGAGGCTGTAAGGAGTAGAAGTTTGGAAGGCCCTAGAATCAGGCTAGACATGGGTTTGAATCCCAGTCTTTGAATTTTCTATCTGGGAAAACTTTTTAACATCTTTGGGCCTCATTGTCCCCATGTGTAAAATATGATTAATTATCAGGTCGCTTCCCAATCTTGGTTGTTACTAAGCTTATATAAAGTGCACAGAAGAGTATTTGACACAGAAATTCTTGATCCATATTATCAAATACATATTGGACATTTACTGTATTCTCTTCATTATATGCTAGGACCTGAGCACATAGTTTCTACTTAGAATCTGGTCAGAGACCTGTGCTAAGAGAATTTAAAGTCTTATGACAGTTTCAGGGAAGCAGGATGCTATAGAAGCATTTAAAGGAGAGATGCAACCTGTTCTAGATCAGAGAAAGTTTGAAACCTGAAGAATAGGTAGGTATTGGAAGGATCGTGTGTATGTATATGTGTGTGTGTGTGTGGCAGGGGAGAGTATTTTAAGCAAGGGCAAGAGATCATACAAATCAGGGAGGGCCCAGTGTATTCCTGGACTTGAAAAGTGCACTGTGGTAAGAAGTGCTATAAGACTGGCTGGAAAGACAGGCAGAGGCCTGATTAAAGCAGGGCCTTGAAGGCCTTGGGAAGTACTTGGGTGCATTGTGTCAATACATAATTATGATGCCATATTACTTTTCTCTGTATTCTTAAGTGTTCTAAGAGCTTCCAGTAAGAAAAGCAAACTCCCTCTTTCCACATTGTTTTTACTGAGGTATAATTATATAATACTATATTAGTTTCAGTTGAGTGATGATTTGATATTTGTATATATTGCAAAATAATCACTTCAGTAAATCGTTATCATCCATCACTGTACATAGTTAGAAAATTTTTTTCTCATGATTACAACCTTTAAGATCCACTCTCCAAGCTACTTTCATATTTGCAACACAGTATTTATCATTAACTATAGTCATCATGCTGTACATTATAGCCCTATGACTTACTTATTTTATAATTGGGTATTTGTACCTTTTGACTTCCTTCACCCATTTCGCCTCCCGCAACCCCCTCTCCTCCAGCCTCAGGCAACTACCAGTCTGTTCTCTATATCCATAAGCTCAGGTTTTTTTGTTTTTGTTTTAGAGTCTAAATATAAATAAGATCATATGATATTTATCTTTTTCTGTCTGACTTATTTCACTTAGCATTATGTTGTCAAGGTCCATCCATGTTGCTGCAAATGGAAAGATTTCTTTCGTTATTATGGCTGAATAATATACTGTTTTGTGTGTGTGTGTGTGTACACATGTATACACACACACACCATTTTTTCTTTATTCATTCATCCATTGATAGACATTTAGGACATGTCCCTTGGACACCGACATGTTTCCTTGAGTGACTATTGTAAATAATGCTTCAATGGACATGGGGGCACATATATCTTTTCAAATTAGTGTTTTTACACTGTTTTTTCTTTTGATAAATGCCCAAAAGTAGAATTGTTAGATCACATGGTATTTCTATTTTTAATTTCTTGAGGAACCTCCATGCTATTTTCCATAGTGGCTGCATCAATTTACATTTTCACCAACAGTGCATGAGCTTTCCCTTTTCTCCACATCCTTGCCAACACTTGTTTCTTTTCTTTTTGGTAATAGTCATTCTGACAGGTGAGAGGTGTGGTTTTGGTTTGCATTTCACTAATGATTAGTGATTTTGAGCATCTTTTCATATACCTATTGGCCACCTGTGTGTCTTCTTTGGAAACATGTCTATTCAGATCCTCTGCCCATTTTTTAATTGGATTGTTTATTTTTTTTTGCTGTTGATTTGTATGAGTTCTTTATATATTTTGTATATTCATCAGATAAAGATTTGAAAATATTTTCTCCCATTCAGTAGGTTGCCTTTTCATTTTGTTGATCCAATTTCTGCATTTCAAATCTCTATTTTTTCATGTTGTACACACTGAAGAATGTTTTAAACTAGTTAAAAGTTAAACTAGTACAGACACAAACATATCCAAAAGATCAACAAAACTTAAAGTAGTGCTGAGTTTGGAAAGAGGCAATGTGGTGAATGTGAATAAAATGTTTCAGTTGAGCCATTTTTTTTTATTTTGGTATCATTAATGTACAGTTACATGAGCAACGTTATGGTTACTAGACTCCCCCCATTATCAAGTCCCCACCACATATCCCATTACAGTCACTGTCCATCAGTGCAGTAAGATGCTATAGAATCGCTACTTGTCTTCTCTATGCTATACTGCCTTCCCTGTGCATCCCCCCACATTGTGTGTGCTAATCGTAATGCCCCTTTTTCCCCCTTATCCCTCCCTTCCCACCCATCCTCCCCAGTCCCTTTCCGTGAGCCATTTTTAAAAAGAATTTAATTGGTTTCAGAATATAACATCCTTCCTGATGGTTTCAGATGGCTTTATTTGTTCATAAATAACTCTACTTGTTGATTTAGCCTCTTTTATCACATGAATGCTTCATTAAACAACTGGCGCTTGCTCATTATAGCTGAGTGGGGCTGTATTCAACCAGGTGGTGAAGTTGAGAGTACAGGGCTGTATTTAACAGTAAAGACCATTTATCTGGCCTTTTGCCATCTGGAAACTCTAGTTAGTATCTCCCAATATAACTCTTCTATCTGCTAACCAGACTGATGCTGAAATTCAGCTACAGTGTCCCAGTGTCAGAAAGGCCTACAAAAATATAAACTAAAAAAGTACTGTGTAATTTCAATAGAATAACAAGCAAAATGAAGGCAGGAAAAGTAAGTTTTCTCACCCTAGTTATTCTCCAGGTTAAAAGTCTAGATTTTCAGAAGTTCTTTAGAAAGCTAAACAAAAGAATTTTGATTTTTTTTCCTTGAAAAAGGTCAGTCACTTCCAAGTTAAGATTTGGCTAGAGAGTTACCTCTGTAATAAGAGGCAATCCTGAAACACTGAAAAAATAACCCATAGACTGGTCAGTTTTCTCTCCCCAGGCTCTGCCTTGTCTCTAGACAGTGATTTCTGAAATTTGAAGACATGAAGACTTAAAAAAAGTTCTTCATATATCTTTTAAGAATTAAGATTTATTTTTAAATTATGCTTATCATTCCTAGGACCCACAAAGGTTTTCAAGAAATGTTTACTCATCTGTTTTCTTTAAATCAAATTAAACACAAATCTGTGACTGTTTTTACCAGTGTGGCAGGAACTTTAAGATTATTTGTTATTGGGGTTCCCTCCCCTACACTGCAAGGTCTCTTACAGAGCCGAAACACTGGGGAACCCCTCTGACCTTCTGTGAAGTAATTGCTACCATTTGTCACGTTTGAGCCTGCAGTCTTTCGGTCTTGCTGTGCAGCTTCCGTGCCTTGTAACACACAGGGAATCCAGTGGCGTCCATCCACTTTGAGGCTTTGCTATTTCCCTTGGCCTTGAGGGAAGCAGAGCATGGGTCCTCTCTCCTTCAGGAACTTGGTCCGCTTTCATGCCCTTTCCAGTAGCCCATTTTCTTCTTTCTCAAGCTCAAAGGTGGCCCCCTCCCATCCTGCCTCCCCCAGGATAGTTACCTCAGTGAGCATAGGCTTTTCACTTGACAGAAGAGGCCTGTTTGTCTTCAGTGGTTCCAGCTTTCCACCTTGCAAAAGCCTATGAGGTAAGGAGGTAAAGAAATACACTGGGCTTGACAAAGATAGGCATAGAAGAAGTAGGGGAGGAGAGAGATAAAGAGATACAACTTAATGTCTTCTTTTACTGCTTGCTGTAGTCAACATCTTATCCTCTTCATGGCTGGCGATCATATTTTGACTAGTATTTCTGTATTGGAGAGATTCCCACAGTATGAGTCACTTCCCAGTTAGAGGTGAGGACTCAAACTTCTAGCCCCTTTGCGTCTTGGACTTCAGCTCTGGAGTCAGATGCAGATAAGTGAGACATGGTTTGGAAGAGAACAGTGTGGGAAATGGGCTCTATGCTGAACGTCCATAGCAGTGGGAGTGTGTGTGGCTTTGGGGGATGATAGGGTCGTAGCGTTGAGTGCCTGATAGAGCTCTGACATCAGTGGTAGTGAGGTCCAGGCATTCAGGGTTTGGTGATGGGGCAGCTGTAGGAGTTTTCTCATCAAGCTAGTTCCTCAGCTTAGTTTTGGATGTTTTCCTAGAAGTTTTTCCTTGAGCTTATTTCTCTCGCCATCTCAGTGATTCTGTGAGCTTCCCAACATCCTTTTTCTAAAAATTAATTTTTTAAAAATATTCTTTAAATTGAGTCTCATGAAATAAAATGCACAATCTTAGTGTACGGCTTGATGAGTTCTCCATACGTGCGCCCTCATACAGCCATTGCCCAGATCAAGATATCAGACATTCTAATTTTTTTTCCACTTCACCTGTTTTGCCCATCTTCCCACCAGTCTGTTCTGTTTATAAATCTGTTTCTGTTTTGTCTGTCCATTTTTTAATTAAAATATCATTAATATATAATCTTATTTTGGTTTCAAGTGTACATCACAGTGGTTCAATAGTCGCTGTGATCAACTTATATTGTGATTGCAAGTTATTGCGCCCTTTTGTCCCCCTCCCCCGCTCCACCCCAACCCCTCCCCCTTGGTAACCACTAGTCACTTCTTGGAGTCTGTGAGTCTGCTGCTATTTTGTTCCTTCAGTTTTGATTTGTTTTTATATTTCACAAATAAGTGAAATCATATGGTATTTGTCTTTCTCCGCCTGGCTTATTTCACTGAACATAATACCCTCTAGATCCATCCATGTTGTTGCAAATGGCAGGATTTCTTTTTTATGGCTGAATAATATTCCATCGTGTATATGTACCACATCTTTTTTATCCATTAATCTATTGATGGACACTTAGGTTGCTTCCATATCTTGGCTATTGCAAATAGTGCAGCGATAAACATAAGGGTGCATATATCTTTTCAAATCAGGGATTTTGTTTCCTTTGGGTAAATTCCTAGGAGTGGAATTATTGGGTCAATGGTATTTCTATTTTTAGTTTTTTTGAGGAACCTCCATACTGCTTTCTACAGTGTTGCACCAATTTGCATTCCCACCATCAGTGTAGGAGGGTTCCTATTTCTCTGCATCCTTGCCAGCATTTATTGTTTCTTGTCTTTTGGATGGTGGCCATTCTAACTGGTGTGAGGTGATATCTCATTGTGGCATTAATTTGCATTTCCCTGATGATTAGTGATGTGGAGCATCTTTTCATGTGCTTGTTGGCTATTTGTATTTCTTCTTTGGAGAAATGTCTGTCAGGTCGTCCTCCACCCATTTTTTAATTGGGTTTTTTTTGGGGGGGTATTGAGGCAGATGAGCTTTTTACATATTTTGCATATTAACCCCTTATCAGATGAGTTGTTTACAAATATATTCTCCCATACTGTGGGATGCCTTTTTGTTCTGCTAATGGTGTCCTTTCCTGTACAGAAACTTTTTTAAATTAAAAAATCAGATTTACCGAGGTAAGATTTATGTACAATAAAACCCCCTTTTTAGGTGTACAGTTTGAGTTTTGAGAAATATTTACAGTCTAATCACCACCACATTCATGGCATAGGATATTTCTTTCACCCCAAAGAGTTTTTTCATATCTCTATCCAGTCATTCTCTGTGCACCCACCCCAGCCCCTGGCAACTGCTGATATGGTTTCTGCCCCTATAGTTTTGCCATTTCCATAATACAGAATTTTTCTAAATGGATGCATACTATATATTGTTTTTTCATTCCTGGGTTCTTTCACTTAGCATAATGCCTTTGCTATTTATTGCATGTGCCAATAGTTTGTTCCTTTTTATTGATGAATAATTGGCCATTGTATGGCTATGCTACAACTGTTTTCTCCAACTTGATGGACATTTTGAGTTGTTTTCCAGTTTTTTGTCTACTGTGAAGAAAGCTGTTAGGAACATTTAATATAGGTGTTCTTGTGGATATATGTTTTTACATCTCTTGGATAAATACCTAGGATTATGATTGCTGGATAGTATTGTAAGTGTGTATTTAACTTTGTTAGAAACTGTGAAAATATTCTCCAATGACTGTACACTTTTCAGTCCCTACAGAAATACATGAGAGTTTGAGTTGCTCTGTATTCTCATCCATACTTGGTATTGTCAGTCATTTTAATTTAACTCATTCTAGTTGATGTGTAGTGACATCTCAGTGTGGTTTTAATTTTCCTGTTAACTAATGAAGTTGAACCTCTTTTCATGTTCCTATTACTCATTCATATATTTTCTATGGTATATTTAAAAAATTGGGTTGTCTTACTAGGTTATAAGACTTGTTTACATATTAGAAATACAAGTCCTTAATGTGTTTTGAAAATATCTCCTTCCAAAATGTAGCTGGCACTTTTATTTTCTTGATAGTGTCTTTTTGAAGATAAGAAACTGTTAATTTTGAAAGTGTAATTCATCAGTTTTTTAGTAGTTCATGCATTTTGTATCTTCTTTTCTGTACTCAGAGTCATAAAGACTTTCTCCTGTGTTTCCTTCCAGAAATTTTATAGTTTTCACTCATATATTTAAGTTTCTGATCCATTTCAGGTTAACTTTTATATATAAGGTATAAGGTAAGGGTAAAGTTAGTATTTTTGTATAAGGAGGTCCAATTTTTCCAGCACTACTCTTTGAGAACAGTACCCTTTTTCCTCCTGAACAGCCTTGACAGATCTGTTGGAAATAAAATGACCATATATGTGTAGATCTTTTTCTAGACTCACCATGTATCTTCCTATGCTAATTGCACACTATCTTGATTACTGCAGCTTTAAAGTATGTTTTAAAATCAAGTATTGCTGGTCTTCAAGCTCTTTTTTTTCATTTAAATATTTGCCTATTTTAATCTTTACTTTTGCACATATATTTTAGAAGCAGTTTGACTATTTATACAAAACATCTCCCTGGAATTTCAGTTAGGATTATATTAAATCAGTAGGTGAATTTAGGGAGACTTGACATCTTAACAGTATTAAATCTTTTGATTAATGGCCATGGTCTACCTCTCCATTTATTAGGTCCTTAAAGTTTTCTCAGGGAAGTTTTGTAATTTTCATTGTATAGGTCTTACAGGTATTTTGTTAAAGCTATCCTTAAGGCTCTGTCTCTTTGATGCTATTGTAAGTGGTATTATTTTAAAATTTTAATTTCCAAAATTTCATTGCTGCTATATAGAAATATAGCTAATATTTATATATCAACCTTGATTTCTGCAACCTTGCTAGATAAATTTATTAATTAGAATTCATTGCATTTTTTGTAGATTCATAGAACTTTAATATAGATGATTGTTACCTACAAATAAGTACAATTTTACTTATTCCTTTCCAATCACTATGACTTTTGTTTCTTATCCTTGCCTTATTGCAGTAAGTGGGGCCTCCACGTTGAATAGATGTGGCAAGAGCAGACATCCTTGCCTTGTTTCTGATCAGAGGAAGAAAGTAACTTCAGCCATTAAGCCAAAATTGTCTTCTTACCACTAAACATGATGTTAGCTGTCTTTTTTTTTGGTAGATACTTGTTAACTAGTTTGTGGAAGTTTGAAGAAAGTTTTTATAGTGAATAAATACTGATTTGTATACTGGATAGAGTTTTTTGAAGAGTTTTTATAGTGAATAGCTATTGATTTTTATTACTTTTCCCAGACCTATTGAAAAGATTATATATATATATTTTTAGTATGTTGACATGATACAGTATATTGATTTTTAGTATTGAATGAACCTTATTCCTGAGATAAACTCTTTTGTCATGATTTGTTATCCGTTCTATATATTGCTGCATTCAGTTTGTTAATATTTTGGACCTTCTTTGTCTATGTTTGGAAGGGATGTTAGTCTAGAACTTCCTGTGTATGTATTGTCTTTGTTGGAGTTTGGTATCAGGGTAATGCTAGCCTCATAAAATGAATTGGGAGTTTTCCTTCTTTTTTTTCCTAAAGAGTTTATGTATAGAATTGCTATTATTTTTCAGTAACTGTTTGGCAGAATTCACCCATGAAGCTGTTGGGACCTGGTGTTATCTTGGTGGGAGGATTTTGAAATGAAAATTAATTTTCTTTAATGTAAATTGGGTTATTCAGACTATATCTTTTAGAGTAAGCTTTGGTACTTTGTGTCTTTCAGAGAATTTGTCCATTTCATGTGTGCTATTAAACATAAAGCATAAGGTTATTTAGAATATCCTTTTATTATTCTTTTCTGTCCATAGGATCTGTAACTATGTCCCCTCTTTCATACCTGTGTCTTCTTTTTTATTCTTGATCAGTTTTTTAAGAGATGTTTTATTTATCTTGGAGAACCAGCTTTTGATTAATACTTTCATTAGTATTTTTCTGTCTTCATTTTCATTGAATTCTACTTAAATTTATACTTTTCTTCTTTTGACTTGCTTTTGATTTAACTTGCTTTTTTTTTTTTTAGTTTCTTCAGGTGGATGCTTAGGTTGTTGATTATAAACCTTTCTTCTTTTTATAATATGAGCATTTAGATACTATTAATCTTCCTCTAAGTAGTGCTTGGTTGCTTACCATAAATTTCAATATATTGTTTTCATTTTCATGCAATTCAAAATATTTTCTGATTTTCTTTATCATTTCACTTTTGACCTATGAATTTTTTAGAAGTGGGTTTTTATGAATATTTGATGATTTTCTAGGTTTCTTTCTGTTACTGCATTCTAATTTAATTCACATTCTTTGTATGATTTTAATTCTTTTAGATTTGTTAAGGTTTATTTTGTAGCTCAGAATATGGTCTATCTTGGGGAATGTTCCTTGTGTATCAAAATATAATGTGTATTCCATGCTGTTAGGTAGAGTGTCCTAACAATCTCAATCATGTTAAGTTCACTGGTAGTGTTGTTTAAGTTGTCTGTTTTTTTACTGATTTTTTTTTACAGATTTTTATCTATTCTATGAATTCGTTCAGTGTCACTGTCAATGACAGAAGAGTGTTCCAATCTTCAGCTTTTTTTTTTCCTTTCAGTTCTGTCAGTTTGAGCTTCGTGTACTCTGGAGCTCTGTTGTTAGGTGCATACACAGGACTATTATATTCTTGATGAATTGACCCCTTTAACATTAGTTAATGCCCCTCTTTATTCCTATTTTAGTGACCTAGCTCTTTTCTCTCCACATGTTGCTTCCTTCTCAAACTCCCCACCAAAAGGAAAAGTCCTTTGGGATTTGCCAGGCACCATTGTTATTTGGTATATCTTTTGAGAAAAGATTTTATGACAGTTTTCTCATATATAGCTGTTCTGTCTATAGGTGATGGTTTTAGTCAGGTGCTGAATGAGATGCTATGTCACCATCCACAATGACCCATGTTGAAGGAATTGCTTCATTCTGCTTTCCTTGAAGGGACACTATGTTATCAATCATATCATGAGTCTATCATAACATTATAAAACCTGGTTCTGCCTTTGTGTCTTGCATCTTTAAACAGCTAATTATAATCACATTACTCACTTACTTTTACAAAAGTGTTTGCAAACACAAATGCCCACAGGAGTCAGGCAGGAATCCTGACTTAGTAAAGGGGGCTAAGTTTAGAGTAAGAGGGAGTGGTGGGGATTGTGGCAATGTGGAGCAGTCATGCTTTTTCTAAAGGGGCAGCACTAACTAATTGCCATGCACACTGGGACCCAGTGTTACAGACTTAAAGTTTTTCAAGATGACTTGGTAGTCTAGAGTTTTGTGTCGTTTAATTGTCAGTAACTAAAAATATTTAAAAACTTTTAGTGGGTCATATAATATAGGCCTGTGGAGAAAATGGAGATTTCTGACCAGGATTCCTTCCTGGCCTTAATAGAATATTGTATTATCTTTATAAAAGCCTGTTTGCACATCTGTGGGGCAGAGGGGCTGGTCAGTCATGGGAGTACCAACCCAGGGGAGGGGTAGAGAGTAAACACCCATTCTCTCATCTCCTCAGTTCCTGGTACGTAATTGGGCAGGCATCTGCCAGTCACTAGAGACCCACCCACAAACTTCTTCCAGGGAAGGAAGAGGGCACCACCAGGGAGAGTGGGGAGGGAGGAGAGGCTGAGACCTACTGCCCTGAGAATAACCCCCCTTTTAAACCTGCAACTCCTTGCTCTTGCCTTAATTCACTCTTATTAGATTCAAAGGCAGCTTGCCCTAGGCAGGGAAACCCCTCCTCCTGGAACAACAAGGCCAAACAAAATATGTATGTAAATCATATGTCACCTTACCAGACTGTAGTCATCCCTGTTAGGGTATTCCTAATGGAATATATTATCTATGCCTGAGGCTAGATATAAAATCAGGAGAGGGTCATAATCATGGGAACTTGCTGTAAAGGATTCTGGTCAAGTTCACATCACTTGTTAGGAGCTATTGCTGAGTAAATGTCACCCAATTAACAGATATGACATGGTATAAAAGGGGTCAAGAAGGCAAATACATATACTTTTTGATCATTTGAAAAGTGACAAAGGGAGTGATAAAGTACAGCATTAGCAATGGTTCAGTACAAGGCATGAGCCTCCTTCTGTACCTCTGTCTCATCTGTAGGCCTACTTTTTGGAAGTAAATCTGAAGAAATAATTTTTATACTCTGGACCCCTGACATGCTCTTTGCCCTTGGTATGGTCCCTGAGGAATGTGGTTGAAAAGAAGTTAGTGAGAAAGCACTAAAATAATTTCTTGAAATAAAGTTTAAACTGAAATAATACCATGGAAATATAATATCATAGGTCATAGACTATATATGAGTATTCAGTGCTTCAGTCGGAAGATAAGGATACATAATTTTATGCTAGCCTGCCTTTGTATACCAACAGTAAAGTATATTGTTTAATGTAGCATAAAATGAAGTAGAGATTTGGCAGTGATCCTATAAATTGATGCATATAGATGACCAATGTGTAATAAAACCATCAACATTGATTAAGTTAACTATATATTACTCTTCTAGTTTAGTACTGTGTTGATGGCAAAATATGTCAGTTAGAAAATATTTTTTAGTTCGGGGGCAGTTTAAAAAATCATGTAATAATAACAATTATAATGGTAGATTATTTCTTCTAATTAACATTTGGTTTAAGTATGAAGGTAAAGTGATTTGTTTTAAAAATCACTACAACATTAGATTTGTGTTATTCCATAGTTTCCTATAGAAAACAAGAAATAGGATTTTTATATTTTGAAATTTTTTTCAATCTGATGGAACTACAAAACTGAATATTAATAGGTTAAATGAATTTTATATTAGATTTTTTTATATGCAGAAACAGCACTTATGAAATCATGTGGGAATCACCTAAGCCAATAAGCATTTTGTGACTGCTGATCTAACATTTTGGGCAAAAGGACAAAATAGGTCTCCCAAAATAACTTAAGATCCTTTTGATACTTTGCTGTCTATATTCCCAGAGGGAAATGATCTGGCAGTTGGGCTGATCCTGACATGAGTACATGCTCCACAGACATCAGTGAACACTCCATTTTGAAATCTGTTGGACTGCTTGGACCAGTGTTCATTCTGAACATCAGGTGTTCTGGCTCTTATGGATTTGCAGGGGAGGTTGCATTCCTTTGAGTCTGCATATAACTCAGATGTTCTTGTCTGTTCTTTTGGCTATGCAGTATGAATGATTCCTTTTAAGATTTTTAAGGATTCTTTGTTGCCAGCTTCTTTTCCTAAAACAACATGGACCTCTTGGTCTGAGAAAATGTGAATTTCTTTCTGCTTTGAATCTTGGAAAAGAGGGCCTAAAGCAAGAGTATAGACAACTGTTATTTATGATTTCAGCTCCTCATAGGAAACAGGGCCATGTGCTTTATGTCTTTCTTATTTAATTACTAAGAGTCATTCAGAATTCATGAGTTGACTTAATTTTTTTGGCTGAAAGTACTAAGAAAAGATTCAAGTCTGCAAAATGCTGACAATTCAGCTCTTAAATTATGCATTTTACATGTAAATATTGCAAATTTGTTAGATATTTTAAATGAATTTTTAATCCAGTATTTAGCATTAAAGTTTAAATACCTGCCTAGAATTTGAAATGTGGAAGTACACTCTAAAAGGAAATAGGGATTTTACTTTTTAATAATATAGAAAAAATTAATCATTGAAAATGTGAAAAATACTCATTTCCTCCTCACTCTAAGAGATTTTCAGTTATACTCAGTTCAGTCAGTATAGTAAGCAGGAATCCTGAGACATAGTCACAAAGCAACTTTTTTATTTTCCATATCTCTAAATTTACTCAAGATCCAGTTCTTTTCCTAGAAGAAAACTTTAGCAGGTTGCACAATTTTTCTGGCCACTGTAAATTTAAAATTAAAAGAAGAAAATATCAATTTATATGCAGAAATCTATGTGTAGTTCCCAGAATGCCAGTGATCCACCCTGTAGGAATCCAGAGGTCTACCTCTAGCTTTCTTCTGCTGAGGTCCTAGCAGACAACTCTCTTGGACAGAATCTAAGATAGCCCTGCAACAGCTCTTTGTGTGTTCCCACCTGATCCACTGGAAACTTGAGAGTTTCCAGGCATGTAGGACCATTTGTTGAGTGGAAATGGGATGAGACAGTGTGCCACAGCTCTAATAAAAAAGTCTCCACAGAGTCTCTTTGCAGATGTTCACTCCTGACCCATTTATTTCCTGTGTGGTTCTAAAAGTTATATAGCCTGTTTCGACCATCTTCATTGTGAAAATCCTTCAGGATAGTTTAGCTTTGCAACTCACTTGGGTATCTGATATCTTAATATATGATGTTTTAGTGTCTTGGATGACTTTCTTTTTTCCATAGAGAATTCTGGTGGCACAACAGCCTTTTTATGTTAAATGTTTCTATCCACATGAGACTGAGAGCAGAACAGATACATTTACAAATAAATAGAGTTTTTGTTGCTCAGTATCAGTTCTGTTGGTAAAGAAGTACCCCTTCACCCTAATCACAATACTTTAGTAACATTATTATTTGTTTCCTGAGATAGGGTCTGCAGAGTAGAAAACATACTCTGCTGGAAGTTAGAAGATGTAGGTCCTAATCTTAAGACCTTTGCCAAGTCTGTCTCTTTGGATCCTAGTATTTTCATGTGGAAATTGAAGGAATTGAGTTAGATTAAATCAACAATTATTTTAGAGTTCTTACTGTGTGCTTCTGGTAATGGAGTTCTTAATGGGCCTTATAGAATATTGGTAAAGATGTGTTAAGTCATTGCACTATTGAAAGTATGATTATGAGTTTGGTTAGTGTTCAGAATGAAAGGAACAATGCTTTATGAGACCCTGACCTAGGCAGAGGGGTCAGGAAAGATGCTTCTGTGAGACAGTGACACCTGAGCTAGTTGGAAGGATGAGTAGGAAGTTAATAAGTAAAGGTATTAGGGTGGAACAGAGCCAGCCAGATGGAGGAAAGACAGGATAGAGCAAAGACTCTGATTCAAGAAGAAAAACTTAGTTGGTAAAATGGATTGGATTTGATCATACTGTGGATCATGATGAGAGAGTAGACAGAATCAAGAAAGATTTCTGAATTTCTTACTTTTTCAACCTAATAGCTGATTGGGCTATTTGCTACCACAGGGAACATAAAGCAGCCAGATATACAGGGGAGGCAGGGGCAGAGGGGAAGATCAAGAGTTTGATGTTGGATAAGCTGAGCTGAGGTGGTTTTGAGATAGCTACATGTGGATGTCTAGGAGGCAGTTGGATATAAGAGGAAAGGTTTGGGTTATGGAGATAAATCTGAAAGCCACTGGAATGTATATGAGAATTAAAGCCATTGGAATGTATATGAGAATTGAAGCCATGATAGTGGATGAGAGTTTGAAGGGAGAGAGTTTAGAATAAGATGTAATTCCCAGGGAAAATCCCGGGGCAAAATACTTTTGAACCTAAAGCAGTCAGAGCGAGAAATAAAGTGGGAGAAACCCGTTTATTGCTTACAAGTAGTCATCCACTTGTGCTCGCCCGTGTCTCTCGGACTGGTTGCAGAAGAAGGGGCCCCACCCGGGCCCCACCCAACCTCTCAGGTCCAGATATGCCCTCGCTCTCCCTTTTGTAATGACCTATTGATATGGAAATGGCTACTACTTCTCTCCACTCCTTAGAAACACCTACTGATATGGAGATGCACTAAGGCCCAGCCAGAGATTCTGGAAATATCGCAGTTTTACCCACAGAAGAGAAGGCAGCTTTGTGAGAAATGCCGGCATTTAGCAGCCATGTAGAGAAGGGTGAGACAGCAAAGGAGACTGGGAAGAATCCGGAGACAGGAAGAACGCCACAAGTACATTATGTCCCTGAAGCTAAGGGAAAAGGTGTATTAAGAGGGAGGGGGGAATTGTCATCACGGGTCGGTGCTGCCAAGAGTCCGAGGATGATCCGTGGTCACGAAACCACTAGGAGGTCTCTAGGAAACCCGAGGAGAACTATTTTTAAGAAGTGGTGGTGGCAGGAGTGGACTGCAGACTGGGTAGTGAGAGAGACTATGGAAACAGAGTATAGACAAAAAGATTATTTGTGAAGTATTGGAGAAAGGACAGTCCCTGGAGGGGACTTAGGGGGAGGGAGAAAGGCAGGAGGGCAGGAATTTTGTTTTAAGTGGAAATACCTGGGGACATTTAAATGCTCTCAGGTAGGCTCCTGGTGCAGAGGGAGAGGTTGAAGCTCCAGGAGGGAGAGGTCTATGGTAAGGTTACTAAGGAGGCCTAGACGATGCAGTGTAAATTATGCTCAGATGAGAGCTTGGCCTTACCTGAGCCCCTCTAATCTTACAGGAGAGAAGAAGAGGATGAGGAAAATTGAAACTGATTTCTAGATTTGGAAACAGGAAGTTGAGGGAGTTTCCATCTGATGGCCTTATATAAAAGTCCAAACTAGTTAAAAATTTTGTGATTGTATGAGATAGTAGTTGTGGGTAAAATTGCAATATTTCCAGAATCTCTTTCCTGGCTTTAGGGCAGCTCCATATCAATAGGTGTTTCCAAGGGGTGGAGAGAAGTAGTCCATCTCCATATTAATAGGTAATTACATGGGCGAGTGAGGTTTTACCTGGACTGGAGAGGTTGGGTGGGGTCTCTTTTGCTGCAGCCGGGTCGAGAGAGAAGCAGGAAGACTGCTCGTAAGCAATAAACTGGTTTCTCCCACTTTATTTCTCCCTCTGACTAATTTTGGTTTCAAAGATATTTTGCCGTGAGCTTTGCCCCCTGGAGTTACAGTAGTGATAGTAGCAACAAACATCTGAAGTGGTTTGTATGTGTTGAGTCATGTAGTGTATGTTCTCTATGGATAAACAGCCTGGATTTGAATCCTGTGTGACCTTGAGCTGGCCTCAGTTTCTTCTGTAAAATAGGGACAGTGTCAGCAGATACCATATAGGATTAAATGAGTATGTGTGTCTGTGTATATGTGTGTGTGCTGTATGTATAAATAGATAGTGCTCACTGTGGGCTTGGCATATAGTCAGTGCAGTATATGATCTATATTTAGTAGAGGTAGTGGGAAGTGGTGGTGGTCATTATGAGCCATCCGAATCCGGTACGGCCCTCCTTATACCCTTTTGAGGATGTGATAGTAGTATTTAGCCCTATTTTACAGATGAAGCAACATAATCAGAGATGAAGTGACTTATTTGGGGCCACCCAGCTAAGCAGATAAAGTGTTAGATTTCAAATTAGATCTGTCCACCTTCAAACTCACATTTTACAAGCAGATCCTCTAGAGTATTTCTTCTGCAGCAGTTTCAGAGTTGTGGTTTCAGTTAACCTTAGGTAAAAATGTGCAGCAAATGAAGTCAGGTGGGGTACCCTCTCCCACCCCAGGAGCTTGCTGTCTGCAAGCTGACCTGTTCGTTTTCCCTCATTCACACTCCTGTCCTGCAAATTCACTCTCCCTTTACTTCAATCCATCCATATTTTGGATAGTTTTCCCCATCTACATCTTTGTCTTTTGTCCTTAGTTTATATTGGCCATCTTTTTCTTTTTAAAATGTGTATGAAATATTGTGTGAGTTGAGCTTGAAATTAGAGAGCTGAAGGTGGAGGGTATCAGTATCCTGTACAGTTTAAAGGGGACATATTCCTTTCTCCCTCCCTGGAGTCTTATCTGAAGAAGCAAGTGATGGAAGTTTTTGCAAGTTGGCTCCCACACTTATTCTTGAAAACGTCTCCCTGGGCCTTCATCGTAATCATTATAACAAAGCTTCTCCCTTAACCCACCTCTGCCCTATGAGTAGGTCATTCCCCTGTTCACTGCCTGTTCTGTGATTACATAACCTTCCCCTTCTGCCTCTTACCACTTGAGGTTCTTTCAACTTTTCATTTTAAAAGCTTAGACTTTCACTAATATTATTTAGTTTAGAGACTTCTCCTGCTGTTATCAAGTCCTTTATGTTCTATTGCAGATGGCTTACTTTATGAAATGTTTTTATGCTGCAAAATTAACTCCTGAGAACATCTTCAAGACTATAAGTGAAGAACACAAAGTTCTGTAGAAGGAAGGTGTTATGTTTTTTTTTTTAAACTAATTGTAATCATAACTATGCTATTGTGTTACTTTTTTGGGAGAATTGAGGTAATATCACTTCAAAATAAAACAGTTTGAGAGTCTGCCATGGACTTAATGTATTTTTCATGATTAGAATAGCTGCTTTGTTGGGTCTCCCTGACCTGTTTTAACCTGCTGTTAGTCCCATGCTGTTCTACAGTCCCAGGGGACAGGCATTTTTTTCAGAAGAGGTAACACTTGATTTTGACTTCCCAGGAGTTGGCCTGATAAGTCACTATTTTCTTCATGAATTTTAACAGTGTTACTGAGATATAATTTACATTCCACAAGATTCACCCACTTAAATTGTAAAATTATTTTTAGTTAATTTTTAGAGATGTACAATCATAACAGTCCAGTTTTAGTTTTCCATTACCTTATAAAGTTCCATTGAACTTTCCCCCATTTAACTGTCTTGTACCTTTGTTGAAGAGCATTTTAGTATAAATATAAGGGTTTATTTCAGAACTCTCAGTCCTGTGCCATTTATCTGATGACCTGTCCTTAAGCTAATACCACACTCCCTTGATAACTATAGCTCTACAGAAATATGTCATTCTCTCTCCCCTCCTAACACTGTGTAACCTCTGATTTACTTCTTTTCTCTATAGATTTGCCTTTTCTGGACATTTTATAGAAACAGAACCATATAATACATAATCTTTTACATCTGGCTTCTTTCACTTCACAAAATGGTTTTGAGAGGCTCACCATGTCATAACGTGTTACTAGCCTGTTGTTTTTTATTTCCAAATAATATTTCATTGTATGGCTGTACCACATTTTGTTTATCCACTCACCAGTTGATGAATATTTGTATTATTTCCATTTGGGGATATGATACCAGTAATGCTGCTATGAACATCATGGTCTTTGTGTGACATATATTTTCATTTTACTTGGTTATCTTCCTAGAAATGTAATTACTGGGTTATATGGTAAGCTTATGTTAAACTTTTTGAGAAACTGTAACTTCCTAAGTGGCTGTACCATTTTACATTCTCACCAGCGATGAATGAAGATTCCAGTTTCTCTATATCCTTGCCAGCGCTTGGTTTTGTCTTGGTGATAGCCATTCCAGTGAATGTGTAATGGTGTCTTATTATGGTTTTAATATGCAGTTTCTGAATGAGTAATAATGTTGAGCATCTTTCGACATGCTTATTACTTCCTTGAAAGGTTTATTAAAATACTTTACCCATTTTAATATTAGGTTGCTTGTATTTTTATTATTGAGTTGTAGTAGTTCTTTATATATTCTATATTCAAGTCCTTTATCAGAAAATGAATTAAAATATTTTTTCCCAGTCTATAACTTGGCTTTAAATTGTTTCAATTAAATCTTTTGAAGGACAAAAAAATTTTAACTATTAATGAAGTACAATTTATTAATGATCATGGAGACATATCTAAGACTTCTTTGACTACCTTAGGTCACAAAGATTTTCTGCTGTGTCTTTCTGGAAGTTTCATAGTTTTAGTTCTTATATTTAGGTCTGTGATACATTTTGAGTTGATTTTTGTAAATGCTGTGAGGTAGGAGTCTGAGTTAACTTGTTGCTGCATATTAAATTCAAATTATTCCAATACTGTTTGTTAAAAAGACTTTTTTCCCCCATTAAATTGTCTTGTATCTTTGTTGAGGAGAATTTGACTAAAAATGTAAGAATTAATTCAGAACTCCCAGTCCTGTGCCATTTATCTGATGCTCTATCCTTACGCTAATACCACACTCTTGACTACTGTAGCTCTATAGCAAGTTTTGAAATCAGGTAGAATTTTCCAAATTTGTTCATCTTTTTCAATGTTCATTGGCTATTCTAGTTCTTTCCCTTTGTATTTTAAAATTAGTTTGTTAGTATCTACAAAAAACCTGCTGGGATTTTGATTGGGATTGCTCTAAGTCTATAGATCAATTTATGGAGGATTGGTGTCCTAAGAATGTTGAATCTTCCATTCCATGAACATTGCATATCTGTCCATTTATGTAGTCTTATTTAATTTCTTTTACCAGCACTTTATAGTTTTCAGTGTATAGATCCCCTAATACTTTGTTAGATATATATGTAAGCATTTAATTTTAAGTGTGCTATTGCAATGATGCTTTAAAAAAATTGAGTTTATTCCTCATCCCTCATCACCACTGCAAGTTTTACTTAAAGTGTAGCAGTTGAATTCTCCCATGTATTTGAATCTGGCCAAATACCAGAGTGTCTTACAAAAGAGAGTAGGTAACCTCTAATATTTTTAATTTGTAGTTTCTAAGAGGTAAAGGGATGAACTATATTAGTTTGGGTCTGTAACTGTCAGTGGTTGTTTAGTAATATTGTCACATCAGTTTGTTTACATTATTGATAATATAAAACACACAAACCTTTTCTGAAGGGATTTGGTCTGTCAGGAAAGGGTGAGCACATAACCTCCCTTTCCTCCTTCGGTAGGTGTTGCAGCCTCCCTGGAAGTGTCAGAGAGCCCTGGGAGTGTCCAGGTAGCCCGGGGTCAGACAGCAGTCCTGCCCTGTACCTTCACTACCAGCGCTGCCCTCCTTAACCTCAATGTCATTTGGATGGTCATTCCTCTCTCCAACGCTAACCAACCTGAACAGGTACTTCTGTTCCATCCTGTGCTACCTCTAAAATAGTACTCTCTTCAGAAGAGGTGGGTAGGAAAGAATCCTGAGTACATAATTGATTTCTAATAAGGTGGCACTTCCAATGTGCCTATGCTGTTTTAAGTCTTCTCCTATATTATCGGTCAACTAGCAGAAGATGCTGTCCTCTTTTTAAAAGACTTTAAAAAAAATTGACAGATGTCAAGGGGATTCTTCTGAGAATTTTATGTAGGAACCTGAAATTATTAAAAGACACTGCTGATACCAAGACAGAAAAAGCAGAGTATTGTCCTTTGACAGGGAATGACCAGCATCAACTCAGGTGGATGAGACACTACTTTTGAAAGATAGTGATACTATTAGGGAAGTAACATTAGGTACTAGGACTTGACTTATTTGGCTAATCCCACAAGTATTTAAAACAAACACAGCCAGGCATACTAGCGAGCCTCAAAGAGTCACAAGTAATAGGGTACATGAAAGTAGAAGCTATGACCCAATAAATTGTGTCAGTTATAGGTAAGAGACCCATAATTTGTATACCCACTGTGGAAAATAATGCTCAAAAAATTAATGAATTGTTTTCGTGACTATACCTTCATTCTCAAAGATCATTTATTTCTGTTATGAAGCTTTTCTGTTCCAGTAAGGTTATTACAGCCTAAAAATATGATAAGCTGAATTTTCTGATATGAAATTCAATATATATGTATATATATGTGTAATATATATATTTAAATAGAAGTATCTTTTGTGTCTTCAAACCATGGAGTTTTTATAATTAGACTGAGCCTTTGAGATCATTTTAGTCAGCCTCTTCATTTTAAGAGTCAGTGATCAAAGAGGCAAAGAAAGACTTGACTACAGTTAGCCAAATATTTACAGGCAAAGCTAGAATAGAACCAAGTTCCTTACTGTCTGCTAGAGGGTATTTTGCAATTCCATTCTGCGTCCTCCCCCTTGAATAGTTAACTTTGATAGTAGAAATTGATGTAAGAATAGCAATCATGGACGTGTAACTCTTCTTTCCCCTTAAGGCATTAATTTATCTTCAGTCTATAACATGATCTGTTATCTTGTGACCTAGTAAGCATGCGAATGGCAGTGCTAATTTTTTTAACGTTTTATTTTAGAATTTTTTGATCTGGTAAAAAGGTTCATGGGCTGATTGTAGAATAGCACTAAAGACATGGTCTATGTTCTGATGAGTTAGTTAAGGCAACAGTGTTATTCCAATTTGATATGTAAGAATTTAGAATCCCAAGATACCTATGGGCAGGTGCTATAGTAAAAAGTTGGTGACAGCTCTAAGATTAGAAATAAAATTTTCCAAACATTTGGTGCAGTATATTGTCTACTGGATAGTTATTGTTATGTGTCTAGAAGGGGATGTTGTGGCTAATTTACTTATTTTGCTTTCTTTTGCAGGTCATTCTGTATCAGGGTGGACAGATGTTTGATGGTGCCCCCCGGTTCCATGGTAGGGTAGGGTTTACAGGCACCATGCCAGCCACCAATGTCTCTATCTTCATCAATAACACTCAACTGTCAGATACAGGCACCTACCAGTGTTTGGTCAACAACCTTCCAGACAGAGGGGGCAGAAACATTGGGGTCACAGGCCTCACAGTTCTAGGTGAGTGACAGGAAGTGTTCCAGGCACCTTGGCTTTGGCTGTGGATCTTCTCGGAAGCAGATTTACTGTTACCTGTCCTGCACTCTCAGTCTGCTCATGTCCTTTTCCTGTCTGCTTTCCTCTCAGCCCCATCTGGACTCTGTTTCTTCGTGCTTTTTCCGCATACTCTCCCCATTTCTTTCTCCATTGCAGGCGGCTCTCTAAAGCTTACTTCTTAAATGACTTTTCCTGAAAGTGGAGAAAGGTGGTTAAAAATAGCATCAAAAGTGGCCTTTCACGTTTCTTAAGTGTCTCTGGGATAAGAACATATTGTTGAGAGCAAATTAAATCAATTTCTTCTGTTGAGTATGAAGCAGAAGTTTCAGCACATGTGAGAATAAATTAACTACTGTTTCATGTCTACACGTAACACTGAGCAGGCTCCCTATGGTTCTCAGCTTCCACCTCTTGCCCTGGCATCATTTTAAGAATGCATACTTTCCTCTTAAAAATATCCTTGTTTGAATAATAAATTATATGATCAAATTTGATCTTAATAATGAGACTAAATAGATTTAGGGCCTCTTCCAAAGTAGTGTAGACAATGAACAACAATAAAGTTTAGATTAAAATTTAGGTCTCTTCACTCAAACCAGCTCTCTTTCCACTCTACCGTGCAGTTAGACTATCTCTTACTAAATTAAACCCATTCTAAACATGTTTTATTTCTCAGTACTGCTGCCTCTGAAATAAAGCATTGCCTCCTAAGTGGATCCTTGTGGTAGAAGTGGCTAAATTCAGCTCATTTGGGGAGACGGAGGTAGTACTTAGAGAAGGCTGATGCTCTTGATTATCCTGTCCTACTCAGGTCTCAGAATATCTGCTCCCATATCCTCGACAAATTCTTCCCCTTCCTTTTCCCTTACATTGTTGAGTCACTGGAAGATACCAGTGTTGGGGAGTCTTGCCATTTTCCTTCTTGGGGCAAGAATATCTATAGCATTGGTGCCTTGTTCTCTCAGTCCTTAAACAGAGTAAGAAAACTAAGGACCAGGTTGGAGATTTCTATCTTTGAAATATTGTCCATTGTAATATATTAAAAATTGTATATGTTTTAAAATACTCAGAGTACTGAATAGAGAGTCTTAATGGAATTTGTTATTATTTAGATGCTTCTACCTAAAAGTTAGGTAACCCACATTATCCAAGTCCGTTTATTTTTACATTTTTTAAAGGAAGAAAAAAGCCTTTAATTTATGTTATGGTTAATGCTACCTTCAAAGAATTATTTTGCATTTCCTTCATTGTGTCACCGTGGCCATGTGGAAGGCAAGGCACTGAGGAGATTGGTTTGCCCCATCACAGCCATTAGCACCACTGAGGTTTTTTCACTCTTCCTACCATTATCCTTCCATTGTTCTCTCTTCCCCCATCCACTTGCTTTCATGGTTCCTGCATGAATACTGCATTCATTTTCCATTCATTCATTCACTCATTCAAGGTTCAGCACATTTACAGGAAAGTCACTGGCATTACAAGTATATCATCACTTGGATTTAAGCTCACTGCCTACCTTCCCCAATATGAGACACCAAGCCATGGGCTTAGTTTATGTTTTTATTTGCTTGTGTTTTTTTTACTATAAATTACCACCTTCTTCCTTTAGTTTTCTTTTTTTGGTAATTTTGGTTCATGTCCTTCATGTCCTTATCTGTTTTAATGATTATGAAATGTTTACTGCATTACTATGAAGTAGTAGATGTACGTGAACCTCATCTAACTCCCTCCATCATAAACCAGAACTTAGTATAAAGTGGGTCTGTCCAGTTTTTCTTGTAACATAACAACCTTGTAAAGATGGTCTTAGCCAGAGAGTAGCTGACAGGGTAAGTGGTTACTCCTCCTTGAAAAATCTTTTCTAAAAGTGACATCCTTTAGTAATTAAAACAAATTAATTGTGGTAAAATGCACATAAGCATGACATTTACTGTCATAGCCAGTTTTTAATACACAGTTCAGTAGTGTTAGGTACATTCACACTGCTGTGCAGCCAATCTCAGGCACTCTTTCATCTTGCAAAACCAAAACTCTACAGCCATTAAGCAAGTCCCCCTGCCCTAGCTGCTGGTGACCACCACTTTACTTACTATTTCTGTGAATTTAACTACTCTGGGTACCTCATATAAGTGGAATCATTCATTATGTGTCTTTTTATGACTGGCTTATATCACTTAGCATAATGTCCTCAAGGTTCTTCATCCATGTTGTGGCATATGTCAGAATTTCCTTCTTTTTCAAGGTCGAATAAAATTCCATCGTATGTGTATGCCACATTTTGTTTATCCATTCATTCATCCGTGGACATTTGGGTTGTTTTCACTTGTTACCTATTGTAAATAATGGTGCTGTGGACATAGATGTATTCAGTAATATTTTTAAAGGCAATATGTTGACATGAAGTATCTTAAGAATTATTCTTTAGAGGAAACAGAGTAAAACCAAGGTCATAAGATACCTTGAAAATAGAATCAAAGGGTATAGCCCCTTTTACATATTTGTTCCCTGCCAACTGAAGTTATCAGCCCTGTACCTAAGCCCTGGGAATAGTACATGACTAGCCACTGGCTTCATCTATGAGGTAGTCTTCTAATGTGTTCCAATAGCATCATTATCTCAGGTTCCAGTGTACTCAGTGTTGGTGTCTCCTCCATCATCATCCGGCTCTTAGTAAATGTGTACTCAATTGCTTACTCTTCCCATTATAGTTCCCCCTTCTGCCCCACACTGCCAAATCCAAGGATCCCAGGATATCGGCAGCGATGTCGTCCTGCTCTGTAGCTCAGAGGAAGGCATTCCTCGACCAACTTACCTTTGGGAGAAGTTAGACAGTACCCTCAAACTACCTCCAACAGCCACTCAGGGTACGTACAGTGTTGCTTTACCCATTTAATTGGTTATCATGGGAAAGTCTGAATCTAAGACTCACAAATAATTAATTTTCATAGATCTTGAAAAATAATGCACTATATTTGTAACTGCTGACAAAGCTGTCTGGATCTTTTGTGTTTTCAAATTTAAAGAGAATAAAACATTTTCTCTCTCTTATCATATATTGCCTTTATGTATTTCATCCAGTGATAAATTCTGTTCTGTTGTAGTGAAGATTTAAAACAATTAAATGGTAGCTGCTTCATATTGTTAACTATAAGATAATCCTTGAAGTTTATAACTGAGAATCCACTTCCTACTCGAGGCACAACTGCTTATCTCAGTGTGAGAACCACCAGCCTGGTCACACGAGGGCTGATCATCCTGTTTCCCGGCTCAAACCTAATTAGAGGAAGAAGATGGGAAAAAGAACAGGGAAAGGCCTCACATCATAGGAGAACCAGGAGCTGATCACACGAGATGTAAAGATGGAGGAGGCATGGGTATCAGTGGTTTTCTACATGTAAATCCAGCTATTTAAATTTGATATGAAAGGAAACACCCTTGAAAAGTTGAGGAAAACTTATGAAATAAAATGAGGGAAAATTAGAATTACACATAAAATCTATTTCAAGACAATCAAAATTTAGCAGCCTCAAGTGTTCCATCATCTCTAATAGAGAGCCTGTTTCTTGTGGCATTATCAGGGCAAGCATACAAATCCTGTAAAGACTTGGCAGTTAATAAAGAGGCCCAAACAACCTTAGTTATGCCTGATAAGTGTGAATCAGAGTGATGGTATATGTCTGTTGTGGAAAAGGAAAGTCCTGAGTTGTATGAAATTAGACCTATTAAAGAACTAGGGACACCGGCCTTTGCAGAGCCCGTAAGTTTCCTTTAAGAATCCCAATAGGAATATTAATGGACCTTTCTGTCATCTTTAGTTAAGTTAGCCTTTAAAAAAGTCTTTTCACCGTAATAACTTTTGGGTTACTCTAATAATCATTACTACAATTCTCTTGTTTCCTGCTGATTGCTAAATTGTTAAACGTTTTAGCTACACTGTGGGCTACGTAGCAAAGTTTGGGACTAGTTTATCTCATCATTTAAGTGGCATGCTTAAACTAGCTCTTGTCTCGAAATTCTGAAAACTATATTCAAACTCCGTATTTTCCAGTAATTATTTCTGTGACAATTTACCTCTCTGGGCCTATGTTGCCTTGTTGTAAAATAAGAGTGTTAAACAATATTATCTCCAAGGTGTTCTCTAGCACCATTAAGATTGTGTGATTTATATTTATAACATTTCTTTGAAATATTGGGCTGAGTTTGGATTACAAATCCTTAAAAGTGGTTGTTTGTATGTAAATTGAGAAATATCTGTAGAAAGAGCCTTCCATATCTTTCTTTTTGAATAAATATATATGAGCCAAATTTCTTGGCTGTCTTCTTTGCAACTTAAAATATTCCTTGATACTTTAGGTATAAAAGTGGATTTGGATGCCAAAGGTGAATGAAAAATTTGTCTTTTATAGTTTTATTGCTGGATCAGCAATCAGAATGACTTTGGATAACTTTATCTCTCGCAATAACGAACATATAAATGAGTCAGATTTTTAATTTGTTTATCTCTTGATATCTACTCTAATAAAGTAGATCTCAAATAAGCATGAAATTCTAAAATAACTTAGATATTTAACAACACTTTACTAACACATTTTGCATTTGCTTAATATAAACTGTGGATGCATTCTCTGAGAAAAGAATACTTGGTACCTGGGAAGGTGGGTCGGGGAGGCACTCCAGAAATCTTACTAGTGACAGGGACATAATACTGGGGAATTAGAATTGTCTTTGTGTATAGTGATTAGCTTTAAGGAGCTCATTCTGGCCAAATTTGGGACAATTTGAATATTAAAATCAATATATAATCAATTGAATAAAATGAGAATGCTTGAATTCATACTGATATACATAAATAAATGAGGGAGAAGGGAATGCATTTTCTCATAGTAGAAGGCTGACTAATATATATAGAAGGAATGATAGAGTTAGAAAATCATCATTGATGTTGAAATAGTGGTTGAAAGTTTGATGAGGAACAGGGTATTTACGTAGTTCCAAAGGATGTCCCCACAAATTTCTTATTAATTACAAGGAAAAAACAGTAACTTTATAGTAGAGAGACCTGGTGCATACCACTTTAACCAACTGATCAAAGTGCACATCACCAAAATTGTGGCAAACTGATATTCTGTGCCTTCCGAATATACGCACTGAGAAGGACACCAAATCATTTCTGTGGTGTTCCTGCCAAAAACTCATAATATGAATCCAATCATGAGGAAATACGAAAGAAAGATGAAGACAAAACTGTTCCAGATTAAAAGAGACTAAGGAGTTAACTAAATGCAATGCAGAATCTTGGATTAGAATCTGGACAGGGGAAGAAACAGCTAGAAAGGGCATTATTGGGGCAGAATATACACTTTACTGTCATATAGAAGAATAATAGAGTGGATTTAGTATTGCTCTCTTGGTATATAACACTTCTGAAATCTAAGAAGTGAAAATTATACTTAAGGTTGATATTATTATTATTATTATTTATTTATTTTATAATTTGTTTTGGTATCATTAATCTACAGTTACATGTGCAATATTATGGTTGTTATTAAACTACCTCCTTCATCAGGTCCCCCCCACCAACCCCATTACAGTCACTGTCCATCAGCGTAGTGAGATGCTATAGAATCACTACTTGTCTTCTCTGAGTTGTACAGCCCTCCCCATGCTCCCCCAACATTACATCTGCTAATCGTAATGCCCCTTTTTCCCTCTTATCCCTCCCTTCCCACCCATCTTCCCCAGTCCCTTTCCCTTTGGTAACTATTAGTCCGTTCTTGGGTTCTGTGAGTCTGCTGCTGTTTTGTTCCTTCGGTTTTTTTCTTTGTTCTTATACTCCACATATGAGTGAAATCATTTGATACTTGTCTTTTTCGGCTTGGCTTATTTCACTGAGCATAATACCCTCTAGCTCCATCCATGTTGTTGCAAATGGTAGGATTTGTTTTCTTCTTATGGCTGAATAATATTCCATTGTGTATATGTACCACCTCTTCTTTATCCATTCATCTACTGATGGACACTTAGGTTGCTTCCATTTCTTGGCTATTGTAAATAGTGCTGCGATAAACATAGGGGTGCATATGTCTTTTTCAAACTGGGCTGCTGTAGTCTTAGGGTAAATTCCTAGGAGTGGAATTCCTGGGTCAAATGGTATTTCTATTTTGAGTTTTTTGAGGAACCTCCATACTGCTTTCCACAATGGTTGAACTAATTAGCATTCCCACCAGCAGTGTAGGAGGGTTCCCTTTTCTCCACATCCTCGCCAACATTTGTTGTTGTTTGTGTTTTGGATGTTGGCCATCCTCACTGGTGTGAGGTGATATCTCATTGTGGTTTTAATCTGCATTTCTCTGATGATTAGCGATGTGGAGCATCTTTTCATGTGCCTGTTGGCCATGTGAATTTCTTCTTTGGAGAAGTGTCTATTCATGTCCTCTGCCCATTTCTTAATTGGATTATTTGCTTTTTGTTTGTTAAGGTGCATGAGTTCTTTATATATTTTGGATGTCAACCCCTTATCAGATGCGTCATTTATGAATATATTCTCCCATACTGTAGGATGTCTTTTTGTTCTACTGATGGTGTCCTTTGCTGTACAGAAGCTTTTCAGCTTGATATAGTCCCACTTGTTCATTTTGCTTTTGTTTCCCTTGCCCGGGGAGATATGTTCATGAAGAAGTCGCTCATGTTTATGTCTAAGAGATTTTTGCCTATGTTTTTTTCTAAGAGTTTTATAGTTTCATGACTTACATTCAGGTCTTTGTCCACCTTGAGTTTACCTTTGTGTATGGGGCTAGACAGTAGTCCAGTTTCATTCTCTTACATGTAGCTGTCCAGTTTTTCCAACACCAGCTGCTGAAGAGGCTGTCATCTCCCCATTGTATTTCCAAGGCTTCTTTATCAAATATTAATTGACTGTATGTGTTTGGGTTAATGTTTGGATTTTCTATTCTGTTCCACTGGTCTGTGGGTCTGTTTTTGTGCCAGTGCCCAATTGTCTTGATTACTGTGGCTTTGTAGTAGAGCTTGAAGTCAGGGAGCGTAATTCCTCCTGTTTTATTCCTCCTTCTCAGGATTGCTTTGGCTATTTGGGGTCTTTTGTGGTTCCATATGAATTTTAGAATTATTTGTTTCAGTTCATTGAAGAAAGCTGTTGGTAGTTTGATAGGGATTGTGTTGAATCTGTAGATTGCTTTAGGCAGTATAGCCATTTTGACAATATTTATTCTTCCTAGCCAAGAGCATGGGATGCATTTCCATTTGTTAGTGTCCTCTTTAATTTCTCTTAGGAGTGTCTTGTAGTTTTCAGAGTACAGGTCTTTCACTTCCTTCGTTAGGTTTATTCCTAGGTATTTTATTCTTTTTGATGCAATTGTGAATGGAATTGTTTTTCTGATTTCTCTTTCAGTTAGTTCATCATTAGTGTATAGGAAAGCAACAGATTTCTGTGTGTTAATTTTGTATCCTGCAAGTTTGCTGAATTCAGATATTAGTTCTAGTAGTTTTGGAATGGAGTCTTTAGGGTTTTTTATGTACAGTATCATGTCATCTGCAAATAGTGACAATTTGACTTCTTCTTTAACAATCTGGATGCCTTGTATTTCTTTGTTTTGTCTGATTGCAGTGGCTAGGACCTCCAGTACTATGTTGAATAACAGTGGAGAGAGTGGGCATCCCTGTCTTGTTCCAAATCTTAGATGAAAAGCTTTCAGCTTCTCACTGTTAAGTATGATGTTAGCTGTGGGTTTGTCATATATGGCCTTTATGATGTTGAGGTACTGCTGTCTATACCTATTTTGTTGAGAGTTTTAGTCATGAATGGTTGCTGAATTTTGTCAAATGCTTTTTCAGCAAGGGTTGATATTATTTGAAGCAAAATTTTTAGCAGTTCTGTGCTTCTAAGGAATAACTAGCTTGGTTTAAGTGGAAACAACACATGACACACAGTTCACCAGCCTCTGCATTGGTGGTTTTCAACTGGGGCAAACTGCATTTGGCAATGTCTGCCGTATTCCTGGTTGTCACAGCGGAGAGGAAGGTGCTACTGGCAGGTAGGGGTTAGAGGCCGGGGATTCTGCTGTACGTCCTGTAGTGGATAGGACAGCCCCCACAACAGAATTATCTAGTTCAAAATATCAATACGTGAATTATGTTAATAGATTTTTCTAATGTTAAAAATCATCCTTGCACTTCTAGAATAAAGTCTGTATGATTGTAATTATTTTTTAATAAATTGCTTCAGTCTGTATGCTAACATTTTAATAGAATTTTTGCATTTTTGTCATAAATGAGAATGGCCTCTGATTTTTTTTTGTCTTCCATTGTCCTTGTTCGATTTTTGTATCAGATTATACAATTTCCTCATAAAATGAGTTGGGCAGCATTTCCTTTTTTCTATTTTCTGAAACAGTATGAATAGGATGGAGATTATTTGCTGGTTTTGTAGAATTTGCTATAAAAGCTTTGCTTGCTGTTATGTTTCTTTGGTAGATGTTTGACTGCTGATTCAGTTTCTTTAATGGTATATGTTTATTTAGATTATCTGTATCATCTTTATTTTTCTAGACACTGTCTCTTTTGTCTGAGTTCATACTTGCTGGCATCAGGTTGTCCATAGTATTCTCTATATGAAAACAGAAGAATGTATTTAAGAGTGCAAGGTCTGGAGTCAGAGGATATGGTTGAAATAATGGCTCCAGGGATCACTGGTTATGTAAACTCCGTCATTCCTTAGTTTTCTTATATGTAAAATGGACAGAATAATAGTAACTGCCTCACATGGGTGGAATAAAGATTAAATGAAAACACATGCAAAATGTTTAGCACAGCAGCTGGCATGTGTAAACACTGAACACATATTACTAATTATATTATGTCAGTATTTTTATTCTTTTATGAATCCCTCTGTATTTATATTGCCCTTTTCATTCCTGTGTTTTTCATCTTTATTTTTTTATCTTGCTAAACCAAGTTTTGATTTTATGTATCCTCTTGTACACTTGTATTAATTTCTGTTCTTCATTTGTTCATTCATCAAATGTTTATTGGGCACCTACTAGGTTCCAGACACTGTTCTAGGTGCTGGAGATACATTAGTGAACAGAACAGAAATCCCTCCCTTTTCAGGGTCTATATTCTGGTGGGTGAATACATAACGAATCGTTACATAACGAATCAGTAAATTGCAGAATTTGTTACAAGTAGTAAGTTCTGTGGGAAAAAATAGATGATTAGTTGGGGCATGAGGAGCTGCAATTTTGAATAAGGTGCTTAGGGCAAGTTAGCCTCATTGAGGGTATGATACTCTAGCAATGATTTAAAAATGATGAGGGAATGAGGAATGTGACTATGGGAGCTGGAGAAATTCCAGGCAGACGGAACAGCCAAAGGAAGGCCCTGAGGTAGGAGTGTGCCTGGTGTTTTTGATGAGTGGAAAAGGGGCCAGAGCAGAGGGGCCTTCTACTTGGAATAGAAGGAGCAAAGCAGAGAACACTAAGAGCTATTATGTCCAGTTACAGGTGCTAGGATGGAACACAATACATTTATGTGTGGGTGTGTATATATAGATAGATAGAGACATATATACAGCATATATATATTAAAACATATATAAATAAGTTTTCTTGTTAATATATTAGTAACTAGTTAATTGTATTAAAATATTCTCTATCTTTACCAATATTTTATCTGTTTCAGCTATTACTTTATGAGAGAGATGCGTTTAAAATCACAGTAGGATTGTGGGTTTGTCAATTTTGTTCCTGCAATTATGTCAATTTTTAAAAACCTATCTTGAGCCTATGTCATTAGGTACTTACAAGTTGTTATGTATCACTGATTATCTATGCTTAATATGCATTTTTGCCTTATTTTACCTGTTACTAAAACCCTTATAGTACCTTTCTTCGGTTAATTCTTATGGGTGTGTTTCTACTTTGTGGTTCATTTACTTTCAAGTTTCCATGCTTTATGTTTTAGGCATATCTCATAAATCCATGTCTGGATTTAGTTTGGTTTTCAGTCTGCAGTCTAAGAGGCTTTGTCCTTTTGTTGAATCCATTTACATTAATTGTAACTATGGATATATTTAGATTAATTCTGTTATCTTATTTCTGTTTTCTTTTCACCAAGCTTTTTCTTTTACCCCTCCCCCATACCTTCTATGTCAGTGTTCTTTATAAATTATGCATATTTCCTTCGTCATTCCTAAGAAATCCTCTGTTATCCTCATCCTTTCATAATTTAATGCAGTGAAGAGAGATTAACTCTCCTGCTTGCTTGAGAACTTTGTGCAGAACTTTGTACGGAGCTCATAGATGGAGCAGAGGGGTATCTTCAGTATCGCTGTCCAACACTATAGCATTAACAAGGGAGAAGACTGAGGCCCAGAGAGGACACCTGCCTTGCCCCAAGTCCACTGGTAGAAAGTACTCCCATTCTTCAGCTCTGCTTGGAAGTCTCAGGAATCTTGATTCTCCTTGAACTTGCATGCTAATTCCCTTCTTGGTGACACTGTTTCCATAATTCTCTCATCTACTTAAGTTGTGGAACAGACAGGTGCTTATTTCCTCTCCATCAGAATGTTCTTCTCACCAAAAACAAGTGTTTCCCCTTTCTTTACACTCTGACACCAAGGAGCAAGTCCCGCGCAGTGGTCTTTACTCCCTCCTCTTTAAAAAGCTAAGTACCAGTGGTTATCACAATTCATTGGTTTATACAATCGTCCATTCTGTAAGTATGTGTGTGTATATGTACACACACCTTTTTCTGTTGTACTTCTTCAGGGTAGACCATTTAGGGAAGGTAAATATAAATAGAAACATATCTCCATTCTAGAGCTCACTGTCTAATGGAAGAGACAGATATAAAGAGGCAATTATAGCACTACATTTTAATGTTATAAAAAGGCTTACTATGCTATAAAATTAAAAAAGTTGAAGTATTAATTCTCCCTGAAGAGTCTTGAAAGAACTTTATAGGGAAAGAGTTTCCTGAGCATAAAAGGATCTTAAAGGATGTGTAGAAGCTTTACCAGGTAAAAGAGGATATTTTCAATAGAGGGAACCATGCATGTAAAATCTTGGATGTGTTAAAGTGTGACATTTTTGTGAGATCTATGAAACTGACGTAAAGATTCATGGGGGTTTGGCCAGAGAGGAGGTTGGCAAGTCCAGGTCCTGATTGTGAAAGGCATTATGTAACATTCAAGGAGTTTGGATGTTATCTTTGATATTGTGGGTATTGCTGGCATTTATAAAGCAAGAAAAGATATCCAGATGTGCAGTTTAGAAACAGCTTCAGCAGTCAGGGTGAGAGATTGGCAGCCAGGTCATAGATGTGAGACTGGTAATAGTTCCATCAAGAGATGAAGAGGACCTGAATTAAGGCCTTCATGATGGGACTGCAGGGACAAGGGAAGGGTAGACAAGAGAGGTTAAAGACAAAAATCAGTAACACAGGGGCTTGATTAGATGTTGGGACTCAGAGAAGAGTTGAAGCTGATTCAGATTTCTGTCTGAGGCCACTGAAAGAACAGTAACTCCATTAATGCAGAGAAGGAATACTTAGAGGTTTGCTTGAGGATGGCAGCAAGTGAATTCATGGTCTTTGGGAATGTCCAGATGGGGAATGAAATAATGATAATGGTAAAAAGTAAGATTTCTTGAGCACTAAGTACCACTCTCCTTTGAGAATTAAAGCTTACAATCAACCTACAAGACATACTGATCCAAAGGAATCTACTGATGTCAAATGCTCAAGTCAACAATTCTGGGCACCCAGCCAGAAGTGTGTAGGAGAGAAGCAGTCACGATCTAATCAGTTAGTGTTGCTTGTCGCTGTTGCTGTGTGGTAAGTGTGTATATGACCCTGTCGGTTGCTAGTGGTGAGTCACTCTTGCAAATGAATATTAATATGTTTATGCATGTATTGGATTTTATACAAATTCCATGAGTAGGGTTCCAAGAAATAACAAGTTTTAAAAGCAAAGTAAGTCCTTAGCTTGGTAATTTTGTTACATAATTCTTTGTAATGTTGTCAGTACCAGGGAATCCAAATATTACACTATTCAGATATGGCCCAGTAATATTCACTGGTGTTTTCCAGTGTTTGGATATTTACTGTAGGCTTTAGTTTTGTAAATACTTTAATAGCGGAACCTCAGAGAAGACGGGAGTGCTGCTGTGGGATATGCTGACGTGAAATCTGGAATGGAATTAAAATCTGAATTGGCAAAGGCAGTATTTCTATGGCAAAACGAAAATCAGGGCAAATAGGCAAAATATTTTCATTGTTAGATAAAGAAAATAAGCTAATGTGAAGCAGCATGTATCCTAACGTCAGCCTCAGAGCTGCCCTGGACCTTTTCTCACTGAGGACAGGTTGTCTGTCCCTTTTTCATCTACATCTTAGTTCAACCAACATCATCACAAAAATGAAATAAGTTTTTCTGTGTCTGGAAAATTTGGCATGAAAAAAGAGCAAGGTTACTGGGTACTTCACTTAATGCTGTAAAGCGTTTTAAAATTTTCCTTTAGGATGACAGAGCTGAGATATTAAGTATTTGTGATATCATCTTTGAATTTTTAAATAGATTTAAATTTTGCATTTATTTTGTGTTATTGTTCCTGTTTTTACTTTTTTTATTAGTAGATGTTTGTATCAGGTTGAGATGGTTTTTTCATATTATTGAAATGTACAATTTTGTCATAGTATATTAGTTTAAATAACAATAAACTATGCATTTATTATTTTTTCCCACACAGAATACTTCTGAAACTTTAATAGAAGAAATGACTCATTATTATTATGATCACTCCTTATTACTTTAAAAGTACAGAAATCATAAAAAATAGAATAATTTATGATTTAGGAATTCCTGTCTCTTAACCTCAAATCCTGATATCTATTGGGAATTTGGAGACATTAAACATTTCCCTAATTTCTTGACTGATTTTTATTATGATTCAGAAAAATATATAAATGTCCCAAACAATGCCAGGAAGGAATTCGCACCTGGAAGCATTACCAGGCACTGTTCTAACTTGTTACATGTCTCATCCCATCTAATCCTCACAGTAAGCTAGGATGGGAAGGCACCCTAGGATGGGTAGCTCCATGTCACACGTGAGGCAACTGAAGTATAGATGAAGAATAGGCACTTCCTTCAAGACCACATAGCAAGGAGGTGGTAGAGCAGATTCTAAGATGCCTGAGACTAGAACTCTTGTTCTCAGCCAGTGTCCCATCTATGAGGCAGTCAGAGAAGTGATTCTGGACCTGTGGAGAAAGGATGGAAATGGAAGTGTACAGTACATTAATTTCTTTCCAATTATAGAGGGCATTCTAGTCCAGGTGCATCGTCTGTATGGGCTGTGAACTAAAATGGGGGTGTGATGTTCTTTGTGCTTTCCAAGCTAGGTCCACACAATTGAACTTTCCCTGTTCTTTGAAAGAAAGATCAAAAGGACATTTATTCTCTAAATGTTTCATTTCAACAAATTAGTTCTGCACCAGAGTAGACCAAGTGAAATGACAGATGGGGAATCAGCCCTTCTCATTTCAGAAAGGGCCCTGTGCTTGTGGCCGACAGTGGCTTGGTACTTGCTGAAGAGCAGCTCCAACCTCTGCTGGGCCTTGGCCACACAATCAGTCCTCTTTTGCTCCTGTTAATCCTTTCTCACTGATGTGTCTGTCTCTGAGTTAGCTCTAGCATGGTATGTCAGCCTCTCTTAAGAATACTTTCTAATGTCAATCTGCTCAGGGTGTCTGTATCTGTAGAGACAAAGGGAAGAATAGTGACTTCTTTTAAAAATAACTTAAAAATAAGAATCTTGAAAGTTTACATGCCAGAATTTTGCTTAGTTCAGCTGTCAAAAACTTTGCAAATGATCTCTATGGAGATATCAAAAAAATTACTGGTTTTATGTGAGCTCATCAAATTCCAAGAATTTCAGGGCTTAGGAAAACAACACATTGTGTGGAATTGTGGGGCTAGTTGCCCAGAGATGATAGTTTTCTTGCATGATGACTTTTGATAATGTATTGAAGATGGAGTTAGGCAGGTGGCAGTTTAATACTAAATAGCACTGGAACATTGCATGGTTAGGAAAAATTCCATAGATGCTCTCTATAGAGTACTGTGGCTTTAAATGCCTTTCTAGAAAGCCAGATATTCATGTGATGATTTTGAGTTTTGGACATGGACAGATCTGACTTCATAAGATTGCTGCTGCTGCTTGTGTACTGTGTGCTCTTGGACAAATTGCATAGCTCCTCTGAGCTTTTTCATCTTGGAAAATTAGGGAATATAAAACCTAAGGTTTTGAAGATTAAATGAGACCCATGTGAAGCTCTGAATACAGTGCATATGGTACAAAACAGACAGTAATGAGAATGTAGCCCTTTATTTATTTATTGAACACCTTTTTGTGTGCCAGGGAATTTCTGAGGAGGATTATACAGTGATGAACAAGACAAACCCAGCCCCTTATCTTAATGAGACAAGTAGGCAAGAAATTAGGACAAATGGGGTTAAGTGCCAACACTAGAGAATACAGGGTGGCTGGGGAGCCCATGGGAAGGGCATCTGATGAGGGCCTGGGAGATCAGATAGAACACAGGAGGAGGAGAAGACAGCATCCCCTCAGACTGGCTTAAGTATCTCAGTGATGCATTGAAAGGCTCCCAGGCTTTGGTGACCCTCACAGTTGTTCATTTTTTTGATACAGAAAGGGAAGTAATATACAAATGCAAATAATAAGCACCTTGCCTTTGACTTGAACATGTGCAGTGGAATCCAAATGTTCAAATTCATCAAGGATCATGTTCTGGATAAATAAGATATCCATATAATGTGGGTTTGACACTTTAATATCCCTTTTAATTTGATCCTTAATGACCTTTTTAAATGTTCCCAGTAAAAAAAAAAGCAGGAAAAAAAGGCCCTTTTTCTGGTGTGTGTTTGATGATTCAGTCATTTATCACCACTCTCCACTATATTATGTTAGAAGGCAGAGGGATAACCCTGAGGGCTGCTGGTGTCTGAGATCTTCCAGAATTCACAGTCCTTATTAGATGCCCCGCTTGTGTGCCCCGCAGACTTTCTCTAGTGTATTCTTTAGTGCTGGCACTTACCCCATGTGTTGTGGTTGCTTGTCTACCTGTCTCATTAAGGTAAGGGGCTAAGTTTGTCTTGTTCATCATTGCAGCACTATCATCAGAAATTACCTGGCATACAGAAACTGTTCAATAAATTTTTGTTAGGTGCTCAATAAATATTGACTTGTTAAACGACTTAAATGCTTGCATGCTGTGGCCAGGTCTACTTTTGTTGACCCATCTTCTCTGCTTCTGCCTTTGACCTACCTAGAAATGAAGGTTGCCAGCAGAAACAGGATAACTAAATCTTAGTTTCATATAAAAATAGTCAGCCCAGAGTAGAGAGAGCTCTCTTGCATGGACTTTGAACCACAATTGTGCCATCAGGAAGCTTTTTCCACTTAGTCCTAAACTTGCAGATATTTTGAGTGGTTGAAATGACTGGATGTATTTCATTTTGCCCAAGAGAGTCAGTGGAACTTAGATCTCAGAGGTAAGACAGCCTTCCATCCAATTCCAATTCTGTGTGTCTAGCTGTGTAATCTTACTACTTATCTAAATCCTCAGTCTCCTTATCTGTTCAATGGGATTAATAATAATAATACCAGTCATTGTAAAGGTTAAGATAATACATATGAAAGCTTAACCAATGCTTGACACATAGTAAAAACTGTTAATTTTATTACTGTAAGTCATTTACATTTTATTTTTAAGGAATAAATAACCAATTTATGCTAATGTTGATGATTTACTAAAATGGGAACTACTGAAACGTTTCTTGGTAATATCAATGTGGTGGCCTTGAAAATGCACTACTGTATGGAACATAATAGACTGACAGCCCCCTCTGCTTGCTCCAGGATCCACCTCTGCTTTGCACCCAAGTGCTTTGCTTCTCTGCTTTGCCTGGGCTGTTCCCAGCCAGTGACTAGGCACAGTGAGGCTACTAATGCAGCCCTGTTCCTGCAAGATGTGGGACTTCTCTAATGGGTGACTTTAGTTCAAGGACTCCCCATCAGCCTGATGGAAACTTCTATAACACTACTGCCACCTGAGACCATCTGTCCCGGCCATCCTTCCTCCCCTCTTCCTTCATAGGGGCCAGACATGCATCGTAATCTGAGGTTCCCTCCACCTTCTCCAGCTGCCTGTTCATTTCCTCTACTGGCATCTCCTCCAGTAAACCTCTTGCTTGTCTTGGTGTCCACTTCTGGAGGATCTGAACGTACACAAACAGTCATAACTGCTGGGAGGGAGTAACAGTCTGCACTGTTGAGCACAGAGTGGATATTTTGTTGCATCAAATGTCACAAAGTAAACACTGTCACAGTGGTCTCACTTCATCTCTGTGTTGTTGCATGTCCTCGGAATTAAACTGTGGTATTATTGGTCATAAATTCTCTGGGGTAGACATTAGCCTCTGTTTTCTCAGTGAAGGCTACACACATTAGGACCTCATGCTAATCTGAAGATTAAGTTGTTAGATTGCCCTTATGTAGACAGTCCTCTGTAGCTCCAGGTCTTTAATGTGATGTGATTTTAGTCTTTAACATTCGTGAACCAAAAATTTCTCCAAAAAAACTATTGATAGCTCTTCAGTGTTTGTCTGTTTTTATAGTCTTTATCTTCTGCTGATTTCTTTGGACTCCCTATTTTTTCCTCTAAATCCTCACTTGATGATTATTTTTGTGACAGACCAGGTCCAGGGAACAGTCACTATCCGGAACATAAGCGCTTTGTCTTCCGGTTTGTACCAGTGCGTTGCTTCTAATGCCATTGGAACCAGCACCTGTCTTTTGGATCTCCAGGTTATTTCGCGTAAGTATTTAAAATTCTGACATCCACTCTGGGTCTGAAACACTAAGGTCTTTGTTAAACCAGGGAATGAAGAGTTCTGCTTAATTGTTTTTAGGTTTTCAGAGATTCAATAGCAAGTCTGTTGGTTTTAATCATTATTGAAAGTATTTTATAAATGTATTAGTGTACTTCTAGCCTCAGCAATATGACATCTTTATGACAAAATGTCTTTTCCCTCAGGATTATTAAAGTCAGGTCAGTCCTGATTAGATGGTGCTATAGGCAGTATACAGATTTGCAGTGATGGCAAGATTTTCTTTGTGTTTTTTCCGAATCCCTTTAGCTGCTTAATTGTTAGGTGAGCAGGTCAAAAATAAGCAGGGTAGTTTTCTCTCCAGTTGAGTCATCTGGGTCATTTGAATTCCAATTGCAAAAGAGAGTGAATCTGGCTGGGATGAGGTGCCAATCCACTGGCCTCTCCCGCTGACCGCCAGCGTTTATCGGGGCCGAGGGGGCAGGTCAGCATCTCTTCTGTGCCGTCCTGAGTGTTGCTCTCCTGAAGCAGTGAGATGTGTGATGTTCATGTATTCAGGAAATGTTTGTGAGCCTACTGGCTGTTAGTCCTAGTTGCTGGGGTACAGAAAGTTAACTGAGGTTTAACTGTATATATATATGCAATACTTTAGTAGGCAATTTTGTACATTTTAAGAAGGTTCTGTAGTAAACTTACATGTTTATAAAGTTGCATGGGTGTATGCTATTTCTTTTTCTCTTTCTCACTCCCCCCCCTTTTTTTTGTCGTTCTTTAAATCTACTTTAAATATATTTTGCAGCCCAGCCCAGGAGCATTGGACTAATAGCTGGAGCCATTGGCACTGGGGCAGTTATTATCATTTTTTGCATTGCACTAATTTTAGGGGCATTCTTTTACTGGAGAAGCAAAAATGAGGAGGAGGAGGAAGAAGAAATTCCTAATGAAATAAGGTGTGTGTGAAATTATTTGGCCTGCATAACCAATGTCTGTATTTCTATTCATTTTATTTATTTATTTATTTTTATTTTTAATTTTTTCCCACACCATGTGTACTAAACAATTTCTATTCATTTTAACAGCTAAGATTTCTTTGTTAATCTTACGACTGATGGCCAAGGTAGTTAAACTAGCCAAATAATGTTTTCTAGTATGTTACTACTTTTCCTCATGGCGCTACTCACTTGTTTTACTACATGAAAGGGGAGGAGGGTCTAGCATGTGCCCAACTAGGAGGACACAAGTGAGGAATTTGTCTCCTCCCATATTTCCAGGATAGAGGGGGTTAGGTGGCTACCACAGTAGACAGGTGAGTTTAGAACATGTGTTTGACACTGTCATTTATAATAGATGAGGACATAAAGCAAGAAGGAATACTGTAAGAGCATACTAGTACACAGATAGGCCAAGGCAGTGTGGCTTGGTGTGAAAGACAATTCAGTCAAGAATATGAACATCATAATAAAAAAAAGTCATAATGATCATTAAAGAAAAATGACTTTTGGCATATTGTGGGGATAGGAGGATTCAAGCTCAGCCTCAGATTGCTACGTCATGACCTTATTGAAAATGCTTTAGTGACTCCAGTCTACTTGGCATGACACACACAGCCCTTCAGGATCTGACCCTCACTGGCTTCCCTAGTCTTATCTCTCATTCATCCCTAATCACTTTGTGTTCCAGTCTATTTCTCTACCCTCTCATGCCTCAGGGTCTTTGCCCAAGCCTCCACCTTTTACTGGACCAAACTCCCCTTTTCAGTAAATTCCTTGATCTGATTCAAGAGTAGTCCAGGCACCACTTCTCACATAAGCTGACTTTTGCCCCTTGTCCAGCCTTTCAGACTTGCAAATGTTCTTGCATTGATTGTCACCCCCATTTGGCCATCTGCTCTTGAGTACAGGAGCTGTGTCCTTTTTACATGAAACATCAAGTAGAATGCCTGGGACTCAGTAAATGTTAAATAAATTAGTTAACACCTTCAATTAAGTTAATCATTTCTCTGTGCCTCTGGTAATTCTTAAGGCTGTGGACTGGATACCAAGATAAATTTCATCCCAGCATAAGATTTCTGAGGAAGACCTCTCATCAGCACACAATGATGATTTCTCATACCCTACCAAATTACAATAAAATCAGACCATTTCTAAGTATTTCTTGAAGTTCCTCACACCTGTAGCTTGATTTCGTAGCTATTGTAGAGCAGCTAGCTCAGTGGATATCTTCATGGACTGTTTTCCTATTTAGAGAAAACAAAATTTCTACGCACTCATGCATATACACATAAATATATACATACACCCACATATATATACAGGTGACCCTTGAACAATGCAGGGTCTAGGGACACTGGCTCCTTGCACAGTTGAAAATCCATATATAATTTTTGACTCCCCCAAAACTTTACAAATAGCCATTGTTGAAAGCCTTTGATAACACCAACAGTTGACTAACACATTTTGTATGTTATTTATACTAAATACTGTATTCTTACAATCAAGTAACTAGAGAAAATATATTTACAGTACTGTACTGTATTGATACTATAAGTTTATGTCATCTATTTACAAAATGAATTATCTGTCAGTTCCTATATCAATATTGTCTTTTATGATACAAAACACTATAGATATTATATATATATTTAACACTGGACATCAAAAATGAAAGGATAATGTGAAAAAAATTCACGTTTATTTACAGTATAATGATCCACGCATTGTTATCAAAGAAACAGCAATAAGATTGCTTTATGGTAGTAGCACAGTGCAATTTATATGATTGCTTCATGTAATCCAGCCTATACACTAATGAATGAATCATTATAAAATTTGTATGGCATATAGTATTACAGTTATGTTCATAATACAGTATTGAAAGTATTTTTTTTTAAAAACTACTTACCCTGTGATGATAGGCTGATAAGCAGTTTTTCCAATTACAAGAGAGAGGGGCATACTGTATGGTAATATAATTCATTGACAGCAGAGTTATAAAACTGTAAGAAAACTAACATATTGTTAATTTTGTAATTAATATGTTGATAATGATGCAAAAATGTCTCATGCAATTCTTGCCGTGCAATTATTATATTTTCACACAAAGACAATAGATAAGTTTATTGATCGCACATCATGATAATTATTGACTACTCGTTAAGTGGAAATGTATCACCATGAAGGTCTTCATCCTCCCTGTCTTCACACTGAGTTGGCTGTGAGGAGGGCAACAGCAACAGGAACTGGCTACAAAATTGTTAGGGTTGGCAGTACGTACTACAGCTAATTTTATGCAGTTCTGACTCAATACTGTCTCTTTGTTTACATTTCTCTCGATTGCAAATGGCACTGTGTACAGTCTGTATCTGTTTATGTGCTTCAAATTTTGATAAATTTTAACTTTTTATAATAGACATGTTTATTTTATGATAGTAAATGTTAAATAGACTAGTATCTACATATATTTTATACATTTATGACATAACTAATTTTTTCAAAATATCTGGGTGGCTCATCTGTGAGTTCTTTGAAATTATCAAAAATCTCCAAAAAGTTTTTAATATATTTATTTTTAAAAATCCACGTATAAGTGCACCCATGCAGTTTCAAACCCATGTTGTTGAAGGATCAACTGTGTGTGTGTATACACACACACTTTTTTTTCATATTTTTTTCCACTTATATCAGAAGGCACGGTCTTTGAGATTTGATAATACTTTTTCTACTCTTGGAGGTTGAGAAACTAAGGGAAAAATGTTCTTGAGCACTGTCTCAAAGGGAATGAACGTCAAAGCTGAGGCCACCAGGACTGCTGTGTTTGCTTTCATGACAGCATGGTCTGTCCAGAGGCGTCTGTATTTCACAGACATACTGGCCTTAACATGAGAAGAAAGTGTCCTGAGAATGAGGACACGATGAGCCTCATGTAAATCCTAATGACAAGGCAACTCTATTTTTGTCCCTTTTCAGAGAGGATGATCTTCCACCTAAGTGTTCTGCCAAAGCATTTCACACCGAGATGTCCTCCTCAGAGAACAACACATTGACCTCTTCCAATACCTACAATAGTCGATACTGGAACAACATCCCAAAAATTCATGGAAACACGGAGTCATTCAATCATTTCAGTGACTTGCGCCAGTCGTTCTCCCTCCACTCAGGCAATGCCAGTATGCCACCCATCTATGCTAATGGGAACCATCTGGTCCCAGCTCCACAGAAGACTCTGGTAGTGACAGCCAACAGAGGGTCATCACCACAGGTCATGCCCAGGAGCAATGGCTCTGTCAGCAGGAAGCCTCGGCCTCAGCACATGCACTCCTATACCGTCAGCCAAGCAACCCTGGAGCGAATTGGCGCTGTGCCTGTCATGGTGCCAGCCCAGAGTCGGGCTGGGTCCCTCGTATAGGACATGACTGGATAGAGCCTTCAGAAAAGAATCAACAGAAACCCCATTCAAGGGGTGGAGTGGGGTGGCTGAGTGCTGGGAAAGAAACACTTTCCTTACAAGGATACTAGTAAAAAACACAAAGCAGGCAGTGATGTTACCTGGACACTACAATTTATGAAATGAACTGAAAATGCTCCATCATGAAGATTGGTTTCCCCAGCACAGATATCCCAGGATTCTATTAAAAAAGCTGGATCTCAAAGATGTGCCAAGCCAAGCAAAAAGATACAAGAGTAGAATAGCACTTAAACCCACTGCAGTTCAGATGGGCTTGTTCTCTAATTCATGCCTAACTTAGCAATTTTTAAAGACACTAAAGTGCCAGATGGAGTTTAAATAATGAAATTATTTCAAAAGATAGGTGTCTTTAGATAAAATAATGAGCAACCCAGGGATATGTTCTGCCTCACCCCATTCCTGCTTTATGTAGAGGGCTAATGGCATAAATGGTTAATATTGGTCCCAATAGGGCTGGCTCTTACAGCGTAGAATCAAAACTTTTTACACAAACAAAATTCAGTAAGAAATGGGGGAAAACAAAAGAAACTTTTCTGAGAAGCCCATTCATATTTATTTATTTATCTCTTCCTGAACCATGAATTTCATATTTGGAATATTGCTATATTGACAGATTCTTGCCTGTCTCTGTTTTTCTAGGGTCTGTTTCAGGTCCATGACAATTACTGTTCATTATTTACTGGAAAAATATTTTTTTAATAGAAAACTGTTGGGTTTTTTTTGAGCCCTATGAGAGGCATAGGGCCAGGAAAGAAATGGCTATTTTTAACACCACGTACAGTGAGTGTGTTCACTGAGCCAGCAGGAGGCCCAGCAGGGAAGAGCTGGGTTGTGTGAGCAGTAGAGGAGCAGGAAGGCTCCTCTGAAGGATGTTAGCATTCCTGGCAGCCTCTCAGTGCAAGGGCATCCAGGTCTTCCTTGCTATCACACTGGGTTACTGTTAATGAGGTCAGCACCTCTGCCTTCCATACTGAAGTAGGTAACTTTCTCCTTGTTTGACAAGTTGAGGTTAGTAGGTTGTGACAGTGAGGGCTGGAGTTTTCTTTTTGTTTTTCTCAAAATAATTATTTTTGCAACATAGGTTAGACTGAGACAAAAGGGATGTCTTCAAGTATGCTCCGGGGAGGGTCTGCCCTGTATTTGTCACGGCTCAGGGTTGCAATTTTGCCCAAATTCATTTTTATACCACTGTAAAGAGACTCCTTTTGTGATTAATTACCTGGTTTGGCTGGCCTTGTGGTTTACCAGATAATTTACAAACTCCCCACTGTATTTTGTGCTGTGTAGATTTGGCCATACTTGTTTTGGTGACTATCTTGCCTTAATCCAATTTAAACAACACACAAATGATTTCCCAGTTTGTTTACTAAATTATTTATGATGTTGACCTCATGATTTGATAAGAACATGTTTTCTTTCCTGATGTTGTCTCTCACACCCTCTTGCCACTGTGCTTTTAATGCCCTCTTTTCTTGCAAGTATGATTGTCACAGGAAGTGGCTTCCTAATTTTCATACCTATTTGAATAAATGGAAACCAACAGCTTTTGCACACAGTTTTTCCAAGAGGGCTAAGCTCAGAACCTAACCATTGCAACCATTCCAATATTGATGAAAAGCTGAATTTGCTTTAGCATTATTTTTTCCCATTTTATGGTTCTTGACTTTGTAAAAATTGAAATAAATGAATGTCTATACTTTTTATAAAGAAAAGTGGAAATACCATGACAGAAAAGATACTATCATATGTTGTTTAGAAAGTATTTATCGTTATTCTAATTATCTAAAATTCAATAAAAGTTTATTCATACAAAAATAAGTTATCATTAATTATCATATGCTAATGACAGTATGATTTTGTATTTAGTGTTTCCCTTCAGGTTACAAACATTTTCCATTCTGTTAAATAGTATTCATAATAATTTTAAGGTGCATAAAGTATTCCAAAAATTTCTTCAACTACTCTTGTTATATATTTAAGTGGAGTCCAATTCTCACATGTATGAATGAAGATGTAATGGCCCTTCTCATGCACTGAGCTATTTTCAGATTTCCTAGTCTAAAAGTTCATGAAGACAAGTCCATGGCTGACTTTTTCACCCTGAAATCTCTATCTCCTAACACAGTGCCTAATTTGGGGATTGAGTAGGTAAATGACTAATGATTGTGAACTGAAGTTGCTGAGTTTCAGTTCAGAAAGTTAGGATCATGATTGTACTTTTGATGTATATTGGATCATTTCTTTGTTTTAATGTTTTATTTTGAGATAATTGTATATTTATATGTAGTTATAAGAAATAATAGAGATTCCCAAATATCTTTGACTTAATACATTTTTCCAGATAGTAACATCTTATGTAATTATTATACAGTATCACAAATTGACATGGATACAATCCACCAATCTTATTCAGATGTCATGAGTTTTTCATGCTCTCATGTGTGTGCATGTATGCATTATTATATACAATTTTATCACATGTAGAGTCATGTGACCACCATCACAGTCAAGATACAGGACTCCCTGTGCTACCCTTTTATAGTCACAGCCACGTCCCTCCTCTCTGAGTCCCTATTTCCTAATCTTTTCTCCATCTCTAATTTTATCATTTCAAGAATGCCATATAAATGGAATCATGCAGCATGTAACACTTGAGGATTGGCTTTTTTGCGCCCAGCATAACTTCCTTGAGATACATCCTAGTCATTGCGTGTATCAATAATTCAGTCTTTTTTACTGCTTAGTAGTGGTAGAGATGTACCATAGTTTGCTATAGTTTAATCATTTACCCATTTAAAGATATGGCAATGTGTTCCCAGTTTTTCACTATTACAAATAAAGCTTCTGTGAACCTTTTTTTTTACAGGCTTCTATGTGAATGCAAGTTTTCATTTCTTTGAGATGCATGCTTGAGAGTGCAGTTGTTCCAGTGCCATTTGTTTAAAAGTCTATCCTTCCTCCAATGAAAAGCATTTGCAACTTTGGAAAAAATCATTTTGGCATATTTGTGTGGGTCTCTTTTTGAGTTCTCTAGTCGTCCACTGATCTTTGTAATTATTCCTTCACCACTGTAGCTACTTAACTAGCTTTAACATCTGGTAGAGTGGTTCCTCCCACTTCATTATTTTTCAAAATTGTTATAGTTATTTTACACCCTGTGCCTTTCCATATAAATTTTAGAGTAAGATGGTCTGTTCCTTCAAAACACTGCTGTTTTAATAGGAATTGCATTAAACTTATTAGGTCAATTTGGGAAGAACTGGCATCTTTACTATATTGAGTCTTCAAATCCATGAACATGGTATGTCTCTCCATTTATTTAGGTCTCCTTTGACTTATTGCATCAGCATTTTGTAACTTTCAGAAAACAGATCCTGTACATGTTCTGATGGATTTATTCCCAAGTATTTAATTTTATTTGAAGCATTTGTAAATGTTAGCTGTTTTAAATTTTTGTTTCTATATATTTGTTGTTAGTAAATAGAAATGTGAATTTTTGTGTTTTGTATTCCGCAACCTTGTTGAATTCACTTCAGAATTTGTTTTGTGCTTTTGTTTCATATTTTTTTGTAGATTCACTGGGATTATCTAGATACATAATCATGTCATCTGAAAGTTTTATTTCTTGCTCTTCAATCTTTGTACCTTTTCTTTCCCTTGTGTTATTACAATGATTAGAATTTACAATACTATGTTAAATAAAAGTAGTGAGTGTAATATTATTCCCTTGTTCCCAGTCTTGGGGGAAAGCATTCATTCTTTTAACATTAAGTATGATGTTAATTTTGGGTTTTTGTAGATGCTTTTTATCAGTTGAGGTAGTATCACTCTATTACTAGTTTGTGGCAGATGTGTAACGGATGGGTGTTGTATTTTGTCAAATGATTTTTCTGCATAAATTGATAAAACCATATTTTTTCTTTAATATGTTGATATAGTGGATTACATTGACTGTTTTTCAAATGTTGAACAAGCCTTGCATACCTGGAATAAATTGCAGTTGGTCATGGTGTAAAATTTCTTAAAACATTGCTGGATTTGATTTGCTATATTTTGTTGAGGATTTTGGTATGTAAATGAATTCTCTAGTAAAATAATGCATGCCTGGAGGTTTCTTTTTTCAGCTTTTAAATTACTGATTCAGCTATACAATTATTCAGCTTTTCTCTTTCATCTTGATTTAGATTCCATAATTGGTGGGTTTTGAGGAATTGATCCATTTCTTCCAGTTTGCCTATTTTGTGGGTGTCAAGTTATTGGTATTTTACCCTTATTATCCTTCTAAGGGGAGAAAGATCTGTACTGTTGTATTTTGTTTCATTCCTGATATTGGTGATGTGTCTTCTATCCTTTTTTTAATCTTCCCTGAAGTTTTTCACTTTTACTAATTTTTTCAAAGAAGCACTTTTTGATTTTTTCTGTTTTTGTTTCCAGTTTTATTGACTTTGGCTCTTTATTATTGCATCCCTTCAGCTGGCTATGGATATATTTTTCTAGTTTCTTGAGGTAGAAGCAAAGATTTGAAACTTCTCTTCTCTAAGCATTTAGGAATATAATTTCCCCCTCAGTTCTTATTTATTGTGTCCACATATTTTGACATGTATTTTCATTTTTATTCAATTCTATGTTTTTAAATTTCCTCTGAGAATTCTTTACCCAGGGACTATTTAGAAATGTGTTAATTTCCAGGTTATTGAGATTTTCTGCTTGTCTTTCTGTTAATGACTTTTAGGTTAAAATTAGAAAAATAATATGTATTATTTTAATTCTTTTAAATTCATTGAAGTTTGTTTTATGGCCTAGGACATAATTTATGTTGGTGCATGTTCCATGGGCTCTTTAAAAAAGTTCCATTCTGCTGCTGTTAGATGAAGTGTTCCATATATGTCAGTTAGATCCTGTTGGATGACTGTTTGGTCAGTTTTTTATCCTTTTCTATCTAGTAATCGGTTGCTGAAACTGGGATGTTGAAATCCCCAACTACAACTGTCGGTTTATCTGTTTCTCCTTTTAGCTTTATCAGTTTTTGTTTCATGTATTTTGAGACTCTCTCCTTGTGCCTATGTTTAGAATCATTTTGTCTTCCTCACGGATTAATTCTTTTATCATTATGTAATGCCCCCTTTGTCTCTAGTAATATTCTTTGCACTTAAGTCTATTATCTGGCATTAATTTATCACTCCTGCATTTTTTACATTACTGTTTGCATGGTATGCCTTTTTTCATCCTTTTATAATAGTCCTATGTCATCATATTTGAAGTGCGTTTCTTGTAGCCAGCATGTTGTTGGATGGTATTTTTGTATCCACTCTGCAAATATCTGTCTTTTAATTGTTTCTTCTCCTTTGTTGTTCTTTGTTCCTTTCTGATGGTCCAAGAGTCCTTCTATTATTTCCTCTCTGTTTGAAGAACTCCCTTCAGCTAATATGTAAGGGTTAGGTCTGCAAACAACAAATTCTGTTAGTTTTCTTTTGGCTAAGAATGTCTTCCCCTCTATTCCTCACTGGATGTAGTAGTCATGGCTGACAGTTCTTTTCTTTCAGCACTTGAAAAATCTGGGAAGTGTTCAACCATTATTTTTTAAACTGTTCTTTTAGCCCCTTTCTCTTTCTCATCTCTTTCTGGGAATGTGATGATGGACTTTATTATTGTCCCACAGGTTTCTGAGGCTGAGTTCATTTCTTCAATCTATTTTCTTTCTGCTGTTCAGGGTAAATCCTATTGGTCTCTCCTAGGTTTACTGATTTCTGTCCTCTGTCATTTCCATACTGCTGTTAAGTGCATCCAGTGAGTTTTTTTTTATTTCAGTTGCTCTGTCTTTTAGTTTGGCAACTTACATTTGATTCTTTTTTAAACAAAATTTGATTACTAATTTAAATTTCAGTGTATATTAAATCTCAAGACTGAGATATAATTTACATACCATAAGTTCACTTATATAAAGCATACAGTAGTTTTTAGTATGTTTATGGAGTTGCAGAAATGTCACCATAATCTAATTTTAGAACATTTTCATCACCCCAAAAAGAAACCTTTACTTACCAATAGCCACTCCTTAGTCCCCACCACCTTAAGCCCTGGGCAACCACTAATCTTCTTTATGTTTATAGATTTGCCTACTATGGACATTTCATATAAATAGTATCATATAATATGTGTATAATATGTGTGTGTGTGTGTACATGTTGTGACTGGCTTATGTTTTTTAGTATAATGTTCTTAGATTCATCCATGTTGTAGCCATACTATCACTTCATTCCTATTTTTTTACTGAGATTTTCTAGTTTTTCAATTAGTTTCAAGAGAATTCATAATTGCTTACTGAAGTTGAAGCATTTTTATTACAGCTGCTGTAAAAATCTTGTCAGATAATTCCAACATCTGATTCATTTCCTAATGTCATCTATAGATGGTTTTTCTTATTCAAGTTGTGATTTTCCTGGTTTTTGGGGTGATGAGTGGTTTTTTTCTCCTGGACATTTTTGGTATTATATTATGAGACTCTAGAACCCCTTTTAAATATTCTTTTTATTTTAGCAGGCATTCCCCTTGTTTGGGGTGTAGCACAAGAAGTAGATGTGTATGTGTGCTTAGTTGCCTGCAGTGCCAGCAAACATGGAGTGTTTACATGACCTCTTTGCAGCTGGGTGGGATATAAGGATAGACCCTCTTAGCTGTGTTTATACCTTCTTGGTGAAAATGGAGCACCAACTTGCACCATGTTGTTGTCTTCAGGTAGTGGGTGTAAGCTCAGCTTTGGGCTGGACCTTACTGAGACCTGGGGGCCTTATTGCTTATCGCTACACTTAATTGCTATAGGGTGGAAATAGAAATTCACCTCCATGCTGCTTCACTGACACCAATGGAGGGGAGGGAGGTGAGTGGAGGGCCACCTCATTCTGCCTCTTTGATGGAGTTTCCTCCCTACTGGGTCTGCTGAGATGAGGGGAAGGGGAAAGTGGAGTATCAGCCATACTGGTTCTCACCATATCTTTCCACCTTGTTGATATTGGGTGTGGATGCGGGCTTAGCTCCCCCTTGGGGCGTACCATACCAAGTTCCCTTGGAAATCTTCCTTCCACCTGGCTCCGCCTAAATCTTCCTGTACCACAAATCTAATCCATAAATCCATGCTGTCCTCCATAAATCTTTTTCAGTCTAGTGAGAAGTGACTGCTACTTCTCACAAACTATAGCATTTACTATATATAAGGGAATTGTCACAGTCTGTATTAAACTCCTATAGTTGTGTACAAGATTGATTTCCCCTGCTGTACTGTAAACTGAGTTACTTCACAATCATTTTTTATTCCTTACTGTATGCTAAACACTGTTCTAGGTATTGGAGATAAAAACAGAAAATAATCCACAAGGCTGTTCTCAAGGAGCTTGTGTTATGGGAGTACAGACTGATAAAAATAGAATTGCAATTTGTGTCATAAAATATGAGTAGATGTTTATATAAGTTCATGCAGGTGGGACTATCTTTTCTATATTATTGTTATGGTCATAAGACAGTACATTGCTTCACTCAGAGAAAGTGCTTAAAGGATATGCTAAATCAATGAAACCGAGAATGTATGGTTAGTTTCTTAATTGCAGCTGTTAAAAGTACCAGTCAAATAGAAAATTCCCAAAGCATCGGTGTATCAGAGTCAGTCACCCAAGGGGCAAATAAATGATTGTACCAGTTCCCTGGTGGCGTTTGATGTTATATTAGAGATGCAGTATGCTTTGGAAAAGCTTTGGAGATAACATACTAAATGCAGTGATTTGGAAGAATCCCATGTTAAGTAGCTATGAAATGTTTTACATAAAAATAATAATAGCTATTATTTGTGCTCACTACATGGCAGGTACTTTTAAATGCTTATAAGCATTATTTTTTTAATCTCATCACAGTCCTTTGTGGATGATATCATCACTCATATTTTACAAGTCCAGAAACAGAGACCAAGCGTGGTTAAACAATTTGGTTAAACTAGTAAGTTGCCAATAGTTTTTCTCAATATTATTCCGGTCTGGGTAAACTAATATCTGAAAGAGACTTCTGGAGTCCTATTTGCTTTGCCTTCTAACAGCCCTCTTTCAGACAAGTCATGTAACTTAGGTTTAGTACAATAATACTCAACTTTACTGAAAAAAGTTGAGAAGATAAATGCAATCTAGAGAAAAGGTGACTTGTAAATTCTATGTATGTGGTTATTTATAGCTTTTCCTCACAGCTCCCTTGTGAATAAGGTATTATTTCCCTATTTTAGGTAAAGGTAGGGCACAAAATTCTGACTTAATCATAAGACGTTAACGATAGAGACAAAAGTATTAGGCAAAGCAGTAAGTGTCAGTGCCTACTGTGTATTTAACACAGTGGGTTCAGTTAATACCTGATTAATTTCAGCATGTTGGATAATAGATAATTTAACCTGAAATGATTTACATTAAAGCCATATTTCTGTACCACCATTACTTGCTCCCCAAACTCATCCCATTTTGTACTTGGACAAAATGATGTCCATGTCCATGTACCTGGATGAGTTGCAGTTGTCCATTACATGGGGCAAGTTAAAAAATTCTTGAAGACTCAGATTCACCCATAAAATGGAGATAATAATAGCTATCTTTGAGTTTCTGAGAACTAAATGAAGTAATGCACATAAAGTGAACAGTGTAGTGTCCGGCCATATAAATACTTGAATAATAGCCATTAGTAGTTGTAGTTCAGAAGCTTAAATTTCCAGATGGTGGCTAAAGTCATTTACAACTACTCAGTGTTCCAAATCTTTTTGCTGGAGGTGCTGTTGGAATGCTGTTGCATATCAAATAGCATTTTGAGACCCTTTTTGTTTAGGAGAAAGGAGACAACTGAGTAATTATTGTCTGTCTGCCCAGATAATCCCTTGTTTCCTGTTTTCCCACATTTTACTCCAAAGTGGTACATCTATGTTCTGATTACTATCAATTTGAAGTCACTGTGGAGAATTGAAAGGATAGGAAAATGTCAACATTTATAGGGCACTTACTGTATGCCAGACAGCATGCTAATCACTTTATGTGTATTCCTCTTAATCCTTAGGATCCATTTCCAACTTTAGTACTATACTATTTCATGGATGAGGAAACTGAGGCTTAGATAAGTAATTTGCTCAAGGTCACAAAAAGCTAGTAGTTGCAGTACCAAGAGCATTGCTCATCTATTGCTGTAGGCTGCCCTCCTGTGAGATGGCTAATAAATATTAAAATTAAGTCTTGGCCCTGCCTCCAATTTGGCACGGCATAGGCAGAACTTTTAATTCCTCCCAGTCATTCTTTGCTCAAGTGTTTTTTTAATTGATTGGAGAAAATTTCCATCTCTGATCTTCCAGACAATTCAAACAATTTTCTCCATGCAGTTAAGGTTTTTGAGTGTTCCTTTTTAATTCCTACGCATTAGGGAGTCTGACAGCCTTTTAATTTTTTCTCATCAGTTTCTCAGGGTATTTGCAACTTGCATAAAATACTAGTTCCCATCCCACCTTTTGCTCGCTTAGTCAGAGCTATTGTGAGAGGAGAGTGAGTTGGAAGAAATTCTCTTAAGTGAGAAGTTTGAGTGGAAAACAAAGTCCCTGAAGGCATGGTGAATTTGGAGGAAGCCGCCAATTGGAAGGATGCACTGTGCTCCCCCAGACCCTGAGCTCTGGATCTGGCTCCATCCCTTCCTACCTGAGGCCTCCCTGAGCCTCATAATTCACCTACCGAAATGACGAACATAATTCCTGCATCGTAGTTTGAAGAATTCAATTAGATAATGTGTGTAAAATGGCATAGTTCTTGATAAATTGTAGCTGTTACTGTTTTTCTTTGTAAGTCATCTATATTTTTAGAAGGATGGGGGGAATTTCTGGTGGAGAGTCCACAGAAGATCTGAGTCTCATAGGCAACCAGATCCTTATCCTCCCCCTTCCTCACTCTCCTTTTCCCAGTCATCCAGAGGTCATGTTCATCCCTGCAACTTCACAGAGCTACTCCTTTATTATGGTGTGTGAGAAAGCTGAAGTTTTCCAACTCCACTCCCTTTGGTATAGAGATCACAACCTCACATGCCTGGAGAGTAAATGAGAAAATGGGCCGGGTGGGTGGTAGTGACCTGGTGTAGCATCTACTCAACCCCCACCAAGAGCTGCCGGGACGATGGCTGCTCCAGATGGCAGATCTGTTGGATCTTCAAGACAAGCTAGATGTGCTGATTTGTGTTATCTCCTGAACTGTGTATATTGGCAATACTTTTTTTTTTAAATAAAATCCTGTTCAAGTTAACTATATGTCTGTGGGCCTTGGTTGGCCTGTGGCCCATACTTACTATCTGATCTCTGTTATAGAACAGACCCATTTCTAACAGCTACATGGGCTGATCCAGGCTGGAGCTCCTCTGCTGACTAGTATTTGGTGACAAGAAACTATGCCAGGCACTCTTTTAGGCACTTTACATCTATTAACTCATTTTAATCCTCACAGCAACTCTGAGGTAGGTACTATTACTCTCCCATTTTACAGATGAGGAAATCAGGCACAAACAATTACATAGTCCCAGGCTGCATAGTAGCAGAGCCGGGACCCAGATTTAAATTTAGGTAACCTGGTTCTTAACTGCCGTTATTTATGCTTTCTGATGAATGTGCTTGCAGAAGAAGAAGAAGAAAAGGTACATTTCTGATCATTTTTAAATTAAGAGGAATATTTGAATGACTTATATGAGTACAACCCTCTCCCCAGTTCTCCTCATAACAAGATGGGCTTAACATTTGGAAAAGAGGGGAAAAGGCTGGTTCTGGCATCTAACTTCTTTGGCGAGGTTCTTCTGAAGTAAATGGAGCTGAAAGCCCCCATTGTGTAAACGTCCACCCTCCCCCTCCCCACAGCGAGGAGTCATGAGCATGTCTCAAGTCTCTCCAAAACTTGAGAGGCCCATAGAGGGAAACTCTTCATTAACAATGCATTGATTTGTGGTTGCACTGTTATAAAAAGCACAGCTTTAATAGAGGCCTCGGCGGCTTTTTTTTTTGGAAGCGTAATATTCTTGGTTCCTTGCACAGCACTGAGGGGGAATGAACTTCGAGGTGGGTACCAGGAGTCCTCAGGAGTGTTGCTCCTAGCACTTTTTTTTCCATTGAGTATAAGGGTGAAAAGAATGTTACATTTCAGGGAGGATTATCAGGAAAGAGAATTTCTTCTCAGTTGATGAGACATAGCCTAGAGGGGGAAAATCTTTCACCTAGCTTCGACTTTAATTATTGCATATGATGGAAAAAATTCCTGTCTTGTCTGAAAAAGAAAGTGAAAACTTGTCATTTTAGTCTTGCACTAGAAAATGTATAAATGTTTAAGAGAAGAAAACAGACCTGGGTAGAAATTTTTGGCCAGACAAGACTAAGGCTTATTAGGCCTTAGTCACTCCTGCCCAGGAAAATGAAATGATTTATCGAGAGCCTACCACGTGCCAGACACAGTCCATACATTAACTTATTTATTCTCACTTCAAATCCATGAGGTAAGTATTATTTTCCCCGAGGTGTTAGGAAAAGGTAGTCATCCTTAATACCCTTCCACCTCCAGGTGCCCCTTCTCTGTACCCTGGCACTAGTGGCTCTAGGAAGAATGCTGTTTTTTTAAAAAAGTAAAATCTGTTTTTTTTTCTTTTGTATGTCTTTACCTTTCCTGCTTATTTAGGAGAGCTGCAGGACATATGGGAGAGCTAACTCGCCAGCACCCCAACCCAGCCTTTGCCACCCCAACTACCTCCACGGAAGTCCAGGCTGTGGACTTCACGTGCAGTATTCTTCCTCTCCTCTCCTTCCCAATCATTTTTCCCTTAGCCTGTATTTTTGCCCCCTGATTCACTTGGACTGTCATGATTGTCTCTTTAGCTGGGCTTTCTGCTTCAATCTGTCCACGGCCAGTCCTTTCTCCATGCCTTGCTGATCAGAATTTGATACTACTGCTCTGTTTATTGCACTCCTTAAATAGCCTGTCATTGCCTACAGAAAGAGGTTTAGTAAAACATAAAGACTGGGAGATATCACTAAGGGCCAAGTAATCGGAAACACTGGGGGTGTGTCAGGCACCTGCAGTTCTCACAGCTGCACAGATGATGATAATGCGCATCCTGGTTAAGAGTCAGTGGTCTGAAGGGCACAGGGCCCTGGCACACACACCCGGCTCCCAACTGTCTCCCGTGCTCAGCTCTCCAGCCCCATTTCCCACCCTGATCCCTACCTCCCCTTGTGCTCCAGTCACACCAACATGCCTGACACTCTGTTCACCCTGCAGCATCAGCCTCCCTGTTTCTGTGCCCATTGCCCCATCCTTCCACCCAGAATGTCCTTTCCTTCCTTGACTTGCCGGGGTGAACTCATCTTTAATCTCAGCTCAGGAATCACTTCTCAGCAGAAACGGGGACTCTCTCTTTTGGGCCCTCATGCAATGCATGCTGTCCTTCTGCAACCCAAGGGCATTAATTTGTTGAAATGTCTACTTTCCTTCGTACTGAGCACATAATGTTTATGACTAATAAATATTTATCGAATAAAATGAATATACTATAATTAACGTAAGGTCACGTAGGACTCCAGGATTGTCTAAATCCCATGCTTTTCTGTTTTGCTCCCTGAAAGAAACTGACCTAGAAATACCAGGCAAATTGTGGAAACTTTGAAGTACCCTACTCTTAACTGTGGCCCCAGAGAATCATCCCAATGCATACATGCATGAAATACATTAAAATCAGGCGGTATAGATAATTGGTGCATTGCTTTTTGTCACTGAATGCTATATTAACATATTCTTAAGTGTTAAGAAATATTTATGTAGCTAAATATTGTTATATTGTTAGCATATTTTTAATCTAGTATTCTTCAAACTGGCTCACAACCCATTAATAGGTAGGTTTAAAGAGAAGCAATCAACACTTAAAAAAAATGAAATTGGATACATTGTATGCAGTAAAGATATGCATTGTCTCATTAAGCTTTTGTTTCAGATTATATATATCTACAGATATCTGTATATATACATTCAAGTGTGTGGTGTGTATATACAATAGTCAAAAAAGCTCAGAAGCTCTTGTTTTAAGTATTCAACAAGGTACTTAGGTTACTTATATATTTTTTACTATTATAAATAATACTGTAACGGATTACTCGGTGGATAATTTCTTGAGTTTGTTTCCCCAGAAAAGATAGGGCAAATAACTGGGAGAAAGAATATGAATTTTTAGTTTCCTAGGTATGTGTGGCATTCTCAACTAACCAGAAAGTTCCATTCTTTATCATTTTAGGTTCTAGATAAACTGGAGTTTATGGATTTGTAGCTCTCGAGACCACTGAAACTGATGATCCCCTTTCGGTCAAAATCTACCTGGGCTGGAACACGCACAAGTTATGCTAATATGCACACAACACCCCGGGTCCTTTTCAACAATAGGAGAGTGTCTGGTCTTGGATTCAGGAGGTACAGTACTCTGCTGACCAGCTGTGTAACCCTGGCCGGTTGATGTAATCTCTCTAGCCTAGTTCTACTTTTCTAACATGAGTACAATAGCACATGCAGTACTCATTGTGCAAGGTAGTTATACATTTCAGATGAGACTACAGGTATGAAGATAGTTTGAAAAGTATAAGGGGTAAAAAAAATATAAGGTTATTGTTATCTCTAATGGTCTCATATAGCCCTGAAACAGCTTGTCCAAACCTAAGGACAGTAGACTTCATTGTAACATGATTTTTGAGTCAAAGCAGAGACAGCAGGGAGAGAAGGGTGTGTCATTAGCAGTAGCATTCATGGAGAAGACACGAATTCTGAAAGATAATCATAAGGACTTGGGTATATCAAAACATAACAGAACAAGGGCTGCTTTTGAAAAATCTCCTTTCCCATCCTGTCACTCCCCAGCACTTCGCACACAGCCGTCGCCCTAAACACACTTCCTGATTGATAGCCATGGGTGGGTAGGGAGGGGAGGACTATTCACCTCAAGAAATACATCTATAACGTGAAATGGTGCATTGGTTTTTCTTTTTTCTTCTTGTTTCGTACTGTTTTGTCCAGGTTAAAAGGCAGCCAGTGTCCTGCATTACGTGATGCGCATTATACTAGTTCTCTTAATACTTTTAGGGCTCAGGCATTGACTGTTTAGTAGCTCTAGGGCGACACTTGCTGCAAATTGTAGGAACTGCATCCTTTAAAAATTCACCTTTCGAGCTTCCGCAGGCATATAAGGTGACGGGTTAGTAATGACACTGATCCCACAAACCTCCCAGTGTCACTGTGTCACGGAATACCACATTCTTGTTTAATTGATGTACACCTGGAAATTAAACGCGAGTTGACCAATTCCGTTGAGCGCCCGCCCTGTGCCCTGTGCCCTGTGCTGCCACCGTGTGGCCCAAGAGGCTAAATAGGGTGCAGCGGAGCGCCCTGCACCCGCGATCAGGCGACGTGCCGTGGAGTTGCAGACCTGCCACTCACTCACCAGCTCTGTGACCGTTCTGTGGGCCATAAAACCCACCTTACCTACTGGGTTATGTGGGGTAAATAACGTGACAGCGCTTGTAAGCTGTGTATAAAGTTGTACTAAGATATCCTCAGGGAACTTAGGCTCTCGTGGAGTGCGATATAAGGAAAAAAAAATGACACAAGCCCACCCCCCGCCCCCCACAGTAATGGCAACAGTGATAATAATAATAGCTAACACTTTGTGCACTTTTACACTACGACAGCGTAGCTAAACCGGGACCGTCTCTCCAGACGCCCTTCTCTCCTGGTTCTGGGTGAGGACTGGCCATGGGAGAAATGCACGCGAGATTTGGAAGGCGAAAGTGCCCGAGCTCCCCTGAGCTGGGAAAGGTGGTGCAGGGCGCTGTGGACCCTCGACTGCTCCGACTTCATTGTTCTCGAACAGCATCTGGGCCTGCGGCTCATCCAGCTCCACCTGATCTCCTTCCGCTTCTCTGAGTTCGGTAGGTTCTGTAGGCACGTGGCAGCTGCGTGGAGGCTAACCGCTTCTTTTGTGGGCCTCCAGCGAAGTGTGGGTTAGTACAGTGGAAGACGGGTCGGTCGTGGGTTCCAGTTTTCCTTGATTCCCTCTGCTTTGGTTCAGTCTTCCCCACTTGCCTGCTCTTCCGACCCACCGATTCAGGCCCTGCAGATTTGGGGGCCTCAGGGTTGTTCCTCAGCAGTAGTTTTTGAGGTTCCCGATTAGCAGTTTTTCTCCGATCCTCCAGCTTCCCCCTTGGAATTCTTTACTTGCCCAACTTTCCCCGCAGCTGTCTTAAGGTCTAATCCGTAAAGTAAAACTCTTCTTCTGAATCAGTCATAGCGGTTCTGCTTCCCGGAGATTCTTCTAAGCATTTCACGTGTATTTACATATCTAATTTACAACACAGACCTGGCAAATAGGTCTTACTTTATTTGCATTTTGAAGATGAGGAAATGGAGGCCACAGAAAGGTTAAATGACTTGCTCAACCCCCTAACAGGCAGAGCTGGGATTTGAATCTTAGCTGAATTTTGGTTCCAGAGGCTGTGCTCTTACCTTCATACTATAGCCTCTCCTGACTGATTTTTTTCATTGCTGGTGTTGGGAGTTGTGTCAGGAGACAGCTGTGAGGATTGAAGCTGCCTCCCAAGGGCAGTGCAAGTTGCATGAAAAGCTGAGTGGGAGAGTACTGGTCCCAAGCATCAGAGCAAATGTAAGCTCCAGGCTGGGGCGCCAGTCTGCAAGGAATAAGGGAAGGCAAGTGGTCAGAATTAAATCTAAGGTCCAAAGGCTTGAATGGAGGTACAGGGAGGGTTAGCTTCTCAGAGGAATCCCACGCAAGTTAGCCTGGGAGACATCCAGATACACGCTTTGAGAAGCTGATTGAAAGAGCCTATGGATCATTTTAATTTCAGTGGGATTTCAGCTTCCTGATGCTGTGATTATGCTGTAAGTAGAAAAAGAGGAACTGGTAGGAAAGTCAGCTATCAATCCTGAACTTCCTAATTCCCCTTGCCTTGGTACTAAGTCCAGGTCAGGTGGCATTTAATGCATACAGCAGCTTGAGCTGACTAATACAGTCCCAAATAGGATGGACTTGCCTTGTCACTTGCTTCATCCTGTCCTTTGGGGACCCATATTCCTTGATTTTCTGTGGCTCAGGTGGGGCTGACCAGCCTCCTCACTGCATCCCTAGGTCCAGAGAGGAGCACGTGACCAGGTTTGGGCAGTCAGAGCACTCTTTGCCAGAGATATTGAAGACAGTGTAGGTTAGAGTTGGCTGCATTCCCGTGGGCTCAGTGATTTGCTCGTGGATGATTATACGATATCAGCAGGACTAAGCAAAACTATCAGAATGCTGTTGTTTTTTCCTCTGTGACTGAGTTCTAAGTAAGTTGGAACTGTCTGTGAACCATCTTGGCCAAATCATTTTTGGAGAGGTATCATTTTTGGAGAGGATGAGCCCAATATGCAAAGAAAAGCAAAACTGTTTTAAAGCCCAAACCACATTATTTGTATTCCTGGATCCAGTCATACTTGAAGATCTTGCTCTAGGCCTGTACTGTCTAATATGGTAGCCAGTAGTACATGTGACTACTAGGCATTTCAGATAGGACGAGTCCAAATTGAAATGTCCTGAAAATGCAAGATACACACCAGAGTTTGAAGACTTAGTGTGTGTGTATATAATAAAATGTTTTATTAATGATTTTAATATTCCAAATACATGTTGAAAGGAGAATTTTGGATATATTGGATTAAAAATACATTATTAAAATTAATTCCTTGTGGATCTTTGAAACTTTTAAGTGTGTCTACTAACAATTTTTAAATTATGAACGTGTTTCACATTGTGTTTGTACCAGCACTTCTGTAGATTCTTCAGTTATGTAGCCAATAAGTTCCTTTATTTATTTATTTATTTTTACTGATTCTAACTTGAACTGAGTTTTTGTCACTTGCAAATCAAAGAGTTAGGACAGGTATGGATGGGTTAGGAAAACAAAGGAGTGCCCAGCAGAGCTCTGCATGAATCATTGGAATGGAAACCACAAAACATTAAGTTCTCCATGTATGTGCCTTCTGTGTTCTCCCAAATTACATCTCTCTTCCACATGTCTTTTCTGAGAGCTAGGAACAAATTGACAGGTCAGCTAGATATTTCTCTTTGGCCATTTCCCATCACAAAATCCACCATGTTTATAACCAAATTGCGAGGTCCTTCTGGTCACCATATTAATAGATTGAAGTCATCCCTGAACTCATCACCCTCCCCTATCTCTTGATTTTTCAACAAAACAGACTTTTGAGCCAGGGTTACCTTTTGAGTTCCTCCAGTTGGGTGTAAACTCAGTTCAGAAAGCTGATTAGTCAGAAAGCCTGTTGAATAGTCCTCCCTTCCCTTTGCCTGCTGCAGCTCTTCCCAAGTGACTGGAGCCAACGCTTGCTGCATTCTGGCCCCACCTTTCCCCAGGTGGAAGACCCTGGCCACCTCCTCCTACTGCTGGTAGTATAACTGTTTGGGTTAAATGATCTGCTTGATTGAACTTCCCAACTGTAGTACCAAGAAATTTTGGTTAGTAATGCATCCCATAAAAAATAAATAGTCAAAGAATAGAGAAGTTAAATTGATTTTGTTTTTATTTGCTTATTTGTTTTCATATACAAAGACACATATGACATTTGACTTATGTACTTATCAAATTACTACTAAATAACAAACCTCATTCACTAGGTTAAAAATAATTTAAAAGTGTACTTCAATATTAGGGGTGAAAGAAAGGAAAGGAGCAGAAAAGGGAACGGTTGGGAGTAAGAGACAAAGACAGACTTTAGGAATGAGGCAGAGAGAGAGTAATAAAAGGATATATATATTTTTAAAAAGAGACAAGAAAAGATTGAGTAAGGAAAAGAGATGTACAGGGAAAGAAACCTTTAAATGAAGGAGATAATCACTATGGAATGAGCATGCCACAGAGCACACTGCTATCTTCCTTCTTGAGAAGGATTCCTAGCAGCTAAGTCAAGGACTGTGGTCCTTTTTGGGTGGTGACTGAATGGGCCTTCTAAGGAACGTAGTGAAGAGGCACCAGGTAGCTAACAGCTAAGACTCCGGACAAAGCCGGGTGGGCAAGGTGGTCTGAGCTGTGTCAGGAATGACACTCGATGCCTCTCTCAACTCCCTGCAGAAGGGACTATAACAAACTGAGGGGAGAGGGCCGCAAACATAACACCTAGCATGCTAGAGGCAAGCGACAAGGCAAGTCCATCCTATTTGGGACTGTATTAGTCATCTCAAGCTGCTGTAACAAAATACCATAGGCTGCGTGGCTTAAACAACAGAGAGATTTATTTTCTTACAGTTCTGGAGGTAGCGGTTCAAGATTGAAGTGCCCACAGGGCTGGTTTCTGATGAGACCTTTTATCCTGACTTGCTAATGTCTGCCTTCTCACTGTGTCCTCACATGGTGGATGGAGAGAGAGTTTGATGTTACTTCGTCTTCTTCACAGGCCATCAGTCCTGTCAGCTTAGGACCTCACTCTCATGCTCTCACTTAGCCTTAATTACCTCCTAGAACCCCTATTTTCAAATACGGTCACATTGGGGGTTAGTATGTCAACATATGGATTTCTCAGGGACACAGTTCAGTTTTTAACAAGGACCAAGCTAGAATGTTGGGACATTTGTGGTGAGAAAGTCCTCTCCCACCTCACAGTGTGGCAGGTGTGGGGAGGGCAGTGGGGCAGTGGGGAATGGAGGGATGTTGGCCATGTAGCAGTGATGGGGCAGGAAGAGATGGCCAGGGGGAAAGGGTCTACATGTATCAGTGAGAATCAGTTCCTCTTGTCATCTGCCATGTAGTGGAGATAGGAGGAAAATAGTAACTCCAGCCCTGAGACCACTGGACGTGAAGTTTGTCCTGTGGCCATAAAGGTGAACTTGTGTTGACTTGCAAGCATAGTGACCCACTCCCAAACGGTGAGAAGGGAGGAGCTCTTGCAGAGCTGTGTTCTACTGTTTTCATTGGCAAGCACTTTGCTTCATCTTTAAAATTGCTCACAGCCATCTCAGGGTTGTGTCACCTAGGAAACATCAAGATAGTGGTACGGAGGGAGACAGTAAGTGATGTAGCTGACAGGGTAGACTGAGGGGGGTGAGAGAGAGACTGAGAGCCACATGCACAGGTGAGCTCCAGATACACTAATAAAGCTAGAGGTACTTTCTGTAGTGGAGAATCTTTATTATCTGGTTTTCTGGTTTGTCACTGTTAAAGACCCTAATGCTAGGTGGTGGTTTCCCAGTCACAGGTATGGGGGGACATGTGACTCTTGGTTTTAGTTCCCGAGATGGGTGGCACTGAATCAAGGTCTGAGGACCAGAGGTGCCTCTGCGATCACTGCTGGTGTACTGGAGCTGGCAGAAAGGCCACTGGAGAACCCCTCTCATTGTGTCCTCGTATGCAGGTACACTTGGAGAAAGTGCATCCTGCAGCCAGCTTCTTCTCTTCAGGGAAGACGGTAATAGAGCAGAATCATCCTCAGTTATGTTTACACTTCAGTTTGGATGTTATCAGAAGAGAAGAGCAAATGATAAGAGCTTACACTCAGAAGAACTGGGCCTTCTGCTGTTGGTAGAGGAGAGACAACAGAGGGGCAGAGAACTCATGAAAATCAAATTGCCATTTAAGTTCGAATACTTTGAAGGTTTTGCCCAAGCCATTTATAGAGCCAGGCAGACCTGGGCCAATTTCACAGAGCTCAGTATCCCACCACTACAACTGTCTGTGTGGTTGTCCATAGCCACGGAGGCAAGGAAAGGAGAGGAGGCAGTGGGCAGTCTTGAGGAGGGCAGCCTGTCTGCGGGCGCCAGCCCCCATGCAGGACTAGCACAGTGACTTGTAGATAACCCTGAAGGCTGATAGCTTCCCTGTCTCAGGGGCAGAGCCATGAACTAGAATGCAGGCCAAGCGTGTTGACGTGTTGAACAGCAGAATGACCAAAGCGGGATGCATCCTCCGCGGGGGCTTTGTGTCCAGACAACTAAAAGACCGCGGAGAGCTAGGTCCACAGGTGGAAGAGACAAGAATTTAGAGATTTGTGTGTGAGGAAGTTGAGGGAATCATTAGTACCTTGGTGGGGAAGGATGTGTGTGTGTGTGTGTTTGTGTGAGAGTAGCTGTCCAGCCTGACTTGGAGAAAATATGTAAATAAGACCCTTCTGCCCTAATCAGCAAGCTCAGAGAAAAGGCTGCAGCTCCCCTGTCCTGAGTCTCCTGCTGCTCAGAATTCTCACATTTCCAAAGTCCCATGTCTGTATTTGTTGTTGTTTATTCATTCTGGGACCGAGTTGGAAGCCCAATACTTTGGAGATAGGGGTATTTCTTTGCATGATGTATTTCAGCTAGTTAGAGTGGCTGGTAAGATAACTCCCTGTGTTCAGAATTCGTGGGGTTGACATTCCCCAGGATCACACTCCACATGCATCAAATTGTTAGGAGGGTAGGAGCCCCAGTTGAGTCTCTGAATTGTGGCTGGTGCCTCTGAAGACACTTGCTCCCTGAGATTCTGCAGGCCAGATGGCTTTTATGACCACAGCAGCCCCAGAGACCTGACTGACCTTTTGTTCTTTGGGATGTCATGGTCGTAAGAGAAGCAACACATCAGGACCTGCTCATAGAACAAACTGTCCCAGAATTTTGCGAAGTTCAAGTCCCTTCCTACTTTAGAGCCTGGATTAGAACCCTTTTTCTATAAAGGGCCAGTTAGTAAATATTTTAGGTTTTGTGGACCAGTTTCTGTTGCAGCCACTCAGCTGTGCTCTTGTAGCATAAAAGCAGCCATAAACAATATGTAAATGAATGAGCATGGCTATGTTTCAATAAAACTCTATTTACAAAAAAAAAGACGGGGTTGGCTGCTGGCTGGATTTGGATGACAGGCTATAGTTTGCTGATCCCTGATATAAAATATTTTTCTGATCTTCTCCCATATTAAACTTCTGCCATTACCAGAACAACCTGTATTCCATAGTTATCAGAAGGGATGGGAGGGATTTTGAAAATTCAAGGTGTTTGTTTTGATGCTCCTCACTGGGGTCTTGGCCCTTAATAAGCTCAGGTCAGTCAGCCTCGATCAATCCCTGATCAAACAGCATTTGAAAATCTTTCTTGGCGTGAATTACTGAACACAGTTCTAAGTGTCTTCCCCACCATCCTGTATCAATAGACAAAAAAACCCCTAGATTATATCTCCTCTACCGAGCAAATATGGGGATGATGGAACGATCCAACTCCATCTTTACCCTAAAAATGTTCCCTAAAATGTTTCAAGGTTAAAACAGAATTCAGGATATTGGTAATTGAAGTTCAAGAAATGTAGGTTGGATAAATGCAAACGTAACTTTACTAGAGATTGCCATTGCCTATCTGCACCTGAGAACAAGAACAAACATTTTCCTGTAGCTTCACAAAAGGGTGTATGATTAGACTCATGGGTTTTGCTAGACAATAAGTGAAAAATAGTATATTGGTATTGTTTTAATTTGAATTTCTCCTATTAGGAGTGAAGTAAGCTTATTTTCATATATATATGAAACATTTCCTTATCTGTGCTATTGGCATCTGTTGCCCTTTATTTTATTTGGTTATTGTTTTTCTGTGAAATTTTTAATTTTTTTGATACCTTATATAGGGAGAGGAAAAAAGATGGCAGCATGAGAAGTGAGGCAGAAACCTCCTCCCCAAACCACATAAAATATTAAAATGCAGTAAATACAACTAATCCTGAAAGAGTGACCAGAAAGAAGACTGCAACAGATGGCTTACATATGGAGAAAAAAGAAGACCTCCCAGAAAAGGGTGAAGTAGCATAGCCGCGATCCAGCAGGACCCAAGCTTTTCCCCAGTAGCAGCTCACTGGTGGGAGGAAGAGAAATGGAGCAGGGAGAGAGTGGAAGCCCAGGACTGGTAAATACCCACTCCTGGAGATCTACTCTGGTAGCACGAACCCACATTACATGGTGCTCTGAAGATTACAGGGGGTGGAAAGCAAAAAAGGGTGGAATACTTGGAGAGACAGATATTCCAGCCACTTGTGGAGAACAGGTACTGACAACTGGCCGTTCTGGCACAAAAAATAGGCTGGTGCTTTGAAAGACTTCCCAACAGCAAGAGGGCTGCTTCAGGGGCAAGGGTTACATGGAGCTTGCTGCTCAGGAGAAAGGATATGTGGAAAAATCTTACCGGCACACTCAGCCAAGCAGGTTGTGAACTCTCAGGAGCTTCAGGCACCCCATTCCCCTGGCTGGAAATGCAGCCCTGGGGTCCCCCCCACTGGGATACATAGTCTGCTGCTCCTTCCTCTTGGCTAGCACAAGCTTGCAAACCTGTTGCCCCTGCAATTGTGCCAGGACAGCACGAGGGTGGCCCTGCCTATGGCAGCAGCAGGGGTGTAACACAGAGGCTGCTCCCTGTGTGCTTGGCCGGCCCTTTCAGTGGAGGTAGGCACTGTGACTGGGAAGAAAGAAAGACCTCTTTTCTCCTAGAAGTCACCTGCGCTGCTCACCTGAAACCACCACCATTGATCCAGGGGCTGGGAAGCTCCAGAGAGTAGAGCTCCTGGGCACTAGAGGGCGCTGACTACACCAATTTATTATTTGATATTATTTATTAGGGATATAAAGAAGCAAAAGAACCTTGTTCAAAGCCAAATCCTTTAAACACCAGAAAGAGGGCTCAGTGAAACTGAAATAACCAATCTTGATAAAGATTTCAAAATCAAAATCATAAATATGCTCATAGATCTACAGAAAAATATTCAAGATCTCAGGGACAACTTCAAGAAAGAGATAGAAACTTTGAAAAATACAGTATCTGAAATGAAAAATGCAATGAAGGGATTTAAAAGCAGATTAGAAGAGGTAGAGGAGATGGTAAATGGAATAGAAATTAGAGAATAGGAATACAAAGAAGCAGAAGCAAGAGAGAAAAAAGATCTCTAGAAATGAAAGAATAATAAGACAACTCTGCGACCAATCCAAATGGAACAATATTCACATTATAGGGGTACAAGAAGAAGAAGAAAGAAAGGGATAGTGTCTTTGAGGAAATAATTGCTGAAAACTTCCCCAATCTGAGGAAGGAGATAGTCTCTCAAGCCATGAAGGTGCACAGATCTCCCAATACAAGGGACCCAAGGAAGACAACATCAAGATATACAATAATTAAAATGACAAAGATCAAGGACAATGACAGAGTATAAAGCAACCTGAGAGAGAAAAAAGATCACATACAAAGGAAAATCCCTCAGGCTATCATCAGAGTTCTCAGAAGAAACCTTATAGGTGAGAAGGGAGTGGCATGATATATTTGATGCATTGAAACAGAAGAGCCTTGAACCAAGAATACTCTACCTGGCAAAATTGTCATTTAAATTTGAAGCAGGGAATAAACGGTTTCCAGATAAGCAAAAGTTGAGGGAATTTACCTCCCATAAACTGTCTCTACAGTGTATTTTAAAGGGACTGCTGTAGATGGAAGTATGCCTGAGGCTAAATAGCTGTCACCAGAGAAAATAAAACCACAGTAAAGGAAGTAGACCAATTAATTACTAACCAAATGAAAAATTAAATCAACTACCCACAAAGTCAGTCAAAGGATACACAAAGAGTACAGAATATGACACCTAACATATGAAGAGTGGAGAAGGAAGAAAAAGAAGGGAAAAAATATTCAGATTCTGTTTATAATAGCATAATAATCAAGTGAAGTTAGACTGTCAGATAGTAAAGAAGCTGCTCTTGAACCTTTGGCACGAATCCAAACCCTGCAATGGCAATAAGTACATATCTATCAATAATCACCCTAAATGTATATGGCCTGAATGCACCAATCAAAAGACATAGAGTTACAGAATGGATAAAAAAGCAAAACCTATATATATGCTGCCTACAAGAGCTCACTTCAAACCCAAAGACATACATAGACTAAAAGTGAAGGGATGGAAAAAGATATTTCATGCAAACAATAGGGAGAAAAAAACAGTAGTTGCAGTACTTGTATCAGACAAAAGAAATCAAAACAAAGAAAGTAACAAGAGGCAAAGAAGAACATTATGTAAAGATAAAGGAGTTAGTCCAACAAGAGGATATAACCATTATAAATATCTATGTACCGAACACAGGAGCACCGACAAATACTAACAGATTTAAAGAGGGAAATAGAATGCAATGCATTCATTTTAAAGACTTCAACACACTACTCACTCCAAAGGACAGATCAACCAGACAGAAAATAAGTATGGAGATAGAGGCACTGAACAACACATTAGAAAAGATGGACCTAACAGACATCTACAAAACACTCCACCCAAAAGCAGCAGGATACACATTCTTCTCAAGTGCACATGGAACATTTTCCAGAATAGATCACATATTGGCCACAAAAAGAGCCTCAGCAAATTAAAAAAGACTGAAATTGTACCAACCAACTTCTCAGACCACAAAGGTATGAAACTAGAAATATACTGTACAAAGAAAACAAAAAGGCTTACAAACACATGGAGGCTTAACAACATGCTCCTAAATAATCAAAGGTCCAATGACCAAATAAAAACAGAGATCAAGCAATATATGGAGACAAGTGAAAACAACAGTTCAATGCCCCAACTTCTGTGGGATGCAATGAAGGCAGTTTTAAGAGGAAAGTATTTAGCAATCCAGGCCTATTTAAAGAAGGAAGAGCAATCCCAAATGAACAGTCTAAATTCACAATTACTGAAATTGGAAGAAGAACAAGTGAGGCCCAAAGTCAACAGGAGAAGGGACGTAATAAAGACCAGAGAAGAAATAAATAAAATTGAGAAAAATAAAACAATAGAAAGAATTAATGAAACCAAGAGCTGGTTCTTTGGGAAAATAAACAAAATAGATAAACCCATAGCCAGACATATCAAGAAAAAAGAGAATCTACACACATAAACAGAATCAGAAATGAGAAAGGAAAAATAACTATGGACACCACATAAATACAAAGAATTATTAGGGAATACTATGAAAAATTATCTGCTAACAAACTGGATAACCTAAGAGAAATGGACAACTTTCTAGAAAAATACAATTCCCAAGGCTGACCCAGGAAGAAACAGAATATCTGAACAGACCAATTACCAGCAATTTAATTGAATTGGTAATCAAAAATACTTCCAAACCCATTCTATGAAGCCAGCATCACTCTAATACCAAAACCAGGCAAAGACACTACAAAAAAAGAAAACTACAGACCAATATACTTGATGAACATAGATGAAAAAATACTGAACAGAATATTAGCAAACCGAATTAAAAAATACATTAAAAAATCATCCATCATGATCAAGGAGGATTTATTCCAGGAATGCAAGGATGGTACAATACTCTAAAATCCATCAACATCATATACTACATCAAGAAAAGAAGGGCAACAATCACATGATCATCTCTGTAGATGCTGAAAAAGCATCTGACAAAATTCCACATCCGTTCATGATAAAAACTCTCAACAAAATGGGTATAGAGGGCAAATACCTCAACATAATAAAGGCCATATATGACAAACCACAGCCAACATCATACTTAACAGTGAAAAGCTGAAAGCTTTCCCTTTAAGATCAGGAATAAGACAAGGATTCCCACTCTCCCCTCTTTATTTAACATAGTCCTGGAGGTCCTAACCACAGCAATCAGACAACACAAAGAAACAAAAGGCATCCAGGTTGGTAAGGAAGAAATTAAACTGTTATTGTTTGCACATGACATGATATTGTACATAAAAAACCCTAAAGAATCTACTCCAAAACTACTAGAACTAATATCTGAATTAAGCAAAGTTGCAGGATACAAAATTAATACACAGAAATCTGTTGCATTCCTATACACTAATGATGAATTATCATAAAGAGAAATCAGAAAAACAAATCCTTTCACATTTACATCAAAAAGAATAAAATACCTAGGAATAAACCTAACGAAGGAAGTGAAAGACCTATACCCTGAAAACTACAAGACACTCATGAGAGAAATTAAAGAGGACTCCAGTAAATGGAAATTCATCCCATGCTCTTGGGTAGGAAGAATTAATATTTTGAAAATGGCCATCCTGTCTAAAGCAATCTACAGATTCAATACAATCCCTATCAAAATACCAACAGCATTCTTCAAGAAAATGAGAACAAATAGTTCTAAAATTCATATGGACCCACAAAAGACCCTGAATAGCCAAAGCAATCCTGAGAAGGAAGAATAAAGCTGGGAGGGCACACTTCTCAACTTCAAGCTCTACTACAAAGCCACAGTAATCAATACAATTTGGTACTGTCACAAGAACAGACCCATAGATGAATGGAACAGAATACAGAGCTCATATGTAAACCCACATGTATATGGCCAATTAATATATGATAAAGGAACAATGGACATACAATGGCGGAAATGACATCCTCTTCAACAGCTGGGGTTGGCAAAACTGGACAGCTACCTGTAAGAGAATGCCACTGGATTACTGTCCAACCCAATACACAAAAGTACACTTGAAATGGATCAAAGAAGTGAATGTAAGTTGTAAAACCATAAAACTCTTAGAAGAAAATATAGGCTAAACTCTCTTGAATACAAACACGAGCAACTTTTTCATGAATATATCTCCTTGGGGAAGGGAAACAAAAGCAAAAATGAACAAGTTGGGCTATATCAAACTAAAATCTTCTGTACAGCAAAGAACATCATCAGCTGAACAAAAAGGCGTCCTGTAGTAAGGGAGAATATATTCATAAATGATATATCTGATAAGGGGTTGACATCCAAAATATATAAACAGCTCACGCGCTTCAATAACCAAAAAGCAAATAACTCAATTAAAAATGGGCAGAAGATTGGAACAGACACTTCTCCAAAGAAGAAATTCAGATGGTCAATAGGCACATGAAAAGATGCTCCACACTGCTAATCATCAGGGAAAATACAAATTAAAACCACAATGAGATATCACCTCACACCAGTTAGGATGGCCAACATTCAAAAGACAAGCAACAATAAATGCTGGCAAGGATGTGGACAAAGGGGAACCCTCCTACACTGCTGGTGGGAATGTAAATTAGTTCAACCATTGTGGAAAGCAGTATGGAGGTTCCTCCAAAAACTAAAAATAGAAATGCCATTTGACCCAGTAATTCCTCTCCTAGGAATTTACCCCAAGAAAACAGGTACACAGATTCAAAAAGACATATGCACCCCTATGTTTTTCGCAGCACTATTTACAATAGCCAAGACATGGGAGCAACCTAAGTGTCCATCAGTAGATGAATGGATAGATGTGGTACATACACAGAATGGAATATTATTCAGCCATAAGAAGAAACAAATTCTACCATTTGTGACAACATGGATGGAACTAGAGGATATTATGCTCAGTGAAATAACCCAGGCGGAGAAAGACAAGTATCAAATGCTTTCACTCATATGTGGAGTATAAGGACAAAGTAAAAACTGAAGGAATAAAACAGAGCAGACTCACAGAACCCAAGAATGGACTAACAGTTACCAAAGGGAAAGGGACTGGGAAGCGTGGGTGGGAAAGGAGGGATAAGAGGATTAAGAGGCATTATGATTAGTACACATAATATGGGGGGGGATGGGGAAGGAAGTATACCACAGAGAATCTTACTGTGCTGATGGACAGTGACTGTAATGGGGTATATGGTGGGGACTTGATAATAGGGGGAATGTAGTAACCACATTGTTGTTCAATGGAAACCTGAGCATAAGATTGTATATCAATATTACCTTAATAAAAATAAAATAAAAGCTTATAAAAATAAACCAAAACAAAGAAAGTAACAAGAGAAAAAGAAGGACATTATATACTGATAAAGGGGTCATACCAGCAAAAGGATAAATATCTATGCGCCCAACATAGTTGCACCCAAGTATGTACAACAAATATTAACATAACTAAAGGGGGAAATAGAATGCAATGCATTCATTTTAGGACCACTCCCTCCAAAGGACAGATCAACCAGACAGAAATAAGTAAGGAGATAGAGGCACTGAACAACACATTAGAACAGATGCACCTAACAGACATCGTCAAAACACTCCACCCAAAAACAACAGGATACACATTCTTCTCAAGTGCACATGGAATATTGTCCATAATAGATCACATACCAGGCCACAAAATGAGCCTCAGTAAATTCAGAAGGATTTAAATGGTACCAAGCAACTTCTCAGATCACAGAGGTATGAAATGAGAAATAAATTGTGCAAAGAAAACAAAAAATCTCACAAACGCATGGAGGCTAAACAATATGCTCCTAAATAATCAATGGATTAATGACCAAATAAAAACAGATATAAAGCAATATATGGAGACAAATGAAAACAACAGCTCAACACCCCAACTTCTGTGTGACTCAGTGAAGACAGTTGTAAGAGGAAAGTATATAGCAATACAGGCTTATCTCAAGAAAGAAGAACAATTCCAAATGAACAGTCTAAACACACAATTAATGAAACTATAAAAATAAGAAGAAATGAGGCCCATAGTCAGTAGAAGGAGGGAAATAAGATCAGAGAAGACATAAATAAAATTGAGAAGAATAAAATAATATAAAAAAATCAATGAAACCAGGAGCTGGTTCTTTGAGAAAATAAAAACCTCTAGCCAGACTTACCAGGAAAAAAGGAGTCAACATACATAAACAGAATCACAAATGAGAAAGGACAAAATCACTCTGGACACCACAGAAATAGAAGAATTATTAGGGAATACTATGAAAATTGTATGCTTACAAATTGGTTATTCTAGAAGAAATGGACAATGTTGTAGAAAAATACAACCTTCAAGACAGACCCAGGAAGAAACAGAAAATCTGAATACACCAATTACCAGCAATGAAATTGAATTGGTAATCAAAAAACTACGTAAGAACAAAACTCCCATACCAGATGTCATCACTGCTGAATTTTATCAAACATTTAGAGAAGACTGAATACCTATCCTCCTTAAAGTGTTTTAAAAAATAGAAGAGGAAGGAATACTTCCAAACTACTTCTATGAGTCCAGCATAACTCTAATACAAAAACTAGGCAAAGACACCACAAAAAAAGAAAACTACAGACCAATATCTCTGATGAACATAAATGCAAAAATACTCAACAAAATATTAGCAAACCGAATTCAAAAATACATCAAAAAGATCATCCATCATGATCAAGTGGGATTTATTCCAGGAATGCAAGGATGGTACAATACTGTAAAATCCATCAATATCATACACCACATCAAGAAAAAGAAGGACATAAATCACATGATCATCTCTGTAGATGCTGAAAAAGCATCTGACAAAATTCAACATCCATTCATTAAAAAACTCTCAACAAAAAGGGTAGAGAGGGCAAGTACCTCAACATAATAAAGGCCATATATGACAAACCCACAGCCAACATCATACTTAACAGTGAAAAGCTGAAAGCTTTTCCTCTAAGATCAGCAACAAGACAAGGATGCCCACTCTCCCCACTTTATTCAACTTA